>OX359277.1:44545137-44912637 GCA_947179155.2 Hedera helix
CCAAATGTAGTATTTCACTCATAAATGATTTACTGCGAAAGAAATTTTCCTTCACATAATTTCTCGTATTAGAACTTCTCGCTATAGTTATCTTTTGCTAATTAAGTTAGTAACTAAATATCTTTTGTGAAGGATGTATTGTGAATGATATTTTATTCACAACTGGTATTGTTTTCCTCATCAGTAACATTTAAACATCATTTGGTGAAGAAATGCCTTCCCTCATAAATTACATTTTGCAATGAACAAATTTAATCTAGTGAGGAGAGTGTTTGCTCCAGTAAATTTGTAACAAATCAATAACAAAACAATCAAATTTTGTCAAAAATTATAATTAATTTTCAAATTATTTATTTTTGTATTCATTAGTTAATTATATTATGTATGCAACAATGAATTTAACATCTCATTTGAACATAACACAAAAAACATATGCATTTCAAGTGAACTACAACAGAAATTATTTAATTATAATATCATTTTCAAATGAATATAATATACAATTTGATATATAATGGAGTAATAATTCCATTAATTTAGGGAGGAGGTATCATATATACCCTTTTGCGTATCAAATGATCTTAATTGAAAATGATTAAATAGTATGTGAGATTAGTTGACTAATCAAAAATAATAATAAATAAAAAATAGTGCATAAAATTATACGTTAGTAATACTACATATTATTATCTCAACCCAATTACTTTTTCTTCTTTTTGAAAACCTAATGCACTGGATGTACCAATTGGAAAAACTGTGCTAAGGTCAAATTTGGACATACAGCAATTTATTGCAAATTACTCTCTGCGTTGTAGTACGTATATGTTCCTCATGTGACAGATTGTCCTGTGCATTTATTAATAAAGTCTCTCAAATAAAAACAATATATATTCAATGCTTGGATGTTAGCAGGTACTTGAGAAAACTGTAATGATAATGTGCAATCAGATGTCAGAATTTAAATTTCTTTGTAGGACAGAACAGTCACATTATTTAGCATTTCTGAGATGAAGCAGCTAACTATTTTCTTTTCAATTCGATTATTCTATCACTATTAGAAGAAGTTGATTTCAGCATGAAACTTTTTTTTCTTATGCTGCAGTGATATGTAATTATTTGAAGAACCATTTTGTGTTCTTGCGCAGGTCGCAATACTAGAAAAACAAAAATATGTAACAAATTTTTGTGACTATTTTTAAAAATAATCATAAAAAATAATAATTTATGACGAATTACTTGAGTAATTATAAAATAATAATATATATAATGACTTTTAACTGGTCAAATCTAATATGTGGCTGGTGTAGACAATTCCCTACACTAGCTTTTTTAAAAAATAGCTTTTTTAAGGGTAATATATATACACACACATACATACATATATTTATATATATATATGAATGACTTAAATAATTTTTTTAATATGATTTGATAATAAAAATGAAAAAATTCACACTATTTGTGAGTTTTGGATGATAAATTAAAGAATATAAAGCTTAAATTAGAATTAAATAAAATGATAATAGTAAATTTTTAAGACTTTTGTGTGTGTTGTTTATGAGTTTATAAAAAAGAAAAAAATCTGAATTTATCATTTTATCTTTATATTAAATCTTATTGTATTCGTATATAAAGAGTAATGCAGAGACTATAACTAATTTACAAAAAAAAGAAAATATCTAAATTCGTTCATTCTTTTATTGAAAAAGCTTTAGCAAGAGCAATTGTCAAATTTTATCGTCCCTTAAAAAGCTCAAAAACAAGAACAATGACATAAAATTTAAGTTTTTAATTCTTTTTTCCCCTTCTGTTTTGAAACTTAAAAACACTAAGGGCAAATATATTTACTATCATTTCTAAGCATATAATCTCCGCCACTAAATTCATAATTCATATTAATGTTACATTGTGAATATAAAAATATATTCTTAAAAGCTCTTATTCTAAAAATGTATATTAAATTTTAGAACGGATGACATATATTATATTTTAATTTTATTTACTTCTTTATAATTTTAATTAAAATATTTTTCTATAAATAAAAATAATAATTTTTTTTAAAAAAAAGAGAATTTTGCTTACACTGAACGTAAATCCTGAATCTGTCACTGATTATTAATGATAAATATTTTTTCCATTATTATAATATAATTGAGAGGACCATGTCAATCACCAAATTTTTCACGTAGAATAAAGTTTTCTTTTATGAAGCCATTACTTATGGATGTACGATTTTTCTTGAGTGCATTTAAGTTATCACAAATATTCTAATTGAAAAATAATAATCAAAATAATATTTTGTGATGGTCATTTCAATTATTAAAAAAGATAGATTTTGTGACGATTTTTATTTGCAATCATAAAAAATATTTGTTGTGATTTCATGCCATCACAAAATAATAATGTAGACGATGGCTCTTAATGCTAATTAAATTAATCACAAAAACCTTTTATAATTATTTTTTGAATTTATGAAATAGATTCGAGAAATCACAAAACGCCATTTTTTTTTGTAGCGAGGCTTAATTACAGATAAGCGAGTGCCAGGAGGGGCAACTACATCAACTGTATCCATAATTATCATCATTATCTTTGATGATAATTATGGATATATGTTAAGCTTTATTTCTTTTTATAGTTGGTTATCATCTGCTTTTACTGTCTTTTGTTATCATAAATTAATCTCTATTATTTTTAATAATGGAGTTATATATATATATATATATATATAAAGTATTGTTTTAACAATCAAATGCATGAGCAAATTGACACTTTAACGGCAGGCCAAAATATTAAAATTCTACATTTGATTGTTACAACAGTACACTCCCAGCAATCAATTGTTGTGAATGCGTTTTCATATATAATTTTTTTCCAATTGAAATCATCAAAAGCTTTCTTGCCATTTAACGAGGAAAAAAAAAAAAAACTTTCTTGCCATATTTATGATATGTTGTAACTAGTGGGATAAAGAAATTTAGGGCAGGTTTGGCTGCAAAGCATCGTAAACATCATTAGGGTGTTGATAATTGCATTATTTGTGTTTCATTATAAAGTTAAAATTGAGTAAATTTTATTTTACAATAGAGTTTAACTGGTAAGACTTGCAGTACGTTTATTATTTATCAATCCTTAATCCTAGTTTATATGAGCCTAACCTAAACCTGGTCTGGCATAAGACTAACTTTAATTAAGTTATTTGCCAAATATATACTTTAATATTCAAGATGACAAGAAAATGACTATTTTTTTTAGTCAACTTGATTAACATTCATGTCAATTTTGATTTTAAAAATGTTTAAAATCGACTTTTGAAAAATTAATGTTGAGTTTATAATTCGGAACAGAGAGAGTATGAAATATTTTCATATTTGAATTTAATGTGATTCATTTAAATTTTAAATATAATAAATTTTATAACTAAGTTTATGTTTGTTTACAAAAAATATACTTGAGATTAGACTATTTATGTTAATTTAATACTATTTTACACTATTTAATCATTTGATAAGAGATTATTAATCCTTTAATGTTAGACTAATAGTCCTATAAAACTATTTAATAGTTTAAAATGAAGGGGACTATTAATCCCAAATTTTTCATGAGATTATATAATCTCACATAAATAATCTTAAGAATGATACATAAAAAAAAAATAGTCCATAGGACTATTTAATCCTCCATTATGGGATAAAATAGTTCAAAATAATGTTAAATTAATAAAAATAATTCAGTCCAAGTATATTTTTTGTAAACAAACATAGCCTAAGAGTAATACATGCTTAGATAATTTATAATTTTTATAGTTGAATTGTCTAAAATTAGATAAAGTTTCTAGAAATTTTAAATTAAAAAAATATGAGAAATTTAAAATATTTTAAAAGATTAAAATTGATATTACATTTTAGAATGAAGAAGGTAAAATGTATTACTATAAATTTAACAAGCATGAAGTTAAAAGGATGGCTGGCATTAAATTTGAGATGTACATGTTTAGTAAGTTAATTTTTGGATTTCTAAAAAAAAAATGTAATAATAATAATAAAAATAAAAATAAAAATGGGCTAGCAAGAATCCAGCAGGCTTTACCCAGCCCGGCCCTAGCTGTCCAAATACGGTCAAAAAGTGTCAATTGACGCGACACGCTTCTAAGAAAAGCCCAAAAAGAGATTCTTCCGCAGCTCTGCTTTTTCATTTTTTTTTTTAATTTTAATTTTATGAATACTTTTTAAATCACTTAATTACAACCATTCCAGATACATGCGGACGTAAACATAAAGACACTTAATTGCATTTTTAGGTATTAATTTTTATTTTTATTTTGATGAAAAAAATTTAAATACAAAAAAAAATAAAAATAGTAATATGTATGATAATAACTAATTATAATTATTCAAACTATTTATATATAATAAAATACTCCTTCCGTCCCAAGATAAAAGTCATCTATTCACTTTTATACTCAAATTGACCATTTTTTAAATCAATAAATCTTATTATTCTTTTATATATATGTAAAAAATTTATAAATATTATAAACTATATATAATTTAGTACTACTCTTAATATTTATTTATTTAAAAAAATAAATATATATATTTAATTATTAATTTTAAAAATAACTAATTTAATTACACAAATTTATTTTGAATAAATAAATATTAATTAATTATAATTTAATAATATTTAATTTTTAATAAGTATATTTTATCACCCTTACATTGATTATAAAAAGGGGGCGAATATACTGCCTATCTATCTCTTTCATAAAATCTCAGCCCAAATATTACAAGAAACAATAAGTCTGGGCGGACCGGTCAATTGGACAGGAAAATTGGACCGGTCCCCCTTTTTTCCATGTTTCCTTAGTTTTTTTTTTTTTTTTTTTTTAGTATATATCTAAACATATTTATACTATGGATTTAAAAAAAAAAAAAATTAAAAATCCAAAAAAATTAGGTATAATTTGGATATATATCAAAAAAATGATTGTATGGGTCCCATACAACCATTTTTTTGATATATATCCACATTATACCTAATTTTTTTGGATTTTTAATTTTTTTTTTTTTTAAATCCATAGTATAAATATGTTTGGATATATACCAAAAAAAAAAAAAAAAAAAAACTAAGGGAACATGAAAATGTCCAATTTTCATGTCCAATTTCCATGTCCATGTAGAACTACTCTACAAGAAAATACGACTTTCAGTTGATGACGTGGCACTAACCGCAATAAAATGTGCGTAATTAGAGAGAGAAGGGAGAGAGGAAGGAACGGAGGAAGAGAGTGAAGAGAGGTGCGCACGTTAAGAATCATCTTTCGTTATCAAGTTTAATCCGTTTTCTTCCTTCTCCTTTCATTTTTTTTCATTTCTCCAAAACCCTTCCAATTTGAATGACCTCGATTTTCGTTTAACATTGAAACGAAAATCTGCAATTTAAATTGGTGGGGGTTGGGGCCGCTAAATTTGAATTGGAAGCTCAACCGATCTCCGATTCGATTCACAAAGGCCACCTATTTGTTAATCTTTTAATGTAGGTAAAATACCATCAACATAGCTCGAATTTATGAACTATATGTAAAGTTTTGAAATGCTGGAAAATTTCTGTGAATTTGCTAGGGTTCTCTTCAATCTGCCAAAAGGTTCTGGTTGAGCTGTTTAAGAGCTGAAGATTTTTCATTTTTTAGGAATTTTTTTATATAGAAATATTAGGTTTTGTTCGAGAGAGTGTTCCATGAACTGGAAATTTGGGTTTTGAAGGTGTTTATATTAATAATGGGATAGATTTAAGGTGTTGAGGCTCTAGAGGTGGAGTAGTTGATGGGTGGAATTTTGGAGTAATCTGTTTATGGGGCACAAAAAGAATAGGACTTTTTCAAATGGGTTTGGGTTCTACATCTGGGTTGCACCTAATCTTGCAACTTGAATGGCTGATTTTCAGCGGTTTAGTCTCGGTGACAGAAACACTGATCAGGTACCTACCTACCTACATTTTGTTTTCATATCCATCTATCATACATAACACATGGATTTTTTTGAATGTTTTTAGTAGAGGTTAGCTTTATGTAAGATGTGGATATTACAAATTGGCTTTCTTGAAGCTGACATTGATACATTAGATATTTATCT
Organism: Hedera helix; assembly: GCA_947179155.2. Classification (NCBI taxonomy): domain Eukaryota; kingdom Viridiplantae; phylum Streptophyta; class Magnoliopsida; order Apiales; family Araliaceae; genus Hedera; species Hedera helix. The sequence goes on from OX359277.1 coordinate 44,551,272, forward strand.
CTTGATCAGTTTCCATCATTTTACCGTGACAATGTGGTGACTCTACTGTTTAAGTCACACTTTCTTATTATTCTATGTTCTGAATAAGAATGCCCCACTCCGGACACCCTAAGACTTGAGGCTTAATGTGTACTTCCTATATGATACACACTCACGAGTTGGATGCTTCAACATTTTAAGCTTCCCTTTCTCTTTAATTTTCTTTCATTTTCATTTCCATAGCATGCATGTAGAACTTTCACTGCGCTTTTGCCTTGAACTGTCAGTTTTTCTTTATCTTGATATCAATTGTGTCTACAACAATTCATCGGGGTTAATTCAATTATTTTTTCTTCAGAGGAGGGAGAATGAAAAGTATAGGCTCACTTTACTTCCATTTAATTAGACTATTGCAATAAGATCTAGCTAGCATAGTAACTTTTCTCTTATTTGCCTATTTTTATATGGACACACAACATCCAAACACAACCCCAAACACTACATCCCATCTCACCATTAAAAAGTGGGGCCTGACACGGATTTCCGTGTCATGACCTACTTTTTAATGGTGAGATGGGATGTAGTGTTTGGTCCGTGTCAGGCCCCACTTTTTAATGGTGAGATGGGATGTAGTGTTTGGTGTTGTGATTGAATATAGTGTGTGTAAACTTATTCTTTTTATATTATACAGGCCTTTACAGCACTTAAGAAAGGGGCATATTTGCTGAAGTACGGGCGCAGAGGGAAGCCGAAGTTCTGCCCATTTCGACTTTCTGCTGTAAGTTGCCTTGTTATATCTCCAGATATACCATCTTCACATATGTGATATCCCTTTTTTACAATAGTATGCTTCTAACTTTTGTAATTAAAAATAAAAACACAGAATTTTCGTTTAACAGTATGGCATGTCTGTCAAATTTTGACCAGCCCATTCTGTGACAATTGGTGAAGTTCTACTGAAAATTTAGGGGATGATCATCTCATTTTTCGTATTTTCTTTCACCAATGTATAGAATGGTAATTCTGTATTTTTTGGATTTCCTCCGATTATAATTCCTCTTAAAAAAGCATGTTTCACAACGGACCATGAGCAATATTCGTATACTATTTAATACTAACATGTATGATGAACACATGTTAGCATGACTAAGAGTACAGTATAGGCATCTGTTTCTTGTAGTCACTTCTATGCATCTGTTCCTAATTGATTATGTACTAGGGATTTGAATCTAGGGCTATTACACCTGCCACATCTGCTTCACCTCCTAATTGTCCTTTCATATTGTGTATCTGTAATCTAGAGCATATGTTAAGTTGAATACCGCATTGTTTGTGTGATTTATGCTGATTGTAATTAGTGAAGTGATACAGGACATAGATGAAAGAAGGAATAAAGGGGTTAAAAGGGTGAATAATAATGCTAAGAACCACAAGCACAAGTCTTAATTCAATAATATCATTGAATCCAATATATGAATAAATTAGTAGGAATTACAATTATTATATCAGATAATAAGACAACCTAAACTTAACGAACAAGTAAAACCTAATTAAAATAAGGAAACAAAATCCCTATTATAATTAAAACTCATGAATATTCTACCTGATATAATAAAAGGTAATTAATAGGTACATACTATTCAGCCATAATAATAATAGTGATATACAAAAAGTTAATAGTGATAATAATTCTCTTCTTGGATTGCTCCTCATCATTCTCCTCTCCTTTGATAAAACTAGTCCTTAAGTTTTAAAGTATGGGAGAATTCATAAGTCACGAACTGGACTCCAAATATGCAAGAAATATTGAACTTCCTTGTGTGCACATTGATAATTTGAAAATCATAAGGAAATAATAAAATAATTAATAATGATAATAAATCTTTTATTGGCTTGCTCTGGATCATGAAGATTATAACTGTGAAGAAGACATCCTTTTTTATAATAATAAATGTTCTGACTTTAATTATGTTTGATACATGATTTAGAAAGAAAAGAATTAAAGTTTCAAACATTTTTCTGTTCGGTATCGACAAGCCCATTTCTAAACATCTAATTCAAAGTCCAAATTTATCATGGCTCATAAAGAGTATCTATCTGTACTATCTGAATCATGAAAGAAAAAGCATTCTTTCTTTTGTATGCTCTAATTTCTCAGATGTTTCGTTTCTGTTGCTGCATTGCAGGATGAGTCTAGACTAATATGGTACTTTGGCAAAGAAGAGAAACAGCTCGAACTATGCCATGTTTCAAAGATAATACCTGGACAGCGTACTGTGAGTTTGATTTCATAGTCTCATTTTCCCTCTGCTTGTGCAACATGTGCATGCAAATTGAAGATTGAAGGGAAACACTTCTATCTATCTAATTTTCCTTCTCTTTGTTCTTGTGCCATGTTTGCCCGGGGGGGAGGGGGGGGGGGGGGGGGGTGGGGGGTGGAACAGGGGATAAAAGTGGGAGTAGACTGTGTAATAGCATAACATCCTTGTTTGAAAACTGAACTATTATCATCTTAAGCACCTTATGTGTTGTGCATCTGGTCGTGATAAATTATGGCAGAACCTTTTAAAAATTCAATTTTCGTTCACACTTACTTTCTTACTTGTTCTTTTATAAACTAGATTTCCGGAGGATGTTTGTAGTTTGCTTGATGTAACTTCTATAAATTGAATGTTGCTCTGTTTATATTCTTGTGATACTCATCTCTCATACCATGCACTCCAAATTCACTGTTATAAAGTGTTAGGACCGTGCTATGGTCCTAACTAAGAGTGGAAACTTGCAGAAAAGTAAGAAAAGATGTGAGAATTAGGGTAGAAACCTGAGGTAGAAAATGAAGTAGGAAGAGAGAATGAGAGACATATAAAGAGCTACAAAACATGATCTCAATTCAATTATTTTCATTCGCATAATTGATGCCTATGATACTCTTACCTCACTATATAGAGAATTAGAGACCTACTAAGGCTTATACTAGCAAAAGCTAACTTGAGCCTACTCTCCTAATTACTACAATGCCACTAAGCTTGTAGGAGTTGCATGGAATGAGATGACTTCCGTTGAAATTTGGAGTTCTTCTGGGACACTTGGGTTTGTCCTTCGAATTTTTTAGGAGCCTCGTTTTATTCATTTTTGGGGATTTAAGGTAGTAAGGATGGGCGATACTTTGCAGAGTTCATGGTTTCTGTCATATGGTGTTTGTGGATGTTGGGTGAGGAATGCAAGTATTTTCAGCAGGTGCTTCATACTTGCTCATTTGATTTCGTTATGTAGGATATAGTGGGCCTTTTCATGGGGTTTATATTTTGGACCTTCACAGGGTTTGGGGCAGTCCTTTATTGAGTACTTTGTACATGGACAGGTCCGACAGGATAGAATTGTGATGGCATATGTACTTTTGAATTTCCTTGTGCTTTTTCTGGTTATCGTGTGTACACTGGTTTGCTCCATTTGCCTAGTAGTACTAAATCTTAATTTACTAATTTAAAAAAAAAAGGAAGTCAAATGACTTGGCTATCATACATAATAAGAGGCTTTTAGAACAGTGAAGGGTGGGTTCTTACACCTGAAAGCTGAGACCACAAGGTCCACTATCAAGATGGTAATTGGTTACTCTTTGATTGGTTATCATAAGAGGCTTTTAGAACAGTGAAGAGTGAGCTGTTACACCTGAAATTGAGGGACCACAAGCTCCACAATCAAGCTGGAAATTGGTTACTCTTCAGTTTTCCTTTGTAGAGGTAGTGAGGTACACATCTCTAGATGCTCTTAAATAATCTTCCGAACAGCATTCAAAGGTTATGGTTTGGTAAGTAAAAACCTCTTTCAGTACCCACCCTAGTACCCTAGCCCTAAGGGCTAAGTTGGGACTGTGTGGTCAGGGGCAAGGTCTGTGGTTTGATTCCCCCTACAATCTATGGAGTATTTAAGTTGTGCTGTCTAGTTCCCATTTTTTGCAAAAAAGTTAGAACAATATTTCAGTAGGTTCCAATTATTCTGCTACAGCTTCAGCGATCACACATATTACTTTTATGCCTTGTATCTTTTTCCTTTTTTTAAAACAAATTTATTATTATTGTTTTGTACTTTACGTATAAGTGCATTATAGTGTTGCTGATAGTCTTGTATTTGACTAATACAGTAATTACTTTCTCTTTCAGGCAATATTCCAGCGGTATCCACGGCCAGAGAAAGAATATCAGTCATTTTCTCTCATTTATAATGATAGATCGTTGGATTTAGTGAGTATATCATTTTATTCTTTTAGCAAAAGAAAAAAGGGGGAGACGAAATAATAAGTTGTTCTTCAATCTTGAGACTATAAGATGTAAATCTGTCGACCTGTTTCATATAAACTCAATAAATTCTCAAATTTTATAGAAGTTCCTGTCAGAAAAATAAATTTACACATAGCAGTAAAGTAGTTTATAACATATTAATTTTAAGCTCTTTGTTGAACCTTTGGGCTTTGACACTCAATTGACAGATATGTAAAGATAAGGATGAAGCTGAAGTTTGGTTTGTTGGTCTAAAGGCATTAATTGCACGTGGTAGCTATAGCAAAGTGAAAAGCTCAGCAAGAAGTGAGAGTATATCATCAGAAAGTCCACGAGGACGCAGAGTTTCTCCATCAAATGCAGCTTCTGTAATTGTCAAAATATTTTCTCTTTTTTTTCCCCCAAGATTATGTAGCGGTGTGATTGGTTTATCGTTTCTTTGGATTCCTTTATCTCATTTTATTTCTTTACTGGATTACATTAGGATCAGGGAGATGGTTTACGAACAGAGAGCAGATTGGGAAAAGCATTTTCTGATATCATTTCATATACTGCAGCAACCAAGAGTTTATTGCAAGCTGAATCAGTTACCTGTTCTCTCAGCTCAAATCCATCTGGTGGTGTAGACAACCCAAATAGTCGAACTTCTACAGCTGATACATTTCGAATCAGTTTGTCAAGTGCTCTGAGCTCATCAAGTCAGGGTTCTGTTCATGAAGATATTGATTCCCTAGGTGATGTTTACATTTGGGGAGAAGGCACTGGTGATGGGTTGTTGGGTGGTGGCGTGCTTAGATTTGGTACATCATCTACTACCAAAATGGATGCCCATCTGCCTAAAGCACTGGAGTCTACCATGGTACTTGATGCTCAAAGCGTTGCTTGTGGTAGTAGGCATGCTTTGTTAGTCACCAAACAAGGGGAAATTTTCAGTTGGGGAGAGGAATCAGGGGGCAGGCTTGGGCATGGCGTGGAAGCAGATGTTTCCCACCCTAAGCTCATTGAAACTCTTAGTGGCATGAACATAGAGATGGTAGCATGCGGGGAATATCACACCTGTGCTGTTACACTTTCTGGAGATTTATATACTTGGGGTGATGGTACTTACAACTCAGGTTTGCTTGGACATGGAAGTGGTATCAGTCATTCCATCCCCAAGAAAGTGAGTGGCCTCATGGAGGGTATACATGTATCATATGTCTCTTGTGGACCTTGGCATACAGCTCTTATAACATCCACTGGCCAGTTGCTGACATTTGGTGATGGAGCGTTTGGTGTTTTAGGCCATGGAGATCGTAATAGCAACAGGATTCCAAGAGAAGTGGAAACTTTGAGAGGGTTCAGGACAATAAGGGTTGCTTGTGGTGTTTGGCACACTGCAGCTGTTGTTGAAGTTGAGAACAAATCTTCTAATTCCTTACCACCTGAAGGTTCTATACTTGGGAAGCTGTTCACCTGGGGGGATGGGGATAAAGGCCGGCTCGGTCATGGTGATAAAGAACCTAGACTTGTTCCAGAGTGTGTAGCTGCATTGGTTGATGTATGCTTCTCCAAAGTAGCCTGTGGGCATAATCTAACAGTTGGCCTCACTACCTCGGGACGAGTATACACAATGGGGAGTGCTGTTTATGGGCAGCTGGGGACTCCTCTAACTGATGGAAGAGCTCCCACTTGCATTGAAGGTGAAATTGCTGACAGTTTTGTAGAAGAAATTGCATGTGGTTCCCATCATGTTGCAGTTTTGACTTCAAAAACAGAGGTTTATACCTGGGGAAAGGGTGCAAATGGGCAACTAGGTCATGGAGACAATAATGACCGTCATAAACCTACTCTTGTTGAGTTTTTGAAAGATAAGCAAGTAAAAGGTGTTGTATGTGGTTCGAATTTTACTGCTGTTATATGCATCCATAAATGGGTATCCTGTGCTGACAATTCTTTGTGCTCCGGTTGTCACAATCCATTTAATTTCAGAAGAAAACGTCACAACTGTTATAACTGTGGGCTTGTCTTCTGCAAAGCATGCAGCAACAAGAAATCCTTTAAAGCTTCACTGGCCCCTAGTACGAACAAGTCATATCGTGTCTGTGATGACTGTTTTACCAAGCTACAGAAAGCCATGGAATCTGTATCTGTTGGGGTTATTCCTAATGTTAAAAGCTGGAGTATGCTTTCCAGAAATAGTGAGGTGGCAGAAAAAGAGACTGGGGGTCCTCGAGTCCAAGGACAATTGCCCAAATTCTCTTCTGTTGACTCATTTAATCAAAGTGAAGGTAGAAATTCCAAGAACAGTGTGAAAATAGAAAGAAGGGATAACCATATGTTTCCACTTCTTAATGGAAATATTGAGAGCCAAAGCCTCTGTTGTTCAAAAGCAACAGGTGCTCTCTTTGGAGCTTCCAAGAGTTACATTTCAGTTTCCATTCCTACTTCTAGAATGGTTTCTCAGGCAACATCTCCTGTAATGAGAAAGGCATGTTCACCACAGTTTCCTAATCCAACTCCATCCCTTCCTCTTCGTACTAATGAACCGATTCTCGATGATCTAAAGCATAACAATGAAAGTCTAAGCCAAGAGGTCATATATCTAAAGGCACAGGTACGTGTCATTTTGATTATGCAAAAAAAATTGTATTCCCTTTAAGCACTTTATGCATATTATCTTCCATCTCTTTCTCTACCTTTATTTCTAGCACTTCCAGAAAACATGATGATATTCCTTCTGCAATGCTTCGACACAGAGATGCATTCTCTTGAAACTTCATGCTTTTGTTATTAATTCATCTGGGGCATACTTCTCTTCCCCCATTGGGGAAAACAACCCAATTAGGGAGGGAGGTTTTTTGTTATTTTTGTTTTTTTCTGTAAGCTCTTAAAGATTTTCGATGGATGTTTTGGATTCTTTAAACTTTACTGATTTTCTATCAAGATTCAGGGTCTCCAACCATCCAGTAATGTGATGTATCCTAGATCTCAATGATGGATGAACAATCACCTTATAGACATGTGTTCTTACTTTTGTATATGAAAAATGTGGTTTCTTCTAATGAAAAAAGAGAGGTGATGTCTTAATGTCACAACCTTGCCGAATCCATTCCCCACTTAGGATTTGATATGGAGTCTCATTGATTCATTATTGTGTTGTATCCTTCAACATACTTTACTGATGCCTCCTAGTGTTTAAGCCTGGACATACAAGAGCTCGTGTATAGTTCCTAAAAATTGCACATGTCAAATAGAAAATAATTTTGTGTAAAAAAAAAAGATATAACTGATTCATCCCTACTACAGGGGACTGCTCTGCAGGACCATTTTAAATAAATAAAAAAATTGGGATTGATGTTCAAGAAAGAAGGAAATGATAATTAATGTGTGTTTTGGGTGTACAATGATGGTTAAATTGGGATTGTTTTTTTTAGAACAATTTATGGAAGCACTTTGGAATAGAATATATTATTGGTGATATATTATTGGACTCTGCTACAATTGCTGTCTTCACTGATATATAGACACATTATAGTCATTTAAAAATGGGTTGAAGCTGAACCTTATGAGTTAGATTAGATTATTTTTCATCTTCTTGTAGTTTTGTCTATCTATTCAAATCAAGATCTATCTTTGACAGGTGACAAAAAGAAGCAGCAGCAGCATGATACTCCAGAAAATGTTATGTCTACGAAATACATAAAATATTAAAATTCAATTGTAGTTCGTCAGGTCTCTTTAACTTGAGGTTCATGCAGTTGTGTAAGGAGTACAAGTTTCTGTGTTCAAAGGCAGTTCAATGTATCAGCTGTCACAAAATGCTATATCCATCAGCGTGAAAAGTTTTCCTTAACATAAGAGTTAAGACTGGACTGGACTGATGGTTAGGCAATTAGAGTCCAAGAAATTACACTAAACTTTTTGAAGCAATATCACCATTAACTTATCTCAGTATATCATCGTTCATCATGTAATGTCCAAACAACTTGGTGAGGGGCTACCATTGGGGACAATTGTACAAGCTTGTCCATCTAAGTGTGAAAAGTATGAAGCTAAAGTTTGTATCCTAAGAAGCACCCACACTTCCACATGGTCAACTTGTCCGTGTCCAACACAGGTCTGACACCGATACTCGTCGGACGCTGTTGGGATCATGTCTGACATGTCGTTTACATGTCCATTCTGAAAGTAAAGTATAATTATTAGAAGAAATAAAGCAAAAATTGTATCCTAACAAAAGTAAGAGAAAACTAGTAAATATAACACAGGGAAGGGAAAGAAACAGCAAGTATCACATATACTTATACACACACACGCACGCACGCACACATAAATGCCATTATTTGGTGTCTTGCTTTGTTTCTAGAATAAAGAAGGGAGTTATTGATGTTCTGCCACTTGTAGGTTATTATCTTTATTTCATTATATTATTGGAGTAAGACTACTTTTATATATGTATAAATTGTACATATATGCATAAATCTGTGTATACATGTTATTTGTCTTTATCAGTGCTGCATTGTCTTTAGCCATACCTTCCAGCAGCTTCAGCCTGATGGGATTGGTGCCAAACAATGGTCTCATTGACCAACAAGTGGCTGCCCAAGAGAAACTCCAATTACACACAATTAATACATCATCAACTGCTATGTCACTTGGTGCTTGATTTTCCAGTTGTTGACTTCATTAATTACTAGTTTTATCCTTTGAAAACTTATGTAGGTTGAAGATTTTGCTAGCAAATCCCAAATTCTTGAAGCTGAACTAGAAGTAAAATCAAGACAATTGAAGGAGGCAACTGCATTAGCAGAAGATGAAGCTGAAAAATGCAAAGCTGCGAAGGAAGTGATCAAGTCTCTAACTGCCCAGGTTAGATGTCGTCTACGTTAAAGAATTTCAGTATTCAAGGTGTGTTATTGATAATATGCAGGGACTCTGCCTAATCTATAAAGATATTGTATGACTATATTTTTGGGGAGACTAGGGGGAGTGGTAGTAAAGAAGGTTTGCACTCTTTTGTATCAGAATCTACCCATGTTGGTTTAAGCTAACAGAAAGAAGACATCTAACTTGGAAAGTTAGGTAACAAATAACTCATTTTCATTATGATATTTTCCCTATTTTGTTTATATGAAATATTTATAGGAAGATATACTGAAAAGCCAAAAGAGATTACTCAACGAAATTTGTTCAAACAATTTGTAGAATAAGCAATGGAGGGTTAACCACAGCATGGTCAGGTATAATTTTGTGTCAGATCTATAACATTGTAGTCTTTTCGTCTGTGAAGAGGGGTTCAGGGTGTAAAAAGGTTTAAGATTTGGTTATAGCATCTGTACTTTTCTCTATCATTTTTTTAACTATTTTCCTTTATCAGGATAGTCCCACACTTTTATTGATCCCAGTGTTGGAGTGCGTACTTTCTCATGTCTGTTTGGACCCAATGTTAACAATTGTCAAATATTGTTAGTCATACGTTACATTTTCTTGTTTGCGGAAAAGTCTAAGTAAATCGTGAATATTTGTGGATCTTGCCAGATTAATTCCGGCAAACTCCCCTATTCAACAAACCCATGTGGTTTTCATTTATTCCTCTTCCTCCAAGTTTTTGTAGAAATGCATTGTTACTCTATATATCATGAATCCAAATGTTTTGTAGCAGATTGGATTTTTATTGTACCTTATTTAGTTCTCTAAGAGTGTTTGGAAGGCAAATCTTATGCATATGATATTGTATTTGTTAACTTCTCCATCCTAAATTAGTTATTCCTTTTCTTTGGGTTGCATGGCATGGATTAGAGGTCGTGAAAAAAATATATTTGCATATTATTTTTTTAATTCTTTTTAATATACTTGAAAACAAATTAATTAAAGATTGTGAGAATTGCTGAAGTACGTTGGAAATTATTATACTCATTAACGTATTTTTAGTGTGCCTTAAAAGGCATGCCAAACATACCAAAAAAGGGGACAACTTATTCAGGCAGAGGTATCCGCATAATTTTCAAGCCTTGCTGAATCATATTTTACCAAATGGTGTGCCATACAAATTGACAGGGTTCCTCTCTTTGCTGATAAGCTCAGTCTTCAGTTACGCGCTGAGATGATGAAACTTATGAGTAGCAATCTTGTTAATATGACCTCACAGGCTCACATAATAGCAAATAACTGTTTTCCATTATGTTACTGATTACTTTAACCAGAAAAATTTGAGCGGAATCTGATTTAAACCTTTCATTTATGCCCCCTCTTTCTCTTGACTTATTTGTGTACTCGTGTATGTGTGTACTACTGTACTCTTTTTCATTTCCCCATCGAGTCGTTATTGATTATGTTTCTTTATAGCAGTCAACGATTTAATGGTATAAATTATCGAAATATGGCAGTTGAAGGAGATGGCTGAAAGAGTGCCAGAAAGACATGTTTCCAGCAACAAATTTGATTCTACCAGTGAGATGTCCAATTTTACGAGTCGCCCCTCTAATGAGAGTAGCGTGGCAAGCTTGCCCTCTCCTAAAAATGAATCTAATGACAATTCAACTCATTCAAGGTTATTTAATGGAACCAAGGCTCAAAATGAGAAAGCAGAGTGGGTGGTACAAGATGAACCTGGAGTGTATGTAACTCTTTCCTCCTTACCAGGGGGTGGCAATGAACTCAGACGAGTTCGTTTCAGGTATGTCAACTCTTAGCACTCTTACATATGGAAGTTTGGAAGACTACATGCAATATTTCAATTGAATAATCAGTGCCATGTATTTTACTCTGTGTCCAAGAAATCCCCGCTAACCTTTCTCATATTTTGACTGCCTTCAACTAGAAACAAATCCCTTTCGACTGCACTCTTGTAGCATTAACAAACTAAGCTATTCAACATTCTATCACTATGATTTCTCAACTGTGCTGACTCTATCCTCTCACAAGTGTGTCGAATTCCAGTCCAATTATACAATCTCTTGCATGTCATCCATGTAACAGTGTCATGTCAGCTTGATTATTTGTTATTTGCAAAAAAACTGCATATTGAGCTGAACCTCAAGGACCTGAAGGTACATGCTTTACAAGGAACTTGCATGTACTGATCAGTCTTCTTCCCCATTCGTTATCGTCTTTTTAAACAGGGAAAGAAAAAAGGGAGGGGGGGAAGGGGAATAATCCAAGTTTGGAGGAGTGTTTTCTTCTTCATCCTTTTTTTTTATATATATTTGTGTCAATTTATAGTACTGCCAAATCATATCTGCTGTCTAGCAAAGTTTTTCCATATAAAGTACCACTTCCTCCACACCTTTTTTAGTAAATTATAGTTGTTTGAATCCATTATCTTCTTACGGAGAGTCGTTTAGGTGAGATGTTTAAGATCAACTGGTATGGGTAATATGGACCATGCTTGCAATAGCCATAAAAAATGGTGGTAATGGATGAAGTGCTGCCTTTTAAAATTGAGATTACCGTGTAACTACATAGTCATAATTTCATATATAACATATATAAGAGATCACATGCTTCAACACAGCTTGATACTGAAGCAAGGAGCCTATTTTTTAACTTTCAAACAGGCAATTGTCACATTCAGGTCAAAATATCCTTGAAAATTCCTTGGCATGAGTTATACGCCATCTACTATGATAGGCTGCCAGTTAGTTCCAAAAGCTACCCATTTTTTGTATTCAGTTATAAAAATAAATCCACAATTCTAGAATTATAAAGCTTGTTGATGATTAATCCCTGGAATCTCTGTTGAGTTGTTCAGTTGATTTATACTACTTATTGAACTTTTTGGTTGTCTCTCTCTAGTCGGAAACGTTTCACTGAACAGCAGGCAGAGAAGTGGTGGGCTGAAAATGGGACCAGAGTATGTGATCGGTACAGAATTACAAACTCCTGAGTCCTGACTAAGTTGAAGCTGGCGCTCCATCAGTTTGACTTGATGGAAAAGGAGACTGTGATAACTGTTTTTTGTGACATCTCCAACTCTATTGGAAATTGTAAATTTTTCTTTTTTTGGGTTCGTCAAGTCGATTTCATATCAGGGATCCTAGGTCCAGATGTAGAGAAGGGCTGAGATGTAAAAAAAGGGTAAGAAAATAGGAAGTAAAAAAAGAAGTTTGTGAGATGTATAACACATTTCAAGGAGTGGATATTCTGCAACTTTTGTTGAGTTTGTGCAGCTGCAGTTTTCTTCATTTTTTCATATTTGTTTCTTTTCCTTGTGTAAGAAAATTAGTGACTGCTGGTGCACATTTTGAGAAAAAGAAAAGGTTCACAATTTTCTGCTAATGTATTCTTCCCCTGCTCCAGCCCGTTGTGTGTATGGCTAATATTTTAAAAGACTCGTATCTATACCAAATGGATCAGCCCTTACACACACACGGCTTATAGTTGGATAGAAGTACGTACTATAATTATATATTTTACCAGATTTGAAAAACATCTTTAGAGACTACTAAAAACCTTCTTGCCAGCAAAAATGGTTGTAGTATTTATATATCGCACCTGATGTCAATTTACCCTTCTGAGTAAACATGGTAAAACTGAGTTCACGTTCTTAACTATTTCACCTAATCCATTGACCAAACTAAATCAACTAGGAGAGTTATTTGATCTGGAAGAATTCGCCCGAGTTGATTATTTTTATCTAATAAGCTGTATCGCTATCAGAAAAGTATTTGCGTACAGCTATGTATAAAGTATTGATGCTTCATAGATCAGCATCCCTCATCACCCAATTCAATGGTGCTACATCCAGCTTCCTTAACTCCAAGAGAACTATATTCCTCGTTTTTCAACAACTTTCCTTCCTCTGTCCCCTGTGTGGTTTTATGGCCTGGCATTCTCCCTGCAACGGCGTAAGTACTTGAAAGAATGAGAGAATCGGCAGGGTGTTCACCATATGTTTCCTCTAATACTTTCTTAACACGTTCCCCCAAATCAGCATTCCCATGGACTCTGCATGCTGCAAGCAATGCACGCCATGCAGTTACATCACCCTCAATGGGCAAACTCTTAGTTAGGTTGTGTGCTTCCTCTAGCAACCCTGCACGACCCAAAAGATCAATCATGCATCCATAATGTTCAATCTTTGGTGTCAAGCCATACTCCTGAATCATCATCTCAAAATAGCTCATCCCTTCGGTTACCAGCCCTCCATGGCTGCAAGCGCTCAAAACTGCCAAGAAAGTGACTTCAGTATGTCTAAACCCCTCCTCTGCCATCCGGTGAAACATCATAATGGCACCTTTGGCCTCCCCATGCATCCCATAGCCCAAAATCATGGCTGTCCAAGATTTCACATCCTTCCTCTTCATTCTATCAAAAACATCAATAGCATTCCTTAGTAACCCACATTTGCAATACATATCTAATAAAGCTGTGCCAAGAACTGCATCCAGAACTACCTGGTGCTGCTCCACATAGTTGTAGATGCACTGACCTATAGCAAGAGCTCCTGAGGTGGCACAAGCAGACAGTAATCCAGCCAAAGTAGACGAATTGGGCCTCACATTTTCGAGTTTCATTGATCGTAATAGAGCTAATGATTCTTCTAGCAATCCATTCTTGGCATACCCATCCATCAAACAGTTCCACAAGACTACATCTTTTTCATCAACTTCATCAAAAACTCTACGCGCTGAATCAATATTGCCAGTTTTTCCATACATGCCAACCAAAGCAGTCGCCATGTTTGAATCCAAGCAAAACCCGTTCTTGATGCAATACCCATGCAGACACTCTCCATTTGAAGTATCACCACAATCACTAATAGCTGACGAAACACTCAACATGGTGGTGGCACCAACTTTCACACCATCCAAAGACAATTGCTTGAACAAATCCAAAACCATAGCAGGCTGAGATACACGAAGATAACCACCCATCAAGGTGTTCCATGACACCAAATCTCTTTCTTGAGAAAAATCCTCGAACAGCTGGTGGGCATCTTCAATTTTTCCACAAACACAATACAAATGCAATAGGGTATTTTTTACATTGATAAACAAATCCAACCCAGATCGTATAACAAGCGATTGAACAGCACAGCCAGTCCAAATTGCCAATACAGGGGCACAAGATTTAAGGATTGAGACAACGGTGAACTGGTCTAGCAATATATTTAAAGCCCTCATGTAATTGAAAAGAAAAAGAGCAGCTTTTGGGTGATCGGTAATTGAATAGCCTCTAAGCATTGTATTGAACATAAATAGATTTGGGTTTTGTATATGTCTAAATATAGAGGCTGCATACTGTATGTCTAATATGGAAGAAGCAAGAAGCTTGCTTACTGGGAATGGTATGAGGTCCAGGCCAGTCTTGACCATTGTGCCATGGATTTGTGTGATTTCAGAGGTTTGATTGCAAGAGTTCAATAGTAAAACGAGGTCTTGATCCGAACAAAATGAAGATAAGTGTTTCTGGAAAAAGCATTTTGGTAAAATTTTGATTTTCCGCCTCAGAGTGGAAGCAACGGTTATGATCATGAGCCACGAGAAAAGGAACTCTCCACGTCAAAATTTGGCAGCATTTTGAAGCTAGTAAAGTAGTAGTAGTCGAGTAGTAGTGGTAAGACGTTAGATCAACGTTTGTAAAAAAGTTTAGGGTTAAATTCATTTTGAATACTCAGTTTATTCTTATTTTGTATTTTTTAACTTACATTTTATAAATAGACACATTAACACTTGTTTAAAAATACGTTAATTAGATTATCAAAATTAGACTAATTAATATATTTTAATTAGACTAATTAGACTAATTTGACCTTATTTGCTAAAAGTGTAAAATATAAAATGTCTATTTAAAAAGTGTGAGATGTCAAGTGTAAAACGAGGATAAACTCGAAAATGCAGAATACACTTAACTCAAAGAGTAGATAAAAATAATTAAAATTAAATTCTAACGAAAATAAGAGAATTATTTAGGCATTGTTATAAAATTGAATTAATTTAAGAAAAAATAATACAACTTCATTGCATATTAAAATTTCTAATTATTACTGATTACCCAAGTGAAATACATATTAGTCTAATCAATATAACAGAAAATACACAAATAATATTATTGATGTGATGAATAATTCAAATATCAAAAAAATAAAAAGTATTCAATTGTTATAAACGTATCTACTTACAAAAAATTATGGTTATTTCCAATCTAGTTAATTTTGCAAGTGAGCTACCATTAATTATTTTTTTTTTGCTAAATTGAGCTACCATTATTCATGTGTTATTATAATTCTTTTGACGCAAGAATTATATTATTTTAATTATAATTATAGTTAATATATTTTGGACAGATTAAACTAAAGAGTAGTGTAGTTTCCAAGCATAAAAACTGTGTAATGTATATCATACACGTATCATTTTCCCTAATTAGATCAACAAAATCTAAGGCCACCCAATTGATTGGACCTTAACTTCGACACTCAACCTCACGGGCCTAATTCCAACTGTATATTATTTTTGGACTGGGCTGGCTGGACTACGCAGTCCACCCAAAACGGGCCTAGGGTTTCGGCTCAGTCGAATATAATGAATGCTTCTTCTCATCCCGCACATTACAGTAGAAATATTTTCATCCATTTCCATTGTTTGCCTCCAACAGCTAGATAGCGGCGGGTTTGAGTTCACCATCAACGGTGAAGAAGCATGGTGCACGTCAACTTTTATCGCAATTGTAAGTCAGTCCATTTCATTATATACGTATTCGACATGTATTCATTTATTCGTGTATATCTGTTTAGGGATCTCATACTATGATTCAGTTCAAACGTTTATTTATTTTTTTTGTTGAATTTTTGGGTATTTACTTCTCTAAATTTACATTTGTATAGCTAATGTTTGAACAATTGGTTATCATGTTTTGTTTGGTTGCTAAGGAACTTCAGAGCTTATTCTGTTCATATTTGCCAAATAAGAAACCTAGCGTAATCTGTGTTAAACTATTGCCTTGATGTAATTGATGTTTCCTCTAACGACAGAGAAGAACAATATCACATACAACATCTGGAAATGTAATTTTGTAGGTTTTCTCAGTTTTTTCAGCTGCCAAACAGAGGGTTGAAATACAAATGTTATGCAATGTGCTCTGATATCACTATGGTTTATGATTACAAGTAGGGATGAAATACAAATGCTTTCACTTTATGTGCATGAGCTCTGATTTCTATATGGTTTATGAGTACAAGTAGAGAGTTGTTTGTGCTTAAATTTTGGAAACTTGCTAAAGCAAATTTTATATGGGTTTAGATGGGAAGACTTTTAAGAAACCTCGTCGTCCTTATGAGAAGGAACGATTGGATGCTGAGCTGAAGCTCGTTGGGGAATATGGGCTTCGGTGCAAGAGGGAGCTCTGGAGGGTACAGTATGCACTGAGCCGTATTCGTAATGCTGCAAGAAATCTTTTGACCCTTGATGAGAAGGACCCACGTCGTATTTTTGAGGGTGAAGCCCTTCTGAGGAGGATGAACAGGTATGGTCTGTTGGATGAGAGCCAGAATAAGCTTGATTACGTGCTGGCCCTCACTGTGGAGAACTTTCTTGAGCGCCGCCTACAAACACTTGTTTTCAAGACAGGCATGGCTAAGTCAATCCACCATGCCAGAGTGCTGATTAGGCAGAGGCATATCAGGTATAAATACTCAAACTAGCAGTTGCTTACAGGCATAAAGCATATGGTGCATTCATAATAATAGCTTTGGTGCATTCATAATAATAGCTTGTACTTTTAATACTTTTAAGTTTCTTCTGTCTGATGCTCTGCCATATTCGTTTCATAAAGTCTTAATCATTAATATAGTATATGAAGTTTCACAATGAGATGGTAGAAGGAAAAACATTGTAGTACTTGTGTTGTACTAGTATACTTTCTTTATATACTGTACTCCCCAAATTGGGGCTTCTTAAAAAGAAAATAGGGGCAGAGGTTACTGGCCATTTTGCACTTGCTGCTTAATTGTTTTCATTGTATATAATAGCAGTAATGTACTGTTTGGTTATAATCTATAATTAAACTTCAGTAACTGTCATATTATTTTGTATTATGTAACCCATATGCACCCAGACTTTGTATACCACACACGATCAGACACTTAAAAGTTTGATCTTGTAACCCAGCCCTTCTCGAGTAACTGATGATTTTCTTTCAGCATAAGCTCAATCTATGAATTTTGAAATGTGCTTTATAATGTATGATACTTTTTTTTCTAACCCCTGTATGAGTGGCATGGCTTTAGAATAAACATGTTTCTGAAAACCTTTTGGACAAACAATTAACAGCTTTATCTTAAAAATTCCTTCTTGACTTGTACAATAATCAAGTCAGCCGAAGTTATGAACCATATGGATTCCTCCCTTAGGAGTGGAAAAGATCTTGTCCTCGTGTATGATTGAGAGTGAAAAATTAATTAATTCCTTCAGTTCATTATGAATAGCATGGTTGGAAATTGTGTTTTTGTGACATGGAGTTCAAGAAGTACCGCTGTCATATTTTATATACTTTATTACTTCATTTTGTAAAATTGCACTTTAGATATTGAACAATAATTTAGAAAAAAGTGTACGACAAAATATTGTTTGTAATTATGCTTTTTGAATGTATTAAAATCTGTGCCGCAAACATGGTTTCAATGTCATTCTGAGTATAATGGAATATAAATCACTAATAATATTGTATCTGAAATGAATGAGACTCGTTGCATTAGAGAAATATAGTGAAAGAATGTTCTTCATTTTCCTTGTGGTAGTTTGGGAGGAAAATGCTCCCCTACTTGGTTCCTTTCCTGCACTTTTCTCTTGCTTATCAGTCCTTATCCCCTACCTTTTTTGAACGCACTAGGGTTGGAAGACAGGTGGTTAACGTGGCCTCATTCATGGTGAGGGTGGACTCTCAGAAGCATATTGATTTCTCACTTACAAGTCCTTTTGGTGGCGGACGTCCTGGGAGGGTGAAGAGAAGGAACCAGAAGGCCGCTGCAAAGAAAGCTGTTGGTGGAGCTGGGGATGAAGAAGATGACGAATGAGTCTTATTAATGATTAGTTCCTACATGATGTTCGAACCATGGCCTTTTGATCTTTACTGCGTAATGCTGTTGTCCCTGAATGTAGTTGGTAGTTGTTTGAGAAGCTTCACTCTTAGGAAGTTTTGCATACTGCTGTTTTTATGCTATCTCAGACGTCTTTTAAGGTTTTTTTTTTTTGGCTAACTATTGCTTTGAAGTTTTGTTACTTCTAATGATTCAGTAATACTTGGTTTCTATCAATTTGTGGATGAGTTGAGAACTTGTGTAGTTATAAGATATTCATTATCAGCTAATAATAGCACAAGCTATAAACTTCTCTGGAAGTTGTGATAGTGTTTTGCTGTTAAGGTGAGCCCCTTGTTACGTGGTTTTACTTGGTCGAAAGAATCTGGAGTCCCTTTGATCATATATTATTTTACCTTTACTAAGGAGTGCCTTTATTGGGTATAGATTTCAGCAGTTAACTATGGACAGTAGTGGGAGACATCATATACCACTAGACTTGAATATGCGACTACAAAATCTTACTTAGCAGTATATATGAAACATTTCTAATTTTTGCGTACGCTAAGTTGAGAAGTTGCATCAAGTTTGGACGGTATAGACGTATAGTGATTCTCTAGGCTTCTATAGTAACTTTTCTTTGAGCTGTCCCTCTTGATTATTGCGTGGAGGCAAAGATATGTGTAACCAACCGTTGTTTATAAAAGCAACGCTTCTGCCCACAGTAGTTGGTTGAGTGTGGACTAGGTATTTTATCATACTAGGGGTATTGCATGAAGCCTTTCCTCATTCTGATTAAACCTTTTTCTTTGTAGAAATATCTGCGAGCTGGACGGCTTGAATTTTCAAGTCGTTGACAGTGCTAGAACCCAGGTAGAGACACTTTTACGAAAGAAACATACAACACAGACAGACAGACAAATTAAAGCACCATAATTTCATTTATATGCTTCGATCGAGAGCTATTTGCTCATTGGCTGCTGAAAACTATCCATATACTTTGAAATTATGGCACTATATATTATGGAAACACATAAATACCCAGCGAAGTCAAGTTACGAGGTTAAAAATTACGTGAAAGTTTGTTCTTTCATTCATTGTACAAGTAAAATCCTCATAAAATATTTGCAAGTAAATCTATTTACTCCTTCTATTCCATAAAAAAGTACCATTTGACTTTGATGAAATCCTAAAAATAAGGTTCTACTTGAATAAATCTTAAAATTCAAATTGTGATATACTAATAATTTTGTATTTAATAATATTTTTTAACTAGCTTACAATATTAAGCATATCAAAAAATTAATATATTAACATTAATTTTAAATTTTAGGATTTCGTAAATTGATTATAAAAATCTAATGAGTACTCTTTTTGTAAAGCAAAGGGGAGTATAATTCAATATGTCTTGTATACAGTGTTTCATATTTTTTTAAAAATTATTTATATATTAAGGTCTGTCTGTGAAACAACAATTTTTTGTATAAATTAACAGATTTTTGTTCCAAAAATAAGATCATTTTCGGGATAAAGTTGGTCCATACCATGAATTAGTCCATCCACTATAAGAGACCACCTCTGATCTTTGGCCGTACATGAAAGTTTAGATTATTTTTTTAACCCATTTCTTTGTTTGAAAATGGGTTGTTAGGTTAGTTTTGACATAGTTGGGTAGCCAAGATTATGCGCAGTTGATAATATACCAGAGTCTGTTTTGAGGCTATATTGCAGGAATGGAGTCCAGAATACATAATCAGCAACATGTAAATCACCACACCATACCTAAGAAGCTATTTAGTATAAAGTTTCTTTAAATAACCAACTCAAGTAAAAAAGAATAAACATTTATTTGAGCTTCCACATACCTGCAGTCTGGTTTTTAATTCACGGATATAAGCTACATAGAAATGTTAACAGTCACTGCGTTTTCATGTTGAATATTTAGCAAAATCATGCACTTTAAAAAGATCAAAATATTCAAAATCTAGATAGAAATGAGCGAAACCCAGGAGGATAAATGAGCCGTATTTGCAAGATATGATGCACAAATAACACTTACTTTCTCAAGCTTTCTTTCTTCACACTTGAGCGGTAGGCAGCTCAAAAGCTCAGAGAACTGTTGATTTTCCCAAAGACCAAAGATACTACAGTTAACTTAATGAAGATGGCCTAAAATTTGGCATGTAATTTCCAAGATCTAAGTAAACCTTAAAGAAGATGCACCAAAACACTTTGCAAGACGTCAGAAAATCCATGAAAACATCTGATAGCATCAACATGAAGGACATAGCAATTGCAATCAAAATATTCTCCATCTCTTCTGGACTTTTCGAAGATATGTTGCATTCTAAACTGGCTTTCTGAAATTTTGTGAAAGTGTACAAAATTCTCAGTCTTTAACAAATTTTTCTCAAGCTTCAGTATAGTAAGTTTGTGATGCTGTAAAGCCTTGCGCCACAGAGGGAAAAGAAAGGAGGGGGGGGGGGGGGGGGGGGGGGGGGGGAATACTCTTAGAAGAGCAATATTAGCATTTCCCTCCCCGCCGATACTTGCTGGAGATTAATTGAGGCTTAAAAGAATAATGAATTTCACCAAATAGTTTCTTGATTCTACTAGGCATGGATTAATGAAAAGAATTTTCAATATATTTCACATGGCACAATTTTGGTCAATCAATGCAGGCAAAGCAAACCAGTGGCCTGAAATTCACCTCATACTATAGGTAGAAGCTTCCAAGTCAGATTGCATGCCTACAGAGATTTGAGCATCTCAAAGGTACCTTGATGCTTCATCATGCATGAAGTTCATATGCTTTCAAATAATAATGCCAATAAACATGAAATCATCAATGATTAATCCAAACACATTTAAAAAGCACCAAATATATACAAGAGTATGCTTATATGAACTCTCTATCATAAAAAAATACGACGACATATCACACATCTTAAGGCAAACAAACATTACACATTACGAAGGGTACTAATTTGCTATATATTAGTTTTCTTACAAATATAACCAAGGAAAACTTTGACCAAGTGTAGGAGGAAAAAAATTCCTATACTAAAAAACAAAGGGAAAATAATTAAAAACCATGAAAGGATGAAGCATATAGAAACAAAAACTCAAAAATCAGAATTTAGAACATAACAACAAATACAAAAATTAATAAAATAAATTCCTATTGAGCATAAGCCCCAACTACCGCCCCAATAGATTTCCACAAATTTTGAATTTTTTCACAAAAAAAATTCAATTGAGTAAATAAATCACTTCGAAACATGTTAAACTTAATGACCTGAGGTAATCATTATTAACACTCTTAAAGCTCCTGGCACTAACACATATTACCTACTTCTCTCCCTCTTCTGAAGTAACAATGAAAACCAAAACATCAATGACCATCTCAGTTTCATGAAGGTCATTAAATAATGGAACACATTTCAACTCTGTTGTTTAGCTTCAAGAAAGATAAAAAAAGGGGGGAAACCATACATAGCTAAACTACACATAATCCTATTGTGTCAAACCAAGCTTCCATATTGTATCTGACAAATTTCACAACTTATGGTACAGTTTGTCGACATAAACCCTCTATATAGGGTGTGCTACACAATCGATACACTTCTGTTTTTTAAAGTAAAATCTCCAAAGTTGTGCCCGTATGACTCTCAAATATTAGATGGCAAATCTCCACTACAATGGTGTACCATCATGTTTTCGAACATTTTTTCTCTTAAAAATACTTAAAAACTTATAAATATATCAAGGACTAATGTTCTTCATTATGAAGAACTATTTTATTATTATTATTATTAAATTGGTAATTTTGTACCCAAAATATGGAATTTGAGCTAGAGACCTAAAAGGTTTATAATACATCAGCTCCAAAAAAAACAAAAGGAAAAATAGAAAAAACCCTACAAAGGTTTGTAACTAGTTATCTGCTAAAAAATAGATACCAATCTTCCTGTATCTAACTCGAAAGAAATATGAATGTGGATTCCATTTGCATTCTCTTTAATCTTACATACAATATGACATGGCATATGAATTTACTACTCCATCCCAAATTAAGATTACCATTATCTTTTCATGAAGGTTACAAAATAAGAATCCACTTTGTAAATCAAGAAACCATGCCTGAATCAGTTTTGATCTTGGCTATTGATTTTATTTGAGTCAACTATTCCTTAAAGTTTAACTTTATAACAAAGCCTCTAAGTATGCGGCAGCAAGACAAGTACTTATCACTAGTTCACATAAACCAATCTAAAAGTTTTTAAAAAAATTTAAACTTCACATATTAAGTAGATGTTTTCTGAAAGCATATGTGTCACGAACTACACTGAATATCTACAAAAGTTGTTTATAATCTACTCAAAAGAGAAGGAAGAATAACAAACTAAAAATTACTCTTAAAACCACTAGCTCACACACGTGTATCATTCTCAAGGTTGCTATGATTAATATATTATCTGCCTTAAGTTGTAACTTCTGTATCCTACGCAGCATCCATAATGAGGGGAAATTACCACTTAAAACAATTGATAATTAAATTATAAAATAAATAGAGCATTTGTAAAACCAACGCAACCAACAACATGCCAAATGATTTGACCACAATTACTCCAGACTCGAGTGGAAAGATAATCAAGCCAAAGGGTAAATCTAAGAGGACGTATGAAATTATAAAGAGAAAGCAGTCAAGAACAATAAGAATGTTCAGGACATTGAAATTAAATGTATTGGATTCATAAGCCACATTCAGAGAATTACCACATAGATACTAATTTTTCTCTTCAAGAAAATAAAGGAGAATAAAACCATAATTTATATCTATGATTCTTAAGAAAAGCCTCAGCCAAACAAAGGCCAGCCTACAATGTATTCCATCAAGTTATGAAAACCTCATATCCCTATGCTATTTGACACCCACCTTTCAGAATTTTCAGGACATTGCAAGTAGAGGAAGAAGCAAATTCAACTGAATAGAACATAAATTGTAGTTAAAAAAATTATACTCAAGATCTCTTTTAAGGAAAAACATTCTGTTACCCTGAGTAAAATCTGATATCCTTCCCATCCTCCCACTCAAAAAAATAATAACAAGAGAAAGAAAAGGCTAAGAAATACGAAGAAAAAAAATGTTGGGCCAAATTACCCATTAGCAAGAATCATGTGCTCATAAAGAAACCAACCTTATAGAGCCCACTCACCACAATGCACCAGTACACAGTGCACCTGGTGCAGCCAAAGTTCAAAAGCTTCAGCATCCCATCACAGCACAATTGTAGACAAAACTACCAGATTGCTTGCGCCCAAGCAAGTTCCACTGAGGGGGTCCATCCCTCGGAGCCCATGCATTGATTTCTATAAACCCTTCACCTGCTGCCCTAGGTCCGCCAATAACAATAAGCCGATCACCACATGCCCTAAATGCCAAGCCCCAGCCATTCATAGAATCTGCCCTTTCAGGCAGCCTTCCCACAGTTTCCCAAACTCTCCGATCTTTGTCATACTTTCTGACTTCCATCTCTGCATAATCGGCTGCATACAACTGATTATCTACTACAGCAACAAGAGGGGGAGCCTCAGCTGTAACAGGCATCCCAACCTCGGTAGCCGGACGAGTCCTTACAGGTGACATGTTGGCAATTTCAGTCCAAATTCTTGTTTGTAAATTATACTCCTCCCCACATGTAAGAAGCTTCGACTCACTTCCTCCAATCCCTCCAATCACATAAAATTTCCCATCCATAAATACAGCTGAACACATTTTCCGTGGTTTGTTCATGCTTGGAAGTGGTACCCAGGCTCCATGCTCAGAATTGTAAAGCTCTGCAACGCTCAGGGCTTTACCAGATAAATCACAACCACCAGCTAAAATTGCAATCTCCCCCATACTGGCAGACCCAAACAAGCATCTTGGAAAATTCATTTCCATCCCAGATGACCAGGTGTTGGTCAATAAACTATATCGAAATATGAAAAGGGATAGATAGAATTTTCCAAATACAAGAAGCTCAGTGCCAACTGCAAGGGATTCCTTATCTGAAAACATGAAGCATTCATCAGAGGTCATTGTAGGTAATCGCATCCAATGGCGACGAGTAGGATCAAAGGCTTCCCACCCAAGAAGTTGGCAAGAAAAATAAACCCAGTGTTCAACAAAACCATTCTGCCGCCTCAGTCTATAAAGCTCACCACTTCGGATTAGCTCACGGAAGCTTCGGTTCAAAGAAGCAATAGATCCATAATCAGATCTTGAGGATCGAATGAGAGTGCTAATTGAGTTGTCCCGGCCAATGGCATGAATAAGGGAGCTTGAATCCGAATCATCACCAGCATGACGCTGATTACCGGATTGGTCAGTGGGGTTCGTGGAAAGGTCATGTAACGTTAGAGTTGTATCCAAGCTTTCATAAGCATCAAGTTGCTTAAGCAGCTTCCTATCTCCAACTTCTTCATCTCCATCAGATTCTAATGGTCGCTTCCCCTGCTGAATTTCAATCTTTTCTAGACGATAGTTCATGCAGACCCAACTGTTTTCCCTTTCGCAGGTTCTTGAATAGCCCCTAGAAACCAGACAAGACCTATCTTCCAACATGTCTTCCTGAATCAAATCAGAAGGCACCCCCTTTTTGTAACCTCAAAAAACTATTCAAATCTTTCTTTCTTCCTGACCACTGAATTCAACTGCAAAAGATCAGTAACGGAAACTCCAATATACCATAAAACTATGTCAAAATGCTGAAATGAATATATTTACGGATACGGAAACAGAAGGAAATCTAGAATGCTCTATTGTTGGTCATAATAAACTCTTTTTCAATAAATTAAGCAAAACCCAGTAACGCCAGTGCAAGAAATTATGATAAAAAACTAACTTTATGAGCATATTTGAAACGCTCACCGATCTGAATGCAAAGATTAACGATCCAGATCAAATGGGTACCCAATAAAAAAGAATAGAAGAAGTCAAAATGTTTTTCCGAAGTAATCAAATTCGTCTAGGATGAGAAGAATCTATATTCAAACTGTTTCAAAGATTAAATCTTTTGATCAAAAAAAAAAGCCATTAGCCAAAACAGATATCACTAATTTGGATCAGGGGCTAAACGAATAATCCAAACTACTAAAACACAGTCAATTAAACTACAATTGAAGAATAAAATCAAACCAATAACAACAATTAGATCTATTCATATCAGTAATTTGCTCCTACAAAACATAAAGAAAGAGAATTAGGCATAGAAGTAAATAATAAAGAGGGCACTTACGGATTGGATAAGAAGAAAGAGGAGGACTTGATTGGAATAATGTCAAATGTATCAACAATCTTTCTCTGTCTACATGTATATATGAGTGTATCTTTCTGTCCCTAGATTATATAAGTATGTGTGTGCTGTTCTGTTTGAGCTCAAAGAAAGTCCATTTGGATTCTTTTTCTCTCTCTGCAAATCAATCAAAAGAGGCTCTAGGCAAAATCTTTGGAGGAAGGAGGGGGGCAGTGGCTCCTTTATTTCTATCTTTTATTTATTTTAAATAATATAATCATTTCTATATTTCTATATATACATATATATATATATATATATAGCTGTATATGGAAAAATTATATTATAACTGCATATAATCTATATATATATATATATGGAAGGGAAGATGATTTGTTTTGGAGTATGTTACTATAGAAGGGAAGAGAGAAGAGGGTGGTGGAGGAAGAGGAGGAGGAGGTGGGTGGTGGGTCCCACGACCAGCTTTGATACTTTGGAGGTTTGGGCTTTGCGATGCCGTGGTCGACGTTTGGAACTGGTGACCGGTGATAGCCGGTGTCGACACGTGTTTCCTCGTGTAAATGGATAAATAGAATAGAAAAACAACACTACGCTACGCGGCCTCTGCCTCGCTCATTTGACAGTGGACTAGTATTTACAATTCTGTGGTAAAAGCTAATTTCTCGCGTGGTCAATGATTCGCTACTCGTGTTGAATATATCGTTCAATTGATGCTATGCTCTGTTAAATGATAATGCCAACGAATGTGGACAAATCGCCAATTAAATTTAGTAAAACTTACTAAAAGTAAAAATCATGACCACGTATTTAACAAAAGAATAAATTATAAGTCTATAAAATTGTTATTTTACATCATCTAATAATAATATATCTCTTAAATAATTTAAGAAAGAATTGAAGAATTTAAATTTTATCATTATATAATATTTTATTATTATTTATCATAATAAAATAATTTAATTGATCATATTGGATATGTTAGTTATTTTTTCGATAATCAAATATAGAAAATTATTTTCTATCTCATTTTCATATTCTCAACCAAACAACCAACGGTTTTATTTTATTTTTATTTTTATTTTTTAAAAAGCAAGCAATTAATCAAATATATTAATTTAGGATCCCACATAGCCTAATACGGATATGTCACCGATCAACTATGCCAATTTATAAATTCTTAACCTAATAAACTCGTTAATAAATAATTTGGGTACTCATGGGTTTTAATTATGATCGAGTATATGTATGACATGGGCATATTTCCGTTATAAAGAAAAAAAAATAATCCAATCCCGACCCACTAAACTTAAAATTTTGTAATTGTCACCAAGTTCTAGCATTAAATTATTATTATGTACTAGTAATATTATATAAGAAAAAATTATTCAATTATCTTGTAACAACGTCACGTGATATCCCATATCAATTAAATCTCTTTATTTTAAGATATCATATTACTTATAATTATGAGTATATGATAAATCTTATATATATATATATTAAAAGTGGTTGGCATTGGACTACTAAATCCTTCCTTTTTCCTTAATATTAAAACAAGGAGTGGTGAGTCCATACCTTCTTTCTCTCTAGCACGCCATGACCGGACATCCATCTCCTTTACGTAAAATGCAAAGTGAAATCAATTTTCCCATTTAAATTGCTTGTTACTAATAATAATTACGATACGTGTTAAACTAGCACACCAAACAGTCCCCAAAAGAAACGGATGATGCCTTTGTTTTGTTTTGCTTTGCTTTCATATTAATTATACATCTTTTTCACGTCTTCTTTTAGTTGTAAATGTTTGAACATTGAACCCAGATTTGTATGTTACTATGTATTTGTCATTTTTGTCTCTCACTTAAGGCCCTGTTTGGTGTTGACCATTTCACCACCGCCATGGGCAGCAACAGCAGCAGCTACTTTTGAGTGTTAGGCTATAGTCTTTACTATATATTTTTTTTATTATAATCAGTTTTAATAAAATAATTTATTTTTGATAAATCAAAAATACTTAAATTAATAAAAATCAAAAAGTGGTTGACAATTTATTTTTTTTGTTAATCAGTTATTTCAAGTGTAAATTACTAAAAAGAATGTTTTGAGAAATATAAAGATAAATAATG
This sequence comes from Hedera helix, assembly GCA_947179155.2. Taxonomy (NCBI): domain Eukaryota; kingdom Viridiplantae; phylum Streptophyta; class Magnoliopsida; order Apiales; family Araliaceae; genus Hedera; species Hedera helix. The sequence goes on from OX359277.1 coordinate 44,578,951, forward strand.
GATGAAATTATTAAAATAAATAATAATAAATTAGTAATATACTTGATCAAACCTGATTATTAGGTTTGACAAATAATTAGAAACTTTAATAAAAAATAATTATAAAGAGTTTTAAAATTAGATTATTAAATATTTTTTATTTCTTAAAATTTATTATAAATATTTAACTGTTTATAAACTATCTCAAACATCTTCTTATTCCCATTTTCTTTTGTGCGTGTATTTTGTTGGTGAGAGAGAAAGAGAGGGAGAGAGAGACTAACCCATTAACAAGTTTTAATTAGCTTTAACTGTGCATAGATTCTCAATCATTTCAGCTTTTAATTATTTACCAAATACTTTTTCAGTCTATAGGTTGAGATGGGATGGGTGGTGGCTTCTTTCAAACTTTCTTGCCTTATCACCAATGGAAAATAATCATAACATTCACATCAACCTAACTTTCTCTTCTTTTTTCTCTTGGTTTGTCTGTGCAGTGTGCACCCTACCCTTTTTCCTAAAATAAAAGGAAAAAGTAAAATAGTAAGTGTAATTTTATAATCAAGTGATTCAAACATAACATGAATGGGTCAATCACAAAAGTTAAGATCCAATTGGGTTTTGGTCATCTATTACAATTGCTGGACCATTAATGTGATTATTATGTTGTTTTTTGGTAATATCAGGCGCCCCTAGTCGACATTAATGACTGTTTTGAAATTCCAACTTTATCCATCTAAATTTATTTGGTGTACAGTGTGAATACCATGGACACAAGTGTCATTTAATGCAGCTAAGAGCCAAAACCGACCAAATGATCATCATAATGGTGATGTATTAAATTAGTATATCCTGTTTAAGATTGGAGAAAAAAGTTGGGTTTGTGATAATCAGTTGGATGTCATAATCAGAATATGAAAGGGACCAATATCCAACTTCAATATGATCTTTTACCGGTTACCAAACAACCAAAAGAGGGATAGAAAGATGGGATTTATTTGTATGGGTGGTGGTCTGGTCTGGTGGATGTGGTGCCGCTATAAACCGTCTCTCCTCTATTTACAGCTACGGGGCCCATCACCTGACTTGTTCATCCGCTAGGAAATCCAATCCAAGGGCTTGCAATTACTCACCTTTCTATCGCGAGATATTCACTAGTCATAGATGAGATGTTCTGATTGTGGTCTACCGGCAAAAAAGGGAGATAATAAAACACAATCTATCTAATGAAAAAACCAAAACAATACAATTTAATTTTGTGTTTTTATAATTTTTTTTCTTTTTTTGAGATGTTTTAAAATCAACTAATTTAATTTTCTTGAAATCTAAAAGGTCACAATATTTTAATTTTAACCATTAAATTAAAACTTCATCGGCTTTAAATCTTCTACTATTATATTTCAATTATAAGATATATTTTATGTGAAAAAATTGCTTTCAATCTTCTATATTACCGGTTAAATTTTGGCTTTTGTTGAGGGATAGATTTTAAATATATGATATTTTACAGTTAAAATAAATATTTTTACCACTAGTCTATCACATTTGATCGAAGTAAAGGTGATAGTATAGTGATAATCTAGTAATAAGACCATTCACTTTATTGTGTATGATAATATATTTAAGTCTATCCAAAAATAAAATCGACAAATCGTTGCACAAAATAAATTTCAGTTTCTCTTAAATAAAAGAAATAATATATTCTTTGGGTGCAGTCACATAGATGTCCATTCTTTATATGGAATGTGCCAAAATTTACTCATCGTAGTTTTATTCACTTCCCAAGTTCCATGTCTCGTCATCATTTTTGACGTCTAAATAAAGTCTTATTAGTTTTTAATTTACTCAAATATTTTAAGTCTCTTTATTTTGAGATGAAAAAATCTTCAAGCAGGGTCGAATAAAGATTATTACCTACAATCCAATTTACAAAATTATATTTGAAAAATGATTTATATTCACATTAAAATTGCATAAAAATAAGCTACTAATGAAGTATACTAAGAGGATGTTTGTTTAAAACTAAATGAAATCGTTCTGAATGCTTAAGCAATCTGAATGAAATAGAATTCTGAATACCGAGTGAAAAAATTTATTTGATAATTGGCATGTCTGAAATATCTGAATAACAAATTTTTATTATTTTATCCCTCTGTAAAAATTCAAAGTTGTTATAAATTTATTTAACATTATTTATTATAATAATTATTATTTTATTTTACTTTTTTTTTTATTTCATTCAACTGAGACTTATTCATTCAGCAAAAAAAATTAAACTTAATCATTCAGCCCAAAGTACTGATTGATTCAACAAATCAAATTATTTTTATTTAAAATAAATATATTGAATAATTAATCGATTTAACCATTTAACTCCATTCAATTCCAAATAAGCACGACCTAACTTAAAATATAATCTCTTTTCACTTTTCCATTAATTGAAATTTGAAGGGTTTCCCCGAAATACTTATAGAACTCCAATAGACTTTAATTTCACCCAATATTACTCAGTAGTCAGTTGTATACAACTCTATCAGAAAATCTGAAAGTCAAATTTTGTATCTAGTGTATTGCTATCACATTAATTGACTGTACTACTTGTTGTTGGTCGTATTAATTACTTCAAATATTTATAAAATACGGAGTATAAAATTATTATTAAAATTTTAAAATTTATTTAAGATATTTTTAATTTAAAACTAACACGAATTTTATTAATTTTAATTAACACAATAATGATTATAAACTACCAAAAAATAATAGTACTATTCAGTCTATGATTTATTATTTCATAATAGTAAACCATCTTAATTTTAAGTTTCAGAATCTCTCAAATTAATTTTTAAAAATTAATACTAATCTTATAATTTAAAACAAAAAAAGTATTGAATAATAGATTAAAAATTCATGGCACATTATTTAAAATTTAATTTGATCCCCTAACATTACACATATTTAAACTAAGACGGAGGGAATTAGTAATTTTCAGTTACTAGTAGGTAAGTAAATTAATGATTAAAAAAAAAAACAGTTCAGCTATAGGTACTCCAAAATCTAAATAATAAAAAGTGGGTTAAAAACTAGTCTAACTAGGCAATGTGTTCTTCAATACATGTCAAAGACATGAGGACCAATTGTAAATGAATTTATGTAATTAAATCAATGCACTTATAAAAATTAAAATTATCTCCAAAGTACTACTACTGATTATAAAGATTTTTGTTTTATAAAATTCAAACATATCTTATCAATTTTTGAGTTTAAAATTTTACGGATTATTCTAGTAAAGTAAAATTTGTAATTATATTTTTAATTAAACATCACTGAGTATTTGGTAACATGATGATATAACATCACTAAGAAGGTATATCTACTTAATGTTACATTCTACACTGTTTTGAAATGATTAATTTGAATTAAACTTCTCTTACAAAAGCAAAACAATATTTTTAATCATTCCATATATAAGTATTAATGAAACAAATATATAACTATATTTATATATCTAAAGAAAATAAAATATTGATAATTATGAAATTACAATTTGCTATAATCCCTGACCTTCGTTGAAGAAAAATTATTAAATATTTTTAGGAAACCTGTCATGTGGTGTTGTTCCGTACCATTCATGTAATGTCATATAAATATTTAAAGTGAGTCATTTTATTTTAAATGTTCACAACATTACATGAGTAATATGAAACAATACGTGATAAGTACTTTAAAATCACTAATAATTATTTCTCGTTGAGTTGTCTGTTGTTACCTTATGTTTGTAAGACTTAATAATGAAAAATTATTTTATATTTTTGAAATAAATAAATAATATATCCCTCCTTTCGTATATTTATGGATAGACGAACGGACCTTACAAGTATATAATAAAAAAATATACTGGATAGAATAATCTCTCCTTAACAACGCGGTCGAATAGAATGGCTGAAAAATGTAAGAACCGGGATTGGAGGGTGGGATCGGATCTGATCAGATCAGACATACATAAACACACGTGCCGGCGTTGGAGTTTGGGGAAAAGACATTACCATAGGAATGTGGGCCACGTGTCGGCGCACGTGGGGAGCTCTCAGTGAAAGTAAAAGCTCCAACATACAACAAATCTTTCTTTTTAATCCTAATTGCAGAATTAACACCCCTCTATTGGAGTATTTTATTTTATTTAACGGCCGCCTCTGCTAAATCCGATCCATTCGTTCATATTATATTGAATTTCAACCTGTTCAATTTCATCCTATTGTGATTTTACAGCTTTGAAAAAGAGAATGTCCATCCGTGCCGGCTTCTGCTTCATTTTATTATGAATAATATTAAGAATTTTATTTTTTTTTGTAATATTATTAATCACAAAAAATATACTTCACTAATATAACAGTGATATATTATTTAAGATTAAAAAAAATTATAAAGACCCTAATGTCACTATTTATTCTTTTTTATTAATTATATCACGTATACGAGGCATTTAACCCCAAAAAAATCCGAAGACATTCAATATTTTTTATGAATTATGAAAATTGTTCTATAGTTTTATTTATTGAAATTTATTCAAAAAATTTGATAATGATGTCATTCAAAAACATCTCTAATTTATAAGCTAGCTAGCTAGAGATGAAAATTGACACTTATATATTCCTGAAATTAATCGAGTGTGGTGGGCAAAAAATTCTGAGGACTAGTGATAATCAATGTAGACATCCAAGAAGTACGAAATCTAAAACTTTTTAGTAGAGCTAGCTAGCTTGTTGTCCATTATAAATATTAAAATAAAATAAAAAATACCATGAGCACAATTCTATGCCTGTCTTTATGGAAAAAAGCTCCCTACTCCATTGTCTTTCCGTTCATTCAATCTCGTCATCTGGAAGTAACAAACACAGAGATGGGAGTATATATAAAACATGTCATTTATCACACATGCACGCTAGCTAGCTATCAGAACAAATGATAATATATTTAAAAGAAAATTTAAAGTGTGTTATTACAAAATTATTTATAATATACGTAAACAAATACTAATATATTTAAAAGAAAGTTAATAATTTAGCCGGAACTCTTTTTAATTTGCTGGGGAAAGCGGTATAGTTTTGATTGAATTATACCCAAATTACGGAGTACAGAAAAATAAAATATAAAGGCAATCGAACTAACTAAAACTACGGAAAAAATTAAAAAATATAAAAAGTTGTATTTTTTAGAAATAAATAATTTTTATTCAAGTTATATGCAAATTTTTTTTTCTATACTACTTACACAAAAAAATTGCATTTCGAAATGAATTTCCAGTGAACCTAATTTTTTTTAGACAAGAATGGTGGGCTGGCATTAGTAAATAAATTAGACACGGACACGTGCACACGGAAAGACTTAAAATTAAAAAACAAACTTCAAAAACAAGCAACTCCACTATCCCCAACTCACAAAAAGATTCTAGCGTGCACTAACCAGTTATAATAATCCTCCCTCATGGATCGACGCCCCAATCGAATCCACCCACATGTCAACCATTTGTGTAAAGACGTGTGGTCATGTGAAACGTTATTGGATGATGGGAAAGTTGTTAATGGGACGAAGCGGCTGTTTATTTAGAATTGGATAAAATTAAATAGTTGAATTGATCAATTATTTAATATGTTTATTTAGATTTGAATAATTAAATTGGTTATTTTTAAGTTAAATGATTAAATTTAATTTTTTTGGTTGAATGATTAAGTTTTAACTGAATGAAATAAAAAAAAAATTAAAAATATTATATTAAGTAATATTAAATAAATTTATAACAATTTTAAATTTTTTTTAGAGGGTTAAAATAGTAAAAATATGTTATTTAAATATTTCAGATATGTTACTTATCAAACAATATTTTTCATTCAGTATTCAGAAATCTACTTTATTTAGCTCATTTAGATTACTTAAACATTCAGAACTATTTCATTCAGTTTTTATCAAATACCCTCTAAGGAGCTGTTTATTTAGAACTGAATGGAGTTGAATGACTGAATCGGTCAGCTATTTAGTGCGTTTGTTTAGGTCTGAATGACTGAATCGATTAAATTTTTGGGCTAAATGATTAAGTCTAATTTTTTTTGACTAAATAGTTAAATTCTGGTTGAATGAATTAAAAAAAATATTAAATATTATATTAAGTAATATTAAATAAATTTATAACAATTTTGAATTTTTTTATAGGAATAAAATAGTAAAAATATGTTATTCAGATATTTTAAATATGTCATTTATCAAATTATTTTTTTTATTCATTTTTCAAAAATCTATTTTATTAAATTTATTTATATTACTTAAACATTCAATAATTACATTCAATTTTTATTAAACACCACTGATTGCAACACTCACAATAATACATACACTCGATCTCCCACACTTGGCAAATTAAGACTACTATACTATCGGCCGATACATCCGTCTAATCATGAATTGCGCACTTTAATCAATTTGTTTGTTTTCAAATATCGAATTTGTAATTAGTTTGTCATAAATTGCTTGTTTGAATCAGGCGACTTTATAAATCGATAAATTTTATAAAAAATTAAAATTTTAAAATAAATTATTTTTATCATCAATTCTTTCAACTCTTTTGGGTCTCTCCTTTTTTTCGTAACTCGGTACAAATTACAAATGATAACAGTGACACACGAGAATATATAATTTTGTTAACCAAATAACTCAAATACTAAAAAATATAGAAGTTTATAACGAAAATAATAGTGGAAGAAAGAAAGATGGATATGTACAAATTATGCAATATATATATATATATATATATATATATATATATATATATATATATATATATTTTATATATTTTTTATTAAAATAATATTATACATTTTACTCATTCTAAAAATATGATATATGTGTTAACATTTTATTGATTTTTCTTTAAAAGTCAATAGAAAACACTTTTAAACTTGAAATTGATATAATTTTATTATCTTTTAAAAACAATTCTCATAATTACTACTATATTTGTATGCTTTAATAATATATATTATTTTTTAAATAAATTAAAATTAAAATTCTACTCAACTAGTTCAACCACCATTGAACTGTTGAATTAGTGCCTATTTCGGTTTAATGTTTGTCCGATTCTGTCAATTATGATACTTAATAGTAATAAATAATCCATAAAATAATAACAAAAAACGAAAAATGAAAATCAAATAATGAAAGAAATCAAAGGCTTCCCCAACTCCGTTCATTGACTTGCATAATATATAGACATGTTGTTACATTTATATCTATATCAATAATTATTATACATGATTAATCAATATACTAATTCACTAATTATATATGTATATATATGATCGACTCGTCAGCTAAACAACAAGCCATGCATACCAAATAAATATATACATATTTTTGTCCTTCAGCACCAACAGCTACGAGCTTGTCCAGAAATGAAAAATATATCTGATTCGTCCACGTATCCGATGCGGCTGATTGGTTTAAATAACAAAATTGGTTACAAATTTAATAATCCCCTGTCTCTATATAATTATAAACAACGACGAAGGGACGCAAATTATGCTAGTGTAGCAGCTGGCCAATTGGTGGAGGATATATATATATATATGAAAATGATTCATAACAAATAATTATTATGAACATTATTTTAATTAATTAATTTTATACTGTTCATATAAAAATCTAACGGTACAAAAATAAATAAATTTACCCAACCGTTAGGCAAGTTGCTAATTCTTTTTTAAAACGACGTCGAATCTACAATTATCGGATCTCTTTCGGCCGCTACTCTTTCTCTTTCTTTTACGCCCTTATTTGCTAAGTTATGAAAATCCCTCTTTTGTTTTCTTTGACTATACCTATTAGAATAAATTAATACACCATGATTCTCGCACTTAATTTATTTAAAAAAGTTATCTGCTTTTCTTTATGGAATTGAATCTCAGCTCAATTGGGTATATGCAGCCTTGTAAATTGATTTTAGGATTTTGCTTTAATCTTTGTCTTTGAGACGGGTTTGTATATATATATATATAGGAACAAATGTTGGATCTTGGATATTTAAATGAGGCGCCCATGAAGGGTCCGACCCATTTTGGTTGTTAGTCAGTTGGCTATTGAGACTCAGTCTTTAACGTTATAATTATAACGTTATAATTATAACGTTAAGTTGACTGAGTGGTTGGAGGTTTTGTAAGGAGTGGATTAAACCACTACGCCTATAAAAACCCACGACCTCAGTTCATCTGAGCATCCCCATCATCAGTTATCAATATACAGTATATTGATTAAGCCACAAAAATTCTCCCAACATAATAACTGAATTCCCAAATTTGTGACGGATCGTGAATTTGTTCTCCGTTCTCATTCTGTAGTTGGGAGACGACTGTTTGGGTTTGGGTTTGACTTTTCAACCGTACGAGTTCTTCCGCACCAAAAGATCACGCTTCGAGGGTATGATTTTGGTTCTCGTTAATGTATTTGTGTAAATTTGTGATAACATACATATTATTAAAATCCTTCATTGGTATCAGAGCATGGTTGTATAATCATATGTATGTACTGTTTACACAATATGCCATGAAAGCATGTATAAAAATAAAAACCGCATGCTTTAATTTGCCATAACTTTCTGGGTAATAATCCGTTTCATGTGATTTTGGCATGTATGCGTAGAATATTTCATGGGCTTTCCGTAGATATATTATATGCATGATTTGGATAAGAAATGACCAAGTTATGACCTCTGTAAGCATAATTCGCGATCTGATGGCTGGAGGTTGAAGATGAAGTGCAATAACCACTCTCAGTGGCTTGCACGTTCATTACAACACTATCGTGGAAGCTCCCAAAATTGTGGTTGAGCACACCATTGGACTCAGCTCATCCAGACGATCACAACAGAAAAAACAACGTCGCGAACGGAGGTCGGGAAGGCGGTGCATGTCATACACGCGCCTAGTGCCGCGGCGAAATCCCACGCGCCCGCGCCATGCGCGGAAGTCCATCAGAATCTGGCGTGTGTTATGCACGCTCCTGATGGTTGACTCACGTGCTGACCCTGACCCGGTTCCGACCCGCGGTTCTTGACCCGCCCGATTTATTTTATTTCAGAAAATGTTTTTATTAATTATTTTATATAAGAAAATGATTTATAAATACTAAATGAAATTAATAAATTCCGAAAATTTCACAGAAATTAATTATTTGCATATAATTGATGTTTCCACTGTTTGTTTTGGAAAATTAATATATTTGGATATTTTTGTTAATTTCCAACTTAATTGTGCAATGATTAATTAATTGTGATAATTAGAATAATTATCAAAAAAATCCCAGAAAATTACCGTAACCTTTTATGATAGTAATACACTGTTGAAAATTTTTGGGAAGTTTTTTGATGTGTTTATAATATACTTGGTATATTAAATTGTGTAATATTGCTTATTATTTAATTCCTTTGTTAATATTTTGAAATATTAATTGTTTGATACATGGAATTAAATTGTTATGCTGTAATTGCACATGCACACGTGTTTCTAGTGGGAGTGATTTAGGTGGTAGTAATTTAATTAAAATTATTCCCTAAATTAAATGTCTTAAGCACCGAAAAATTAAGTTTAAATAATTGGACATTTATATGAATTGTGATTCCTAAGCTTGGCGAAGTCTCCCTTTTATATTTATGTCCTAATTATTTTTATGTTTATTCGATTCGTGCGGCTAAGATATAATTATACTGTGGTGAACTATGAATATCTCTAATCAATTTTTTCCGAAACAGAAATGGCTTCAAAACACATAATCGCAGATCTTAATCAAGGAAACAAGTTAGACGGAGATAATTACGATGTTTGGCACCGTAAGGTTAGGACGGTCTTGGAGGAGCAAGAGGTTGAAGAAACCATGCTGACTAAAATGACAAAACCAGACGGTGAAGATGCAAATGATCCGGTCAAGGTTGTAGCCTTCGAAAGTTGGCGCAAAAAGGACCGAATCGCTCGCATAACGTTGCTGAGCTGCATGAACAACGACTTTCTGTTTAAGTATGAACAATATTCAACGGCACATGAGATGTGGGAAGCTCTCAAGACGAAGTTTGGCGGCACCTCGCTGACAAGGCTGAGAGAGTTAGCCATAAGATTCGATGGTTATAAAAAACGTGATAACCACACTATGAAACAACACCTTCGAATCATGGCTAACATGATCCGGGAGTTAAAATCCGGTGGGACTCAGCTGTCAGACGAGCAGCAGATTGCAGCAGTGGTTCGCTCTCTTCCCGACAGTTGGGAACATATGCGGGTCAACATGACCCATAACGAGAATATCAGAAATTTTGATGATATTCGTCGCCACCTGGAGCTCGAGGCTGAGCGCCTTGACGTTGTCAAGTCCTCTAGGGCATATGTAGCTGAATCGAGCTCTTATAAAGGGTTCAAGCCAAAGAAGGGCAAGATATCTGCTAATCCTACTGCGCATAAGATGGCTGGGAGTGGTGGTGTCAGCAAACGGAAAAGAGGCAAGCGAGGTGCTGGCAAAAAGAACAAGGCCAATATGGCATGCTATAATTGTGGCAAGGCGGGACACTTCGCTCGTGAATGCACTGAGCCGAAGAAGGTAATTCCTAGTCCTAATCTATCTATGTGTTTAGTATCAAGTACTATTATTGTTGCTCATTCTCTCCATATGTGGATTGTAGATTCAGGAGCAACGGACCACATAGCTAGAGATCGGAGTGGATTCGTGGAATACCGCCGCATTCCGGCTGGCAGAAAAGTATTCATGGGGAACGATTCCAGTGTGGACGTGCTAGGCACTGGCACTTACAAACTGGAAATGCGAGGAGGCTCTGCATTGACCCTACATGATGTACTTTATGCGCCAGATGTCCAGCAGAATTTATTTTCTGTTTTGTCAGTACTTTGTTTAGGCTATTCTGTTAGTTTTGAGAACAACGTTGTAATAATTTCGCATGGGACGAATATTTTTGGATATGGTTTTATTAATAATGGTTTTATGGTTTTGGATACTATTGATTCTAGCATTAATAGTAATGATTCATATTCCTTGCTTGTTGAGAATGATAATGTTAGTTCAATTCAATGGCATGCTAGATTAGGCCATATTGGAAAGGATAAAATGACTAGGTTAGCTCGAGCAGGTCTTTTAGGCCCACTCGCTAAAGTCAATCTACCCACTTGTGAACATTGTCTAGCAGGAAAGTCAACTAGAAAACCATTTGGTAAAGCCACTAGGGCAGAAACGCCATTGCAACTCATTCACTCAGACATCTGTGGCCCTATGAATGTGAAAGAAAGGCATGAACGTTCCTACTTTCTCACAATGATAAATGACTATACGCGCTTCGGATATACTTTTTTGATCTCTCATAAGTCTGAGGCATTAGAATGCTTTAGACGTTATTTGATTGAGGTCGAGAAACAGTTGAATAAAAGTGTTAAGGACTTTGAACTGACCGAGACCGCGAGTATCTATCCGATCAGTTCAAGGAACTGTGTGAGGAAAGAGGGATAATCAGGCAACTGACAATCCCTAGAACTCCGCAACAAAATGGTGTGGCGGAGAGGAGGAATCGGACATTATTAGACATGGTTAGGTCTATGATGGAGCAAGCAAATTTGCCTATCTCCTATTGGGGTGATGCATTGTTGACTGCGACATATATACTTAATCGTGTACCTTCGAAATCCGTTCAGTCCACCCCATATGAATTGTGGACCGGCAGAAATCCCGAATTGGGTCATATGCGGCCTTGGGGATCAGCAGCTTATGTGCACAACACTTCTCATGAACATGGGAAGTTGGGCCCGAGAGGTAAGCAGTGTATCTTTGTAAGATATTCTGAACACTCCAAAGGCTATGTGTTCGTTGGAGAGCAAACTGATGGGACTGTATCGGCGATAGAGTTACGGGATGCAGATTTCCTTGAGATGGATTTCCCTAACAGAGGTGATATGAGCAAAGAGATGAACTTTTATGAGATGGAGGAAGATTTGAGCGCCCCAACTCGTACAGTAGAGTCCGATGAGGCAATTCCTCAGGCTCCTGTAGATAGTGGGAGTGACATGCCTTCAAGCAGTACTCTTCCATCGAATGAAGAGTCTCTTGTTCCTCAAATGCGTAAAAGTCAAAGGGGTAACATTCCACGTCGTCTCTTTGAGATTGAGGGGAATGCCTTTCTGGCCGATACGCAGAAGACGAGGAACCTCGATCTTATCGAGATGCTCTATGATCTACTGCTAGTGATAAATGGATGACTACAATGAAAGATGAGATGGAATCCATGAGGACTAATCAAGTCTGGGACTTGGTTGACCTTCCACCAGGGCGAAAGGCTATTGGGAACAAATGGATTCTTAAAGTCAAACGCAAGGCGGATGGTTCCATCGATCGGTACAAAGCTCGTCTTGTAGCCAAGGGCTACACCCAGCAAGAGGGAATTGATTACGAGGAAACCTTCTCACCGGTTGTGAGGTTTGTCTCAATTCGCCTCATCTTAGCGATTGTCGCGCATTTGGATCTGGAGTTATATCAAATGGACGTTAAGACAACTTTTCTCAATGGAGATTTAGCTGAGGAGATATACATGGATCAACCTGAGGGTTTCATCATAGAAGGACAAGAGCGCAAAGTCTGCAAGCTCAAACGTTCTATCTATGGTTTGAAACAGGCATCTAGGCAATGGTATCTGAGATTCCATCGAGCCGTCATTAGTGATGGGTTTACGATGATCGAGGAAGACCATTGTGTGTATATTAAACGATCCAAGGATAAATTCCTTATCCTATCGATGTATGTCGACGACATCCTACTAGCTGGGAACGATAAGGAGATGATTGTTACCACCAAAGGGTGGTTGTCCTCTAACTTTGAGATGAAGGACATGGGAGAAGCAGCTTATGTTCTTGGAGTTAAGATCTATAGAGATCGCTCAAGAAAGCTTCTTGGTTTGTCTCAAGAGACTTACCTTAAGAAGGTTCTGGAGCAATTCCAAATGAGCAACTGCAAACCCATAGACACTCCTATCGCTAAAGGCGATGCCATTGGACCCGAGCAATGCCCTAGTTCTCCCGAGGAAATTAAGAAAATGTCCCACTACCCGTATGCCAGTGCTATAGGAAAGCTAATGTATGCAGTTGTGTGTACTCGGCCTGATATAGCATATGCAATCGGTTATCTCGGTCGTTATCAATCAAATCCTGGAATTGCTCATTGGAGGGCAATCAAAAGGATCTTGCGATATTTGAAAGGTACTTTGGACTACATGTTGTGTTATGGAGGACCGGACCTGCGATTGATTGGTTACTCTGATGCTAGTTGGGGAGGTAACCAAGGGATGCGCAAGTCGACCTCAGGATATGCATTCTTGCTACATGGTGGTGCCATCACTTGGTGTAGCAAGAAACAGACTTGCGTTGCTCTTTCAACGATGGAGTCGGAGTTTGTAGCATGTACGTAAGCTGTTCAGGAAGCCATGTGGTTGAGGAGATTCTTCGAGGATCTTGGAGTCGTCCCTGATGCTTCAGATCCTGTGACTGTTTACTGTGATAGCACAGCGGCCCTAGGTTACACTAAGGACCCTAAGTATCACGGCAGGACGAAGCACATTGACTTGAGGATGAACTTCATTAGAGAGAACATAGCAAATAATGAGGTGATATTGGAGTACATGCCCACTGACCTTATGGTAGCAGATCCCTTGATGAAACCGATATCGAGAGATGCTTTTTGTAGGCATGTTAGTTCGTTAGGGCTTCGTAGGGTTTGATGTACTTTCTTATTTTATTGTATATCACTCATTATTTGGATTGTATTAAAGATATTCATTGTTGTATCGAGATATTTATCGTTTATGCGAGATTCATTTGTTCCTATTTATGATTGTGTTATTTTAGCGCATATGATAAATATTAATGGTTCACACAGTTATTATGCATATTGGATATGCACACACTAAATATATGTCAACAGGTTGATTGGCTCACTCACACGAGCAATCACCCTTGGCGCTTTGAAGAGCGAGCAAGGTTGAGACAGTTCATATTGGCGTTTTGAGTAGCGAATTTTGATGTTTTGGATAACAATCAATTGGCGCTTGATAGCGAGCAATATGAAATATTATGTCGCCTTGGCATGAGCCAAGATGAGGTTAATTTGGATTAACTGAATATAGAATGCCCCACCATCTATATTAACCTGTATTGATAGCCAGATGCGAAGTTTCAGAGTTGGCGCTTGAGAAAGCGAGCAATCTAGAAATTCGAGTTAGGCGCTTGTGGAGCGACTGAACTAAGATCCGTACGGCATGACCATATGATATATGCTCATATAGATGAGATTGTCTGCCATAACATGATAACCGGACGCGAAATTTCAAATGTGGCGCTTTGATAAGCGAGCAGTTTTTGAAATGTTTGAGTTAGACACTCTAGGAGTGACTAGACTAAGGTCCGCACAACATGACTATAGAATAGTATGTTGTGAGAGTGTTACATGTGCTTAACGACCATGTAAAGGAGGTGAGTGAATAGATCCCTGTTTCCTCACCGTGTGAGTCCTGTAGGACAAAATCTTTATTCCTACATTAAGTGCTCTTTATGATCTTTGACTATACTACAAAGACATGGATTAGTGTTGCTACTTTGGTTTCAATTCCTAAGGTCAAGATTGATGAGACTCTAAGGACCGATTCTGGGAAAGCAGTTGATTCATATATGAATAGTATTAGGGCAAAGGGAAGATAATTTGATTTCACCTCGTTCTGCACTTATTGTCGACAACTATAGCGCTTCGATAGTGATATAATAATAAGTGAGATACGAAATGGACTTGAGCCCAAAGGTGGTTAAGTATGACTCTCTGAGGGATTAGAGATACTTAACCTAGTGAAATTCAAATGTGTCTAGGGTACTATGAGTTTATAGGTTGTAGTCTCTACGATAACTAATTGAGTTTAACGTGAGAGCTCCCGCACTGTTTTCTTGAAAGGGTAGATGCCTCTATGTTGGCCCTAACGGGTTTGGTGTAGAGCTCCCGCATTGCAGGTGAACTCAACGGTCGCACGATCCGACAAATATGAATAAATGTTATTTTGGTTTGAGCTAATATTTGGCAATTGTGATGATTACGTCGTCCCCGCCATGGGCGAGTGGGAGATGTTGGATCTTGGATATTTAAATGGGGCGCCCATGGAGGGTCCGACCCATTTTGGTTGTTAGTCAGATGGCTATTGAGACTCAGTCTTTAACGTTATAATTATAACGTTATAATTATAACGTTAAGTTGACTGAGTGGTTGGAGATTTTTGTAGGGAGTGGGTTAAACCACTACGCCTGTAAAAACCCATGACCTCAGTTCATCTGAGCATCACCATCATTAGTTATCAATATACAGTATATTGATTAAGCCACAAAAATTCTCCCAACATAATAACTGAATTCCAAATTTGTGACGGATCGTGAATTTGTTCTCCGTTCTCATTCTGTAGTTGGGAGACGACTGTTTGGGTTTGGATTTGGCTTTTCAATCGTACGAGTTCTTCTGCACCAAAAGATCACGCTTCGAAAGTATAATTTTGGTTCTCGTTAATGTATTTGTGTAAATTTGTGATAACATACATATTATTAAAATTCTTCAGGAGGGATAATGAGAGCCTAGTGTTGTGTGTAAATTAAAGAATATACTAATAATTAATTATAAGATGTGCCTCCCTGGCTGATCATTTGATTTTGTACAAGATTTTGATTTTATTTATTATTGGTAATACTATATTTTTCGTTTAAAAGCGCTTGTAGGCGGTAGTGTTAAAAGTAGTTTGGGAGTGAGGGAGAAGTGAAAGAAAGGGAGGGCGGGCGGGCTACCGATGCATGTGATATGTATGGTTATAAACATGACGTAGATTGCATGTTAGTTTGGGTTTTATCTGGCCAAGGGCCCATTCTAACATCACCAAACTCAGTTTATAACCAACCAATCCGCCTCCCAAATTATTATTTCTACACTTTTTCTCTTCTTCTTTTGTTGTTGGTACATGCCATCATCTCATTCAGAAAAATTATTATATAATTTTGAGACAAGATCACGTTATATTCTTAAGATCATTCATTGAATAACTTTTTCTCATTTGACTCTTTCTCTATATATATGTAGGTGATGTACTAGTAGTGTATATGATTGTTTTCTTTCTTTTTTCTTTTTTCCAAGAATTTGTTTTGATCGTGTAAATGTATACGGAGTATAAATTTTTATGAAAATAAATGTTAGTGCATCAACAAATTTATATCAATTTTAAATTTTCTCATATATATATCCTAGCTAGTTATTTATTGCGTCAAATTAAATGAGGATATAATAAGCATTAAACCACTTACAATTAAATAATAAAAGGTTACATATTCAAAATTTATTATTTATTAATGACAAATGAATTGCATCACTACTTACAATTGACCAAATCTTGAATAACAAGAATATTGCTATATTTTTACAAAGAAAAATATAAATGATAATATAATTCGATATGAATTACTCGCTCATTATTCCTAAAAAAAAGTATTTATATTTTATTAAATAAAAAATTTAAGATAACTAATTTATGACTATCAAATCTGTGTATTCGCACGGGTAATTAAAGGGCTAGTTAGCTTTAAAAAGTAAAACCGAACTTTTTCGTGGAACTCGGGAAGTGATTAAAGGACAAAGAAGTAGGTCGCTAGCTAGAGACCTAGCCGCCTAGGGGGGGGAGGAGGGGTAACTTTAAGAATTTTGGACGTTTGAAAACGGATGAATACTGGATCAGATTATTTGGAAGGATGAGTGGGTGCCCTTGCTTTTCATTTTTTTCAATTAGTCTTTTATTAGTCATTTATGTAATACTCTCCATAAGCGAGTGTGTGTGTATATATATACATATAGGCAATTAAGGGATAGCCAATATAGCTGAAAAATGGGTAGGGCGAAGGTCAAGGTAAGATACGTAGTCTTTGTGCTCTACTCCTTCCTTCATCAAACTCTCAAGTAAACTATATATATATCAAGTAAACACAGTGAATCGTACGTTATTAAGTCTTTTGTGTGTGTATATATATATATATATATACACGGATCTCTCATCATCAAATCATTGCTTCTTAATTCTTATTATTAAATGTATATATATATATAGGGAAAACTTAACATGTGTCTTAAGGGCACATTTTAAGCACATAATTTAAGAGAATATTCTCTTGAACTGTGTGCATATTCTCTTAATTTCTATATTTGCATCAAGTTTAAGAGAGTATGCACACAGTTCAAGAGAATACTCTCTTAAATTATATGCCTTTAAGACACATGTTAAGAGAACCCATATATATATATATATATATATATATATATATATATATATATATATATATATATATATATACACACACACACATTCGGAATTAATTTCCATAGCTAGGTACTATACATACTGTTTATAGCACCTTAAATCATATAGAGCTAGCTAGCTAAGCTTTATGTCGACTTCAGAGAGTAATAAAGAGGGGAACAGGAAGTCCGTGAATTTCGCCTAACCAACAAGCCAACTTATTACTTCATTCAAAAGAAATAAACGGTCTAGAACTATACTAGCTAGCTAGCTAGCTAGACTCATTTAAACGGCCACATACCATTTGACAGCGACAATATCTTTCTTTCCCCATCTCGGAAAAGAAGAATTGAAGAAGAAAATAAAGCCTAGGCATCTTTAATTTTTACCCTTTCCTCCGTCCGTACCAAAAAAGAGTTTTACTTCACTTTTTTTATGTTAATTTGTAAAACTCTTAAAGTTACAAGGGTTGCGATTAAGTTGATATGAAATAATTATTAAATTTTGAATTCTTATTAATTTCAAATTTTAAATGAATTTTTTCCTTTCTTTTTATTTTTTGCAAGTTGACTAAGGGATTCATATCAGTTTTACAAAATATATTTTCAAAATTTAAAATGATCATATCAATTTTACTAATAATTAATTACTTTGACGAATAGTTCTTTTCCCATACATTTAATCCAAGGAGGAGAAAGGGAAAACATTGACTATCACCCCTTGTTTCATCGTCCTTGGCTTTTCATATTTCTCAATTCTCACCTAATTAGTTTCTTTTGAAGAGTAATTAATATTAATAGCATCAGCTCCTCAAATCATATCATCCACCTCTCTTAATTAAATCATGGGTTGCTCATGTTAAACAGTGGGAAATTTTTTTAGGTGCGTATGTTGGGAACCACATTGAATGGATTTGATTAAATTTAGATTGATGATGATGCATGCCATTCCTTTGATCACTTGTGGGAGACAGAATATTATTGTTGTATGTGTTCAGCTTCTAGATACTCGATGAAAAAAAATAATGGGATTTTCTAGGGCAACAAGTGATAACTTGTTACCAATGAAATCTTAACATGATGGTTAAATATGTGCACTATGATCTTCAATTTCAATTTTTAACGCTCTTGATTGACTATTTTTTTTCACGGTTAACTGCATCCCGGGCGTACAAGATTTAAGGACATAAAGGTGGCCCCAATTTGTCTTGTTGTATCCCGTACTATTAGAAAAATAAGGACGTGTGATGACGATTTTAAAAAATAATCGTACAAGATAATAATTTGGGATGAATTTTTTGGACAATCATAAAATAGTGGTATATATATGATGGCTTTTAATTTTAATTTTGCCATCAATGCAATATAATCGTGACGCTCATATCAATCATCAAATTTTTTATGCAAAATAAATTTTATTTTTGTGACGGACTAAGTTATCACTTATGGATATAACCTTTTCGTGATTGTATTTAAGTTATTACCAATATTCTAACGAAAAAAATAATCAAAACGATATTTTGTGACGGTTATGACAATAATAAAAAAAGACATTTTTTTTGTGACGATTTTTATTTGCAATTAAAAAATAGGTATTTGGAGATGGAATTTTAGAGCCATCACAAAATAATAATATATATGATAGCTCTATGCGACAATTATTTTTACCATTATTATAGAGTATTTCTGACCTGACTTACAATTACCAAATCTTATGCGCAACTAATTTTGTTCGGTAAATTAACTCAAATGTGTTTTCTTTTATATTTTTGTTTAAAATATAATCATAATTTGACCTTTGGTATAGTGGTATTATTTCTTATTTAATTTATCACAAAAATCTTTGGTGCTGATTTTATAAATTTATGAGATGAATTTGAGCCATCACAAAAAGTCATTTTTTTGCTAGCATTGTAGTATTGCAATTAATATTCAAAGGTTTAGAGTACTCTTAATAATTAGCTAGAGAGGTGTATTGATCATAACTACATTAAGAAGGCTAATGGAAATTCGTCGTCAAGTTCTCTTTCATCTTGAAAAGTTTGCAGTTCCTGCATGCATGCTTGCATGCAGTCACTTTCTGCTTTGCACTATTTTGCTACTTAAATGGTTTAATGGAGAAATTATTGACTACCTCAAATATAAAGTTACAGTTTGCTCGTCTCTCCGTAAGGTACACAAGCCAATAATTTCTCGGTTTAATGCCATATATATGAGTCATATGACCTGTATCGTCTCACTTTTAAACTTGTAATTCTTGGCTTTTCGATATACGTTAATTAACTTAATGCAGTGATCTCTTTGAAAATGCTATCAAATGTGGACAAAGGGACTCTCCCTAGCTACTTTTATAGACCACCTGCAACCAATTTGCTAATTAATTAATACCTTTTTTTGTTGATTTTTTTTAACACGCCCCATAATTTGTTTTAATAATTTCTTTTTAATAGTAAAATTTAAAACTAAATTCATTATTAGGAAAAATTATGTCTAGGAATTTCTGGTTTGTTTGGAAATAATTGTGAAAAGTACTAAATTGATTTTAATTAATTAATGTAAGCGACAGGACACCTAAGGTCACTCCTCCGCAATTAAAAATAGGAAACAAATAAATTCTCTTCTTAACCAAAAATATCTAAGTTAGAATCAGGTGCTATAAGAATTTAAGAGAGCATTAACGTAAATGAAAGCATTAATTATTCAATTCCTTTTTTATATGAGGCTGTAAATTAGTTGGGTTCTCATTCACCATTGGAGAAAAGGATCTAGCGGTGGTGGCTATTTCCTGATCAATATGAACATGTCCAACATGCTCGTAAGAATATAGTAATTCCTGATTCATGAATACTATGTTACTGTTTTGTCCAAAATTAGGGTTTTATTTGATTTTTAGTTTTTTTTTTCTAGTTTATTTGTTTATTGAATGGAATACTTTATCTGTTCCAAATTATAAGATTTAATATTGACTTTTTATTTTCAAACTTAAAATTGACATGAATTCATAAACTACCTAAAAAGTACTAATAGTTATAAAATTTATTATTTTCAAAATTTAAATAAATTATGTTAATTTTAAGCTTAAAAATATTTAAAATTAATTTTAAAAAAAAATTAATATTAATATTATAATTTGAAACCGAAAGAGTATATTATAGTGCCTTTTTTTGGGTTGGTAATGTGTATATATATCATCACTTCATGTCCAAAAAAAAAAAGGCAAAAATGTATATATTTGTAGACTCTGTTTTTGCTTGGCAATGGTCCCAAATGTGGTCCTAATAATCAAAGTAGCCCATTTTTGTTTTAAACTCTGAATGCCCAGTCATGGGCTTATCCAAAAGTAGCAGGCTGACCTTAAGGGCTATTTGATAACTATTAAGCTGAATTAATAAGTTTGTTTGATTTGAAAAGATAGAAGTGCTGACCGAATAAGCATTTCATGACCGGTTGATTCGGTAAGCCAACAACTGAATGACTTTTTTACTTGTTTATTATCCATATTGCAGAGCTCAAATTAGTGGCGGAACCAAAATATTTTTAAAAATGGATCAAAATAGATTAGTAATTTTTTTTATTTATTATCACTTGAAGTGTTTCTTTCGGTTGTATGACTAAGAGGAGACAACTGTATCCCACGAGTTTACATAATTTGAAAACGTCTCAAAATTTGTTCATTTTTAATTATTGAAAAAAAATCTTTCTCAATATAAATTATCAAACTGTCATTTATCCATTCGTCTTCTATTTTATTACGTAAGTCAGTCTTTGACAATTTTCATCGCAGAGAATACTCTTTTAACATTAGCAGTCGCAATTGGTAAAACCAAAGTCAACTTGATCAATCGATATACGTAACTCCGGATCACTAGTAATATCATTCAGATTGAACTCCAATTGATTTACGTAACTCTGGATCACTAACTATATCATTCGGATTGAACTCCACAAGTAAATTTTTTATACCACTACTTGCTTCGGAACTTGGCAATTGATTATTAGAATAATTAACAGTTCTTGGTCGCTTAATCAAGTATTTATCCATAATCTAGAATAAATAAAAACATCAATTGCTAATCAATAAATATACCATCATTATATCATCAATATACCATTAGTATACTGTATACCATAAATATACCATTTATCAAATTTATATTCAAATTCATTTTGCCCAATTATAGTATTTCATAATAATTTCATCATTCATCAAATCAAACATTTCATCATAATTTCATCAACTAACCTAATTCAATAATTTTAATTATTTCATAAACAATATATCATAATTCATAATTCATAAATATATAATATCAATTCAAATATCCAATAAAAATAATACATAAGTTCTAATTCATTATTCATGGCAATCCAATTCTCTTGAACAGCGCTGGCCGAAATAGCAGGGTCAATGAACAGAACACTGTAAAAACTGATCCAATGATCAAGGAGTAACAACTAGAAACCCATAAGAAAAGATAAAACATAAGAAGATTTACCAGGTGGGTTTAGTTGATTTGCCTCTTTGAAGAATCTTTAAGCAACTATATATCAGATAGATAAGAATTTTGGTGGCTCTATTATTAATAAAGGTGTACGTAGTCTAAGAAAAGAAAGAGATTGAAAGATAGATATAACAAAGTGATTATTGAGCTTTTATATATATATATGGGTGTTGGGATTTTGTTCAACTTGCAGAGAGCTTGGAGCTCTTTCCTTGTGAGGCTATAGAAATCCATTTGGTTCAGGGGTAAAATACCAGGGTCATATGACCCCCCTGACCCCCCCTGGTTCCGCCTCTGGCTCAGATCCTCTGTTACATATAAGGGTGACCAAAATTTTAGGTTTTTTCGATTTTTTAGTGAACCAGATTGGTCCGATCTGGTTGGTTCGGTATAAAATGGACTGGTTCGCTGTTATTTGATTCGGTACATACCGATTTTCTTATTTTATTATTATTAATAAATTAATAATAATAATAATTATAATTTTTGATAAAACTGAAACCGAACTGGTCCAATCGGAGTTTCGATATGAAAAATTAGATAAATTCGGTATCGGTCCAGTTCGGTCTGAATGAACACTTCTAATTACGTGTCTCTGTAACAGATCTCTGTTACAAGAACCATGTAACACACATATATATAAATAGATATGTATATATATATGTGTTACATGATTATTATAATAGAGATATGTTATAGAGACATGTAAGAAAGGATCTCATATCCCATATTGCAATCTGTTGCACCAAAGTAAAGCATCACTAGGAAGGGAGATGCATAAGAATAAAATATAACGAAAAAGAATGAAAACCTACGAATAGGAAAAGTCAATATTGAGAAGGCGGCTTGCGGCGTCAGCTGTTGAAATTGAAAGACAAGTATGCTTGTTTTGAGCTCAATACTACTCTGTAGTAATACATATGATTTAGTCATAGACATATGAATTAAGCATAAACTTTTGCAGAGAATGAAATGCTTTCCATGAGCAATGAAGCTAATATAGAAGGGAAGAATGTCTGATTCTAATTCTGTAAGTTATGCACATCTTTACTCAGTTGCATCGATGTTAGGGAAAACATGCAAGATCAGATTCAGCGGAGTAGATCAAATTAAAAACTCTGCTTTATTGAACAGTACCAAGCCTCCAAACTGAAAACATTAAGGTCACTGGCTCATGAAGTTGTATGAAACGCTATCTTTCAAAATTAGAAATTTATTTTTAAAACAAAATCTTATAATTAATATTTTTTTTCAAAACGTATCCGTAATATTTGTGGAAACGATAGATAATGACATGTTGAAAATAATTTATAACATTGATTGAAAATAGATAATCGGCAGTGCATTAATGCGACATCCCACCCTCCGTCTCTATAGGTTTTGGTTTATGTTTTGCAATTTGTACATGGTGATGTACACTTGGTCTTGTGTTCAAGATAAATGATTGAGTTTTATTAGACAAGAAAGGGAGAGGGTCAGGTCACACAACTACAATTAATATTACTCTTTAATGGATGGGATGCTGCCCAAAACACCAATTCAAATTCATTCCATGCAAATGCAATGCCGCAGTCAATAATTTGCCAAATTGTTAAACGGTTAGATTTTTACACTGCGTTCTTCTTACTGTTTAGCATTCGTCTAAAAGTGTTTGGCGAGCTGTTGAACAAGTTAATTTTTTCACACACACACACATATGTGTGTGTGTGTGTGAAATTTGTTTTTTTCTTCTCTTTCTACCAAATGAATTAAAAAGGTTCAGGTGATTAGGGGTGTAGTCGGGAAATTAGTTAATTTTTATTATAAATTATATAATTTGACTTAAAAAATTAGACGTATTTCTACTTGTAGAACAGAAAGACCGAAGGAGTATCGATAGATTTTGGTATTGTAGTTATGAATAAATTTATATATATATATATATCTATTTTACATCAAAATTTATATTTTTTACCATTTTTGGCAAAAAAGAACGTATGAATTTTTGTGCCAAATTAAATATATATTATTTATTATTAAAAATAATAAAAAATGTGAGTTTAGGTGTAAGATAAATATATGTATAGAGATACTCTGTATTTATTTACAGCTATTATGCCTGCCTGCTGCCTGCCAGCCTGCCTTTTGATTTTGGAATGGTCAAGACTGAAACTGTACAGGTTGGGTTGTACGTAAGTGATTACTTAAGTAATAGGTCTGAGCGCATATCCACTTTATTGTTGTTTTTTTCCCGTTCTTTTTGTGGACATGATGAGAGCATGTCTAGTTTATTCACCCGATCTTTTTATCAGTATTAAAACCGTAATAAATAGACTCACATGAACCCTTGTTTAGTGAATTACCAATCCCGCCTCTAGCTCCATGAATGTGTGGTGTAACCAATATGCGACATCTTTTCAACTTTTTTCTAAATTAAGTAAATTGAATAGTTTTTTTTTTTTTTTTTCTTTCTTTCTTTCTAAACACTCGTATAGTTTCAAGATGAGAATATCATTTTCTTTATATTTCAAAATAGATTAATATCCTTAATTTTTAACTTCTTTTTTTCACTTTGGAGATTGAGCTTTTAATTTTTTCAATTAAATGATTAAATTTATAATTTTTTTCATTTTGGGGATTGACTTATTAGTTTTTTCAATTAGGGGATTGAACTTTTAATTTTTTTTACTTTAGAGATTGTCTTATCAATTTTTTCTGATTATGTCGAATTGATAGTCATGTGTTTGCTTAATTTGTTTCTTTTTATTGAATGAAATTATGTATTTCCTTCATCTCAAATTAAAATATTGTTATTGGCTTTTGAAAGTTAAATCTAAAATCATAATTACAAGATTTTAAAAGTATCAATAATCAATATAATGATAAATATTTAAAATGTATAAATGTACTACACTACTACTAATTAAAATTTTGTTATTTCATAATTTTTAATATATTTTATTAATTTTGAGATTAAAAATATTTTAAATTAACTTTCAAAAGTCAATAACAATATTTTAATTTGGACGAAGGAAATACATAATTTTATTCAATAAAAAGAAACAAATTGAACAAACACATAACTATATATCAATTAGACATAATCAGAAAAAAAAAATAAGAAGACAATCCCCAAAATAAAATAAAAATTAAAAATTTAATCCCATAATTGAAAAAAACTGATAAGATAATCTTCAAAGTGGAAAAAATTAAAAGTTTAGTCACTTAATTGAAAAAATTAAGAGTTCAATTCTCAAAGTGAAAAAACGTTAAAAGTTCATGGTATTAATTTATATTTAGGCCTTTTAAAATCCACCCTATTATAATAAAAAGTAGTTTAAGGTAATTATACTAATTTTCTTTTAATAACAAATTGTACGCAGACCTATTTTCATTTTCTTTTTCCTTTTTGAATCATTGACATTTATAAAAGTGTCATTGACAAATCTCAACTTGAATTAATTTAAAATAAACAGCTGAATAAAAGAATGGGCTTCATTTTAATTTGGACGAGGTACGTACGCAGTACAATTTATGAATTGTTATATATTTTCTCATTCACTCATTACGCGAAGAAATGTGCAGGGACTTCCATTTGAATTGCAAATGACGTTTGAATTTTGAAGGACGCAACAACCCTAAATTAATTTCTAGCAGGAATCTCGCCGGAGAAAAGTGCTGCAACATATCCCCATTCCCCATCACGTACGTGCGGACGACATGTAATGCAACAAACTTTTGTATATCGATGGAAATGATCCGTCTGGCTCATCTCAAGAAAGAAAGTAAACTACCAAACAAAACCCAACCCTATTATTTTGTAATTATTCACCGGATTTGCTTAGTGATGTGAGATTTGATTCTATATATGTTGACTGAGAAGACCAACATCGAACCTACCAAAACTGAACGTAAAAACGAGATATCGTGCCGTAACATCATTGTCTGTTTCAGACTTTCAGTTTTCGTCCCACTACAAATGGTAACAAAATTTACTTTAACAGTGTTATAAACCGTAGTAAAATATAAGATTAATATTGAATTATTCTTAATTGGTTTAAAAAGTTTTTAAGTTTAAAATGAATATAAATTCATTTATTTTTGTCAATAAATTATGATTATTATAAATTATGCATATGGTTCAAATTAAGTGTGACATAATTAATATTAATCTTATATTTTAAAATAGATAAAGTATAATACTATCGTATGTTTCCCTCGAATCGAGTTACGGTAATATATGCATAGACTACAAGCCATAATGTACGTCCACTTTCTTTATTTTACGAAAATTGAAGAAATACATATATTTTTTTTGACCAACAGTTTTACTTCATTACATGCTGGATCTCAATTTCCTTGCACTGAGTCCCATTTGCAATGGTACTATTCACAAATGGAGCTTATTTTACTTGTTAAATGGACTTTAAAACTTAAAAGAGACTTTTTATTTAGCAAAAAAAAAAAAAAGACTTTTTTTCTTAATAATTTTTATAACTGGTCAAGTCAAGTATGCCATATATCCTCTCTGCTAACATCGATCCTCCGTCCAATTTCATGACTTCCACACATTTTACAAAAATATTGAAATTATTATAAGAAACTCCTTGAGAATTTAAAATTAGCCTTTAATGGATGCTACTTTAGATTCTTTTCAAAATAATGATAAAAGATGGAGCTTTGGAATAAATTATAAAATTAAATGTAAGTTTTGAGACATTCATAAAACAGAAAGGGTAATAACAGTTGGATGAGGTGGTTTTATAACTAAGTATTGTAAAGTTTATATAGAAAATATGCTTTTTTATGTTAGTGTTATAGATTACCTTTCACGTGTATACTTGGACAGCTTTTTTATTATTTATATAAAAGGGACTTGGTAGAAGCAGCAAAACAATTACTGAAAATAATAAATGCAATATATATCCACTGTAGTAGTTAATTATATAAATGAAGAGCGGGGGATAATAAGATAACATGGGCTTGCGTAGTGAGAAAAAATTATTCCATATTTATGGGGTAAGTGAATAGTATGCTCTTCTCTCTTATATATCTGTAGCCCCCATCACAAGCGGGATCCACATATATGTGAGAGGGGAAAGTATATTGTTTACTTATTTCAAGAGTATGAAATAATCTCCCCGTGCTGAGAGTCTGAGACCGACACAAAGAGGCCCGCAAAGTTGGGTGATAAACAAGCACATTTCTCTTAACCAACTTGAACTCTAACCCTAGTTTGGAAAAAATTATTCCATACTCTTGAGACAAGTGAACAGTTTACTTTCCACTCTCACATACCTGTGGGGTTTGCCTGTGGTGGAGTCCAGTATATGAGAGGAAAAATCATACTGTTTACTTGCCCCATAAATATGGAATAATCTCTCCTAATTTGGGGACACACAGAGACAACAGATTGTATAGACTATAGAGTATCTCTCTCATTTGATTTATGAATTAGTATCTCAATCCCTAAAAAAGAGTTTTATTTGTGAAAAAAGTCGTTTTTTTAATAAGAAGAATCTCATTGTTAGTATAAAATGATAATATATATTCTCAAAATAAATATTGTAATTTTATTATTATGTCATCAATATTATTAAACTGAGAAAATCATTACATTTAAAAAGCAAATATAAAATAAATATAATTTTAAATTTATAAATAAAATTATTTTTGAGGAAGAAAGATGAATTATGAAAAATAGTGGTGGTATGATTTCTGTCTCTTAGCTCTCTCCCTTCCCCTCCAAGTTCAAACTCTATTTAAAAAGCACAAGTAGCCCACTGCTTTCTCCCATGAACTTGTCTTAATCAAATCCGACGACTCTCCAACACTCCCACAGTAGTAGTCCCACTTCTTTCTTTCTCTCTCTCATTTTTTCTTCACTGATCTTCATTTTAGTGCACCCGCTCAGTTCTCGCTAGCTCTACCCACCTTCAACATATATATAACTTTATATACCAATTCTAGCTCTGACATACACATACTATTTACATATTTCTAGCTTATTTCTCTCTTTATCTCTCTGATTAATTCAATTATTGCTCCTGCCTAGCTAAAATACATACATATATTTATAATATCACCAATTATATATATATACATAGTAGCTTCTTTTAAATTTAAAATTGAGAATGTCTAGCCGAAGGTCTGGTTCGGGACAATCATCAGGAGCTGCGAGGATAAGTGATGATCAGGTCGCCAATCTTGTTTCCAAGTTGCAACAACTTATTCCTGAGATTCGCAATAGAAGGCGTTCCGACAAGGTATACCGTTCACATTCATATCTACACATCCAAATCCACATCCACATCCACATATCAATTCTCAACTATTTATTTATTTATATTGCCTTTTTTTTACTAGTTAGCTGGTTGAAGCTAGCTAGCTAACCCTTCACATGCATTTTTGTGCGGCTTTCATTCATTTGGCTAGGTACAAGATACTTATTATAAGTAAATACACATTTACATGTACATATATATATATAAAAAGTTATATGTGTGTGTGCATATTTATTAAGTCCTCCGTCAATCCCCACACGCTTTCACGCATTTACTTCTTGTTCTTGCGGTGCACTCCCACTTTTCAATTGCGCCCTTGTGGGTCTCAACTGTTTCCCCTCATTTAACTTCTTGTATGTGTGAATATATATATATATATATATATATATATATATATATATATATATATATATATGGTAATACATCTACAACAAACGTTTGTTGATAGCATACTGTCACAAGAAACTTTAGCGGAAACAATTTGGCTTGTGCCGTTAGAGGTTCTAGCGGCAATGCCAATATGTTTTTATTTTAGCCTTAACACTTGAACCTCTAGCGCCAGACAATTTAACAAACAAATTACTTTATGTTTTGGTTGTTGGAACAGTACTCTCGGCAAACGTTTGATGTGAATGCGACCCCTATATATATACACACACACATATGTATTTATAAATTTCATATTCCCATCTCTTAAAATGCCTGTCCCCGCAATTTATCCACTTGTAATGTTTTTGTCAAGGGTAAAACCCTTCCACAAGGTACAACTAGTATAACAAAATTGTCCAATTTGGGTCTGATTTGTATTACTTACTAATTATACATTAAAATCTTGAGAGAGATTTGTTAATTAGTCAAACTCAAAAACAAAAGCATCACACGAGCACAAATAACAAATTTAGGAACCTAATTAATTTTTGCATTTTCGTCAAACACACATCTAATGTATAATGTAATAATGTGTTATAATTTTATTTTTTTGGTACAGGTTTCAGCTTCAAAGGTGTTGCAGGAGACTTGCAACTATATTAGGAACTTACACAGAGAAGTGGACGACTTGAGCGACCGATTATCCGAGCTTCTCAACTCCACTGACAGTGACAGTGCCCAAGCAGCCATTATAAGGAGCTTGCTTATGTAATTATATATATATTTATGTAATGCCCGGAGAGTACTAGCTTCTTCGGTTCAAGCTATATATCTGGCTAGGGTTTACGGCCAAATCATTGAGCCATGCCCCATGCATATGATAGGGTTAGCTTGGGATCCATGCATGTTATTATCTCCTAGGTTTTAATTTATCATGTTATCTATGCGTACACCATCTATTAGACTATTACTATTACTAGTTTAGCTCAAGTCATATAGTGTTATATAATAATAATAATAATAATAATAATAATAATAATAAAAAAAAAAAACTAGCTAGTTATAAGCTAGGGCTTGCATTTATATATTTCTAGCTCAGTTCCCAGCTTAAGGAGTTGCCATTTTTGATCAAGTTTTTCCTTGGTCCATGATGCTTTGTCCCCAATTTATACTTGTTAATATTATCTTCACCTTGTTGAAGTTGATTGTGAAACTTCAACTGAATATAAGTTTACAATATTTAAATGTTACTATGTACATGTACTGTATGGGTCCTTTAAATAAATTCACTCGCAGATAGTTACTTGTGTGCTAGGCAATTTTAAGACATGCACTTGGTCTAAAATCTTAATACACAATTTATTTATTTTTGTGGAAAAAACACTCAAATTAAATATTAAAGAAAAGCTGTGACATACTTTTGGAGGATGTATCGAGACACCAAAAAGTGTGATTACATGTTAATATATGGTTTAATTAAGTCCAGGTTTGAAATTAAACTCGTGACTTAGAAAATGTTTAAAATCACTTATAATCAGTTAAATTTATTTATACTCACTTTTATAAAACAAAAGGTGTCTGATAAACTTATTTTAAAACTATTTATAGTTATTTTTTGTGGAAATTATAAGAAGATTCAAGTTTGGATGATCTTATGATTATTTGTCAAATATAATAATTAGGTTTGACCAAGTATATTACTCGTACTAATTTATTCTTATTTATTTTAGTAATTCTATCAATTACCTATCTTTATTTCTCCAAACCTTTCATCTTTAGTATTTAATTTACACTTGAAATAAGTAACAATTATTTTTTTATGTCAAATAATTTTTAATTTTTTATTAGTTGTTTAAGTATTTTTTTAAGCAAACACAAACTATTTTTTCTTAAAATTAGTTATAAACAAAAACAGTAATTAAAATCACTAATCACATTTATAAGTTAGCCACAAATAAATTTTACATGATCTCCTCATCATGTCACTATCGAGCTAACATGTTACTCTTAATTTGAATGTTAATTGCTAATTAAGAGAGGTGGAACCCGTAACTAACGGGGTATTAACTAGTCTTTAGTTAACACCTGGGTCCGTCATGGCTCCCCTCTCTCTCTCTCTCTCTCTCTCTCTCTCTCTCTCTCTCTCTCTCTCTCTCTCTCTCTATATATATATATATATATATATATATATATATATATATATATATATATATATATATTTTATGTATATAATATACCAACTTGATCAATTTGCATGTTAAAAAGAAAAAAAGATTTTTAAGCTTTACTTTGCCTAATTCATGCAACGTTTGTATTACTAGCTTATTAGTTAGTAGTAATTGGAAATAGGAATTAAGACTCTCTCTGTTTTGAATAATCGCCAAAAAGAATAAGTAACTAGCTAATTAATTAGTATTTCTCTTCCTATATATATATATATATATATATATATATATATATATAATCCTATTCAAGTCAGAGACCCAAGCTAGCTACTACTGATCATTGCTTAATTAATTAATTGATTAATTGGTGATCTCTCTCATGCAATTAATTAAAAATGGATTGTGCAAAATGTCACTTTTTAAGCTAGCTAGCTATTGTACATGGTCAACGACTGACCAATAAAATCACTTTCTCGTAACTCCTGATCTAAGAAATCATTATTGAGAAAAACTTATAATAAATAGGATTTTACTAATAATACGACCATCCCACATTCAAGTTTCCTTTTTTCTACTATAAATTAAACGTGTTCCCGTCGCTTAATATTCTTTGAAAAGGAGGGCAGACCCATTATTAAGAGTTTTTTTTTTTGAGAACTTATATTATTAATTACAATACAATTTTAAAGGCACATGTCATCTTAGGGGTTTTGGGGAAGAAGTCAAGAGAGGAATTAGAAAAACTTAGAGGAACTTACCTTCAATCTTCTATAGTATATTTTAAATTTTGACTGTTATTACTGAGAGATAAACTCGAATATGTGACTTTATACAGTAAAAAGAAATACATTTACCATTATTATGAGTTTATATTCGATACGCTAATCTTATATATATATACAAGCAATGTTACGATATTCATGACACTTCATTAAAATAGAAAGAGTTTTGTCTAACATAAATACTTCTTTAATGATATGTATACACAATTACACAATGAATAAAAATGTCTTATTAGAAAAATAAAAGAGATAAATGTCATGTTGAAGTAGTATGAACCTCATAAATTGTGTTGCCATGCACGTATATTTTGAAGAATATCTGTACATAGATTTTGAATCCATTTCAGTTAGTACTTCAGAATTTGATTATTGTGTTTAAGCGTGAAAGTGACATTAATTTTGGGTTCAAGTTAAAAAGTAATATAGCAGCACTGATTTTTTAGAATATTAGAAATTCATATCTATTATGAGTTATTTTGGTTGGTGAAGAATTAATCTTAAGTTAAAGTCCCGAGATTATCACCTCTGTTAATATAATATATATCATATTCATAATTATATCTACCAAATTTTTGGTATCTTTTGTTGTATTATTCTAAGAGTGTATATGCATGTATTAAAAAATATATACAATAATTTTGATATACATATAACTCTTCAATTTCATGTTCAATTTATTAATACCATCTATACTGTACTATTTATACTCAAATTATAATACCAAATGACATCCACTACAATTTAAGATTGCATTATCGATGGTATAATTGGTGTTTGACACGGGTTATTAGTCTAATAAAAAATAATCAAAAGATAATCTAAATATTCTCATCAATAAGAAGTTCTTCTATGACGTGGACATATTTTTTAAAAAAATAATAAAATGGGCCAACAAAATTGATTAGGAGATTGAACTGCTAATATATTTTATATAGAGGGAAATAAGGAAATAACCTTCTTGAAAAAAAAATGAAGGAAAAAAAAGGTTCGCCTATCCATATGGGTTTGGGCAATCCTTGGCTGATCCAGAAAGAAATAATGTTTTGCTGATGATGTTCAGGTTTAGCCCTTCACAGTGTATAAGCTGGACTTAGGTCCTGTTTGGTCTGAATAATCAAGAATCTGATTCGGTAAGTAGTTCAGATTGTTTGATAAGACATAAATGCTACTAAATGGTTCACTATGCTTCTGGTTACTAAATTTTGGTTGATTCAATCGACGCATGATCTGAATGAATATTTTCCAAAAATCTCTTTTCAACATATTCTTCTTTTCCAACCAATTATCTTAGATTTGGTGCTAAAGATCCGAGAAAAAGGAGAAGAATCCGTAGAAGAAACTTATTCAGCTTCTGCTGAAGTTCCTCAGCCACCGTCAATGGAGCGATTGATCGAAAAAATTTGCTTTAACCAAGCTTAGCCACTGCCGGATGCAAGCGCACAAACGATTCTAGCTTCAATCTGAGAGAATTCGTTGATTCTCATGCTTAGGAAAATTTCAATTCCCAAACAAGAATCAAAACCCTTTCTGATTTTATTAAGTATCTGGCCAACTCCCGTCCTCCCAAATCTGCTGAAAGCATTTTTCTCTCTCCTCACAAAACACTTTCATTTCTATTTTAGGTAATGAACCCCAATTCTGCTCTGTGAGTAGGGTGAAAATGATTTCGAGTCGATCCGAACACTCTGATGCTCAAGCTCGACTCAGATCAGAAAATTTGTGTTCAGGTTCGACTCGAATTCGAAATGATAATTTCTAAGGCTGCTCAAGTTCGACTCGATGAATTACTCGGTACTACTCGACTCGAAATTACTCGACTCGTTTTCACAACGAGTAATTCGCGAGCCTCTATTCGAGCTCGAATCTGAGATGGATCACACCAAAATGAAACATAAAAATGAAAACTTAAAAAAACTTCAATTTTATTTATATATAAAAATACAAGTTACAAAAATTACAATGATAAATTTATAATATTAATTATACTATAATACAATTTCTAGTAACATCATTATATTTATCCAATCTCATACATCGAACCCTTAAACGAGTAGGGTTCATTGAGTAAGGATCGAGTATGGATCAGATGAAGGCAGTGTACTCGAACCCTAAAACGAGCGAACAGTGTGCTGCTCAGATTCGAGTTCAGTATTATAATCCCATAAACGAGCTTGACTCATATTCGGCTCGGATGCCTACCGAATCCGAGTCCCGGATCATATTCTCGAGTCGAATCCGAGTTGGGTACCGAGTAACTCGGACCTCAACAAATTTTAATTCTTTTATATACTCCCTACTTGTGCCATTTGCAAAATTTGAAAATATTAATAAATACATAATTTTCTATAATCTAATTTTTAAGAATTTTGGCTCATAAATGCCGTATATAATTATAATTTTTAAACCCTTATTATTGTAATATATAAACATAAATTTTAACTCTTGTTTAGTTGTTGATAAGTTTGTTTAAATTATTAAAATATTGTATAATTAATATTTTATTAAATTTATATACTTGTTCAGTATATTTCAGAGGGGTAAAATAATAAAAAATTATTATTAAGATATTTCAGATATATCAATTATCAAATAATTTTTTTCATTCAATATTCAGAATTCTGTTTTATTCAAATTACTTAAACATTCAGAATTATTTCATTCAATTTCATTAAACAACCTCTTATTGTTAAACAAACCCTAGACACTGCTCTATTCATTTAGAGGCCCAATAGGTGTTTAAGATCCTCCTTCTATGTATACATCCAAATTGTATATTTAAAAACATATTTAAGTATAAAATAGTAAGAGTATAAATGAATCGAGTAGAGTGAAATATTAAGTTATTTAATTTTAGTTTAAAAAATTTATCGAGTATGAAATAAGATTTGATTGAAGTTTGTTTAACTATCGAGTCGAACACGATATCGAATCGGGTCTGAAAAGTTTGAATTTTTCAAGCGAATATGATCCGAATATCAATAACAAATTATAATTTGAAGATATTAGAATAATTTATCGAATTTTAAACTTTACTCATATTTAAATTGTTGAATCGAGTTGGAATTAAACTTTTAGTTAAGCGGGTATAAATTGAGTCCCAAACCCTTGGTTTATTTTATAATCTTATAAAATAATAATAAATCAAGAGAAAAAAGAAATTATATATGCTTAGCGCCGTTTCCTTCCCGGCTTTATTTTTAACAGTTCCAAGTTTCAACTAGAGAAACCAACCGGCGCAATTCACAGCATCAGCGTGAACACGGCCAATCAATTTGAGGGGAGGGAATATATGTATAGAATAATAGAGACAAAACTTGACTGTTTTTAGTCAAATCCATTGACGCACGTAAAAACACTCTCTTTTGCTCTCGAAGCTTCTCTCTCATCCATTTCTGTCTTCCTCATCACTCTCTTGAAGACATTGTCTTCTCTATCTTCTCCTGATCAACATCAAGGTACTTCAAAATTTATTCATCAAACGAATTGATTATTAGATTTCTCTTTTTACAAATTTATTTTCATCTGGATTTCGATTCTCTAATGTTCGATCCTTGACGATTGTCCATCATAACCAGAAATGCCTGATTAAAAATCAAGCTATGTTATTTGATTTTGCATATTATTGTGACCGTATTCAGATCATTTTCCTGTTTATTATGTAATATAAACTCAACACTAATTGACTTTCAATAGTTATATGTAAATCAGGATACATGTTGCTTTGAGCCCTAGATCACTTGCGATTTGTTTCTATATTATTTAATTGTTCAATCTGTTTTTTGGCATATCATTCTTGTGTAACTGAAAGTTTGGTTCTTGAGAAATTGAATGGAAATAGTTAAATATATTGTTATTGATCACACAACAGCGCTGAACCCCCCAAAATTAGACAGCAAACCAGTTATATTCCCCCTTCCCCAGCACTTAATTGAGTGTTGTGAGTTGATCCATGCCTAATGTTAACTCCACATAACATGGCACAAATTAATGATTGAAGACCTTTGAATTGGGTCTAACTGAAGAGGACGAGGGATAACAAACTACAGCGACTGAAGTTAAGAATTCGATCCTAACTGCCATGGTTTATGGTTGTTTAGGTTGGTTGTCCAAGAAGTAATATATACTTATGTTCTGGGCCTCACATTAGAGGAAAGAAATGGCCTTTATGATAACTCTTCAAGTACATTCTGTAGCAGTATAGTATGCACACTTCTTATACCCAAAGCCCAGAATCAATGATACTACGTTTAGCGAAATGGTACAACACCTTTTTATCAGAAAGAAAATCAGAGAGTGGCTGGACCTTACTGTTCTATTGGTGTCTTGGAGTGTTGCATATTTCATTGTAACATGATAAAAGTTTCTAAATAAACCTACTAGCTTATACGTGGAAATGATTTCATATGTGCTCTATGTCTTGGATTGTATTGCTTGCTAGGCTGATGATCAAATTTAATATATACACTTTCTTGCCTTGGAGGAGAAATTCCATTGCATTGGCTTGGATGTTACGTCTACCAATTATTGTCAAAGATGCATCTTATCAGTTGTATCGATGAG
This sequence comes from Hedera helix, assembly GCA_947179155.2. NCBI lineage: Eukaryota > Viridiplantae > Streptophyta > Magnoliopsida > Apiales > Araliaceae > Hedera > Hedera helix. The sequence goes on from OX359277.1 coordinate 44,614,953, forward strand.
TGAGGGCCAATTGTTTGTCAGGCGAATAGCTATTTGAGGACATAGAAATTTGCCTTTACTTGTTGCAAAAAGTTATATTGGCTTTAATATAGTTTCACAGTAATCTTTCTGTCCTGAAAATATGTCAGCTTTAAAATATTTCTTTATGCTTGAATAAGTTCAAGCATGTAATTCACTTCTTCTAGTAGGTTCGAAGATATGGATCAAGGTGGATATACAGTAGAAGTTACAAGTCTGTCCCCTGTCGCTACAGAGAAGGATGTTCATGATTTCTTTGCTTTCTGTGGGAAGATTGAGCACGTTGAAATTGTCAGGTTGTGTCAAATAGTTATTCTCGTTGGTTGATTGTTGATGGCTATTTCTGATTGAACCTATATCTACATTCTAATTGCTTGTTTGTGATTTCTCATTTTCTTGATTCTTCATTATTGTTATTGAATAAAGTGGATGTATAGGAACAGAATAGACAAGGAACTAATGTTTTAGTGTTGATTTTGTGATTTATCTAGGTTTGAGCACTCATAAATCCTATGTTTTCCAAATAAAATGAAAATTTAGACATTCAAATAGGAGTACGAAAATTCATCCGCTGGAAAAACACACATACCATCACTGTAGATAACACATATTTTGATATAAATTCTAACATAAAGAAAATTGTTGGTCTATCTGATGTCCAAATTGTTGTTTTCTTCAAAAAGCTTGCAATGTCATGTGTCAGTTCCTTAGTGAAGTGTCGATATTTTCTCGTGCATACAAATATTTTATCATCTGTTATTGCATAAGAATTGTTCATTTCCGGATATAGACTGATTGTTATGCTTGGGGAAACAGAGCTGGTGAATTTGCTAGTACAGCTTATGTGACATTCAAATATGCTCATGCTCTGGGAACAGCAGTCTTGCTCAGTGTAAGTTTTGATGTTATACTCCTCTGCAAAGCTTTTTCAAGGAATATTGGAATACATTCTAAGATAATGATTCTTAGTGTGCTGCCTGCATTTGTTAGGTGAAGAATGTGCCAGTAAGTGAGTACTTCAATAGGATGTTCTTTTCCTAGATGCTAAATTGCTGTTTTTTTACTTCTCCATGACCTTTTGGACATTACCTTATATAGTTATATTAGTTTATGTCTTGCTTTGCTAGATGGAATGTACTCATATTATGAATATTGAACTCAATAAGTTCAACCCCACTTATTTGGCTTCAACTATTTCAGACCCTGAATTGCATACATTTCACATGTTACACCGTTTACTGCATGTATTCTCTGTATGTGTAGTCTCTTTTTGTCCTCCATTATGTACATGTTGTTTACATCTTCAAATTGTCCCAGGGAGCTTCAATTTTGGATCAACCTGTTTGCATAACACATTGGGGACGTTCTGAAGATGAGTTTAATATTTGGAATCGGCCTTCATGGAAGCTTGAAGATGAAAGTGGTTCAACCGTATGCATTTTCCTTTTGTTTTTAATAGTAATTTGGTCAGCTAGATACTTAATGATCTATTATTTCTGTAATAGATATAATATTTTACTGTCTAATTATTCTCTTCATCGTCGTATCAGGCCTCAGAAGGAAATCAGTTTGTTTTTTCGGCAGGAGAAGCAGTGACAGTGGCTCAAGATGTAGTCAAATCCATGCTAGCCAAAGGATATGTTCTTGGCAAAGACGCGTTGAGCAAGGCCAAATCTTTTGATGAATCTCATCAAGTTTCAGCAACTGCAACAGCCAAGGTTGCTGAGATGAGTGAGAGAATTGGCCTCACAGATAAGATATGTGCAGGGGTTGGAGCTGTAAAATCTGTTGATGAACGATATCACATTTCGGATACCACCAGATCAGCTGTTGCAGCTACAGGGAGAACTGCTTTTGCAGCAGCCAACACTGTGGTCAACAGTAGTTACTTCTCTAAGGGAGCTCTTTGGATGTCAGATGCTCTCAGTGGAGCAGCCAGAGTTGCAGCTGATTTAGGTAGTCGAGATGCTAGCAAATAAACTGTTGGGTCGACTCAAAATACAGGCTCTTAGTTTTGTTACTCTAGATGCATAGTGTACATCATTAGTTGTCACGAATACCTCCTCCTCCTGTTCCTTTCCCATGTAGCTGTAAGACTGTATGTGATTTGTCATGACGGTAAGATTTGGGCGCTTCACTGTTACTTCTAATGAGACCGTATGTTTGTTGTGTGGAAGTGTGCTCTTTATGTGCAGTTCAACTAGTTAAAGAGAGTTCCCTCAAGAGGAGAGACTCACCGTTTATTTTTGAACTTTTAAGACCATATTGTAAATAAAATGCTACAAATATTACTTCTTCCATTTCAAATTATAAAATTATTATTAATTTTTAAAAATTAATTTAAAATATTTTTAAACTAAAAATTGGAACAATTCACTAAAAATAATGAGACAATAAATTTTACAACTGAGTAGTAATTTTTAAATTGTTGAAAATGTTCATTGCTTTATTGACTAAATTTAGAAGAATTTATACTAAATTTGAGTTAAAAATATCTTAAATTGATATTAAAAAAATGATAATTATTTTATTATTTAGAATGAAGGGAGTATTAATTGATAATTATAGAAAGCCTTTTGTTGTTGTTATTGTTGATAATTTGATAAAACCTAATAGTATACAAAAGTAAAATATTTTCAAACTAATTATCATTACTTCATCATCATTGTATCAACTAAATAACTAATATTTTTATTTTTTTAAGAATAAATTTTAATAAATATATATATGTATGTATATTTTATAAATGAGACGTTTTTAGTAAAATAGAAAAAATAATAAAATAATAATTTAATCATCTTTTTCAATTAAAAAATATAAAAACTTTAACATTCAAGTGAAGTCACAAGTCACGTGACTGGTGCTATCAACAAGTCGTACATAAGAAATTTCCGAATGGGCTTGATGTCGTGCAACGGTGAAGACTATTCTTGAACTTGACTCCCGTCCGTTCCTTCGTCTTACCTCCAGGAGGCTTCATGCTGCTGCGGTGTACCGACACGATACCTTCCTGAAACCCGAATGACTGGGGATGCTGCTTCATCACTTCATCCTTCTCCATCCGCCCAAATTTGACCGGATTCTGTATCTTTCTCCGTGGATATTCATTTCGAAACCCTAGAATTAGACATGTTGTTGAATATCTAATAGATCTGATTTTAATGCATATGCAATGCAGGTCGTAATTGCTTTGTATATATGCATGACTGAGTGTTGGCGTTAATCTTTGAAAGGCCGGGAAAGATGGATTCGGCATCGATCCGCGTGCCTTATAAGAATCTGAAACAAGCCGAAGTTGAATTGATGCGATTGGAAGAATCTCATCGTCGCTCCTCAGAGGTCGATCATTCTCCTAATGGAATATCTCCAAATTCGTCTTCTTCTGTTCATCCTCCTCAGCAAAATATTAGTATGGCTACGTTGATTTTGAGCTGTACAGTCGCCGCTGGCGTTCAATTCGGTTGGGCCTTGCAGCTTTCTCTTCTCACTCCTTACATTCAGGTTATTGTTTCTCGCTCCCTGCTATACACATGTATGTTTATTTTTATGTATTCACACTATAACATATTATGTATGTTTGTTACTTGTTAAATTACGCTGGTCCGGATATATACTGTAGTCGTTTGTGTACATATATGAGTTATTCTAGCTAGCAGCATCATATATTACTCGAGCTGTCTAGCTTTGAACCTTTGTTTTAGGTCCAAACCGATGCCAGTTGTCAAACCAAAACTGAAAATATCTTTGATGATTTCTCTGATATAGAATCACTTAATCTGTTTGTCTTTCCTAGCTTTATAAGTTTCCTCCAGATTTTAGAAGAGTCAGCAGTGATAGAACAGGCGATAAATTTTTGTTCTCCTCCGCAAAGCATATGGACCATTGACCTACAATGGGTCCTTTCATTTGCAAATTCCTTTCATACCAGGTCATACTACATTTGCCCTTCTATCCTTCAATGCCGATCCTTGCCGAAGAATGGTTTTAAGGTTGCTATAAATTTCTTTTAGAATCTTCTAATAATTTAATCAAATTGAGCTGAAATTCAAGTATTTTGAATATTTTTTTAAGAGTCGCTCACTCTTTCATTGATGGTATCAAAATAGTGCATTTGAGAATATTCTTTGCGAGACTTCTTTATTTTTGAATTTGGTTTATTTTATTGTTCCATCATTTCCTTACCCATGTAATTGAGGCCTAAGGTAGTTCCTTCATGTAGAATGCAGTTCTCAAATTTCATGTAGTGTATTCTGGAATATATCTGGAAGTCATATTTCTAATTTATATGCCTGAAAAATGGGTTGTTCTTCCAGGTCCCTGCTATTTCCTTACTGTTATTTTAATAGACAAAAGCAGCAATAAGAACATTATCATTTTAGAGGTCCTACTAAAAAATTACTATTTTTAGAGATATAGTTATTACCAGTGATGATATCAGGAATATTTTTCGATAACTGTGCAATTACTTTCTTTTCATTGCTTCATATATAGTGCTTGTTGTAGCCTCTGTTATTGTATACTGGTTCCTTGATTGGTAAATAGGTTCTTCTTCTGTTTGATGCAGACACTTGGAATAGGGCATGCCTTTTCTTCATTTATCTGGTTATGTGGTCCTATTACAGGCCTTGTGGTAGGTGCTGCTGACTATTTCTTTACAGTTTTCAGAGAGTTTAACTGAATCATTACTATTTGTACATATGAATTGCTTAGACTACCATTGTAACTTACTGCTTTGTGATAGAATTTCTGCAGCAGGCCATCTCATCATTGTTGCTTGGCAAATTTTAATCACAGATACAATTTGCAGGGAGGCAGGCCTAAAACATAGTTTATAAAGACAGAGATGTGTTAGTATGCCTAGTGAACACTTTAGTATTTATAGACGATAAATAAGTTTGTAATTTCTATGCAGTGATCATTTTTTCATACTTTATTTCTTCCCACATGTTTCTTTTAGGAAACGCTTGTGATGCGCTCACTGTAAATGAGTAGAACACAGAATAATTGCAGAATTGAAGAGAAGAAAAGCTGAAACACTTGATTTGGAAGGAGATCAGATAGTCCTTCGGAGAATTAATTCATTGATCGTGAGATTCTTAAAAAGAATATTCTTACGAAATTAATAGTGGAATGCACTTTCTTAAATACAGTTTTGGAGGTCCCCGCTAAAATTATTTTATTGAAAATTTATAGCTTGAAGCTTAAAAAGTATTTAGTGTTGCACAAATGTAAATATTTTAACTTAGTATTTGATGCTCAAACAACACACTTGTATTAAATTATTTCTAGACCAATCAACTTGTTAGGTAATTAAAAAGTTTCTGTGACATTTAGCTTCAACTACATTTAGATTAAAGAGTATTTAATTTTCAAAACATACAAATTTTCCACTATGCCTCAGAATTTGTGGTTTTTCTGATCCCTTACTTAGTTACATGATAGCTAATATTTGTTATAAACGCACTAAATAAATCCTAATGGTTCAGTTTTACGTTTATCAACTAAGTAGGTAATCAAACACACCTGGTATTCTTTGTATTTCTTGAAGTTGTCCTGTTCTTTTTCACCCCTCAGACCTCAACTTAGACAGCTAGTTAAAATATTTACAATGACCAAAAGTGGCAATCTGTACCAACTCGGATGTTAATGAGGTGTGTGTGCTGGGCACTACACCCAATGCCTGAATTTTCTTAGTAGAATAATGGAGCTTCAGTGCCAAACTTTAACTTACACAAAAAGAATTTTCTAAAACTGATCACACAATCAGTGTGACTGTCATCAATTTTCCTGTTCTTTTTCACCCCTCTGACCTGTCTCTTCTTTATGTTATATAGATGAATTACTGAAAATATTTTGTGAAGTTATTTGCTTCTTTGCCCTCCAGGTTCAGCCTTGTGTTGGTATTTGGAGTGACAAGTGCTCTTCAAAATATGGCAGAAGACGCCCATTTATTTTAGTTGGATCTCTCATGATATCTGTTGCTGTGAGCTTTACTGAATCTGATTCATCTTCACTAATTTTTATTTGTACTGCACTTTATCTCAGCTGAACTAGATCTTGTAATTTAGGTGATAATAATCGGGTTTGCTGCAGACATTGGATACCTTTTAGGGGATTCAAAGGAGCATTGCAGGTCTCTGCTGCCTTTTGATTTTCCTTTCCTCTCCTTTACTTTTCTGTTTTAATTCTGTTTCCTAAATATAGTTGTGTTTAACTTACTCATTTAAATGCAGAACATATAAAGGTATTCGCACAAGAGCAGCTATTGTCTTCATCATAGGATTTTGGATGCTGGATCTTGCCAATAACACTGTGCAGGTATGCATCTATCAAATATTAATGTGTTCCGCCACAATGAAACTCTAAATTTATTTATTATGTGCTGCACTAAGATTTCTAATTGCATGTAGGGTCCAGCTAGAGCTCTTCTGGCTGATTTAGCAGGTGAATCCATCTCTTGTCTTTTCACAGGATCATTAGTCCAGCCCCTAATTATCTTCCAGTAATGAATTTGTAATGCAACATGTTCATGTCTCTATAGACTGGTAAAGTGTCTCATTACTTTTTGATAGGCCCTGATCAAAGAAACTCTGCAAATGCTATATTCTGCTCGTGGATGGCTGTTGGCAATATTCTAGGCTTTTCTTCTGGTGCAAGTGGAAAATGGCACAGGTGAAGTTCTTATTGCAGTTCTGTAGTAAACAGAGGATGTTATATGTGTATGTACCTTTGAGCCACTTTATAATGTACAGCGTGCAGCATGCTTATTTTGAATCGGTCCCTTAATTTCAAGCTCTATTAACTTAAGTCACCTTTTTCTTTGAGTGTAACTTAAGTCACCTTAACCTACATATATCTACATCTGAAGTGTGTGGGATAGAGTCCTTGTTTCTATATACTTCTCTTTATTTTCAAGGCCATTGATTAAACATGCATTTCATTTTTGAGCAGATGGTTTCCTTTCTTGATGAGTAGGGCTTGCTGCGAAGCCTGTGGAAATCTCAAGGCAGCATTTCTAGTTGCGGTGGTGCGTTATTAGTTTAAGTTCATGTACATGCTAGATTATCTTTCGTCATCTGGACTTATGCTTGCTAACATTTTTCTAAAAGTTGATATAGGGAGACATCTGTTTGTTCTTTGAGAATAATTTTTTATTCATTGATTAAATCACTTTGATTAAGTTGTGACATCGGTTATTATCTTTATGTGCATGGTTTAATATTAACGCTCTAGAAATGAATATAAATTTATTCTGAACTTTGCTGCATGTTATTTCCAAGATAATTGTTTTATCTATTTTTTGTTATTGGCAGTGGATACTTGCTGGATTATACAACTGACTTGTTTTACATAGTTCTTAATTAATTTTCTGTGAATACTCCCTCTATTCCAAAATTAGATATACATTTCTAAAACGATGAGTTTTAAGGAGAAATTTACTTTTCCAAGCATATTTCTATTGTATGCTAGAAAAGTAGTAGTGGTGGTATAATAGTACCTCAATCTACTTGGTATATAAATAATGTCGTGTTAAGCTTTATAGTCTAAAAGTAGAAATGTATCAAATTTTGGAATGGACTAAAAAGGAAAGTGCATCTCTAATTTTTGGAATGGAGGGAGTGTAGATACTACTAGGTATGAATCTGTTAAATCACGAGTATTCTCTTCACCTTGTAATTGTATTTTCTTTAGACACTTGCATTCATACCTGGACATTTTTTGTTGTCCATTTCATATTCCGATGAATTTGATGCTGTTTATATTTGTTTTTGCTGGTATAGATTCTGTTTGTACTAAAAGAGCTGTTGCTTGGATGTGCACAGGTCTTCTTGACTGTATGTACACTTTTGACTCTCTATTTTGCGAAGGAGGTTCCTTTAACACCAAATCAAGCTCAGCATTTATCAGATTCTGCTCCTCTCTTGAATGATCCACAGCAAGTTGTATTTGACCTTTCAAAATCAAAAACTGACATGCAATTGGTTGACAATGCTTCTGGAAATAAGTCTGGGAGTGATTATGAAATAGAAGATAGGCTAAAGAGTGAAAACCGGAAAATTGAGGAAAATCAAGTTGAAAGTTTCAATGATAGACCTGGAGCAGCATTGGTTAATTTGTTGACCAGCTTACGGCATTTACCTCCAGCGATGCATGCAGTGCTTGTTGTAATGGCTCTTACCTGGGTAAGTTTTACATTCTTGTACATAGCCAATATGATATTCTACAGCCTGGAAAATTCTTACTGTTTTCTTCTTTTTTTAATTTTTATATTGACCTTTTATTTTACTTTATTGATGTTCTGATTTAACTATTTTTATTTGCAGTTGTCCTGGTTTCCCTTTTTCCTCTTTGATACGGATTGGATGGGGAGAGAAGTTTATCATGGGGACCCAAAAGGGGAGGTCTTTGAAGTTAAAGCTTATGATCAAGGTGTCAGAGAAGGTGCTTTTGGTTTGCTATTGAATTCAGTAAGAACTCAAAATTGAGCATCAGAACTTTAAGTTTCATAGTTATCGTCATTATTGTAATTCTAACATTAATTTCATGAATTAAATATAGGCATCCCACATTGTTGTAATTCTGAATTAGTTGTAGGTGTTGTCATTGAATTCTTTTCGTTGTGCCATTTATTTGTAAATCTCTGCAATGAATTTTAATCTTATGCTTTTTCTTGGGGCAGGTGGTTCTTGGAATTTGTTCTTTCCTTATTGAACCAATGTGTAAGCTGATTGGTTCAAGATTAGTTTGGGCAACAAGTAATTTTATTGTGTTTGCCTGCATGGCAGCGACTGCTGTCATTAGCTTCATTTCTGTAAGAGAATCTTCAAAACAGATTGAGCATGCTGTTGGAGGGAATGAAGGCATCAAGACTGCATCCTTGGTTGTTTTTGCTCTTCTGGGCCTCCCTCTTTCTGTATGTATACTTGATCTTCCATCCACTGTACTTAGTTCTCACATTCACTTGTTCTATCTATAAATTCTAAATGTAGTCTTGATGAGGACTGCAAATTGCAATGTTTAATCTTAATTTCTATGCAGGCTGCCCTTAATACTTTCTTCTTAGCTAATAACTTTATCTGTTCTTCAGATTACATACAGTGTTCCCTTCTCTGTCACGGCAGAGTTAACTGCTGATACTGGAGGCGGCCAAGGTTTGTATGAATTATCTGTTAGTTCTTTCATCTCGTATATCAGTTTTTTGCTCATATGCTCTGCAGCTTCATTCTGGTTCTGAAGAATATCTACATGTGCAGGATTGGCTATAGGAGTTCTAAATCTTGCAATTGTTATACCTCAGGTATTTCAGTGCTTTCTTGTCAGTTATTGTGCTTTTCAAATTATATCCTGGATGTTTGAAGAAAGCTAATATTGATGTACTTAACTATTTCTCTTTCGGCTCCCTTTGTTATGTATTGTGCTCGCCTTAGATGATTGTATCCCTTGGCGCGGGTCCCTGGGATGCTTCATGGGGCGGAGGAAACATACCTGCATTTGTTCTGGCTTCCTTATCTGCCCTTGCTGCTGGTGTAATTGCAACTCTCAGGCTGCCAAACCTTTCAAGAGATTCTTATAATTCGACAGGTTTTCATTTTGGTTGAGTTTATTCCCCGAGTAAGATGACAACCAACTTGTATATGATAGTCGGACAACCTGAAGAAGAAACCAGGAGACCAACTCTCAAGAGCAATGGTTTCGCTGCTCTGCATACAGTTGTATTTCTATCACAGAGAGCTGCTCGTACAGTATCCCAATTCGTTCATTCTTTGCCCTTCTTTTGGGATCTGAATTGTAATTAGAATATATATAATTCTAAACCACCGAAAAGAATATAGGGAAAAGATTGTTCGAGGCATTACTATTCTTTTAGATGATCTGATCTCATTTGGAATACAGAGACCCTAGACTTTGTTGCTGGCCTCATTTTATCAACAACAATGTTGTCAGTCTTGAGAAATGTAATTGAGGTTATTTTTGATAAGCATATGATCATAATCAACGATGTTTAGCCAGTTTAAAAATGTGTGCCAACCTTTAACCTTATTTGTTAATCACTCATCACTACCTCAATTCTGGTGTTAATAATGCATCAGTGATTAAAGAATTGTTATAAAAAGGAGATACAAAATTATGTGTATAGCCGTGAGTGATTATAACTATTGGATCAACTCATGCATGATGGATTATTTATTAATCATACTTTAATACATTATTTTGTAAATTATTTTTTGTTAGTGTAGATAATATTCCTATGGTGTAGCCTGGTTATTTGAAATCTTGCAACCCGCGGAGTTCAATTTACTGTTTGCTATATCGTATAAGAAATTCGAATGTCGCAACCTCTGAATTCCAAAATTCACTAATTAATCTCATAAATATTACTGTAAAATGAGAGAACATTTTCTTGTGTGCAACTGTCGGACCGGGATCTGGATTTCGGCAAGTTATTAAGCTTTTTACAATACATAAGTTCACAACTTTTTATTATAAATGCTAAAGCAGAAGTTGCCCGGGGGTATTTTTATCATATATATATATATATATATATACTAGATTGGTAACTAGCACGGGTTTTTATTATTTATAAAATTTGATTATTTTTCAAATTTATATATTATATGAAAATACTTATATATATGTATGGATAAACTTTAAAATAGTAAGCAATATTTAATAGATTCATTAGTTCTCATAAATCATTTTCACATTATCTCATATATGTATATATTTATATATATTTCACGTGATGCAAAAAATTTATACATTATATAAAAAAAATAAAAAATATTAAATAATTGATTCGACATTAATTTATAATTAATTAAAATAATTTTATAAAATTATTGTGATAAAGTTTTTTAATACCTTATTATATACATCGGTATTGATTGTTCAGGCAAGTGGATAGTGCTTGACAAATGGCCCACTAAAAAAATAGAAACTATATGGTAGTCGTACATATTGATGCATGTAACTAAAGCAGCTGGAAAAATAATAAAAAAGAAAAGGAAGATAGCAGATGGAACAAGTGGTTGATGAATCACTATCAAGAGTCCGTCGGACAGATACAGAGAGAAAGTGACGTCAATCAAAGAAAGGCACATGGGATCAGTTTTAATCTGAACGCACAAGAAGTTGAGGGCCATGTGGAGAAGAAGAAGATTCACCTCTAATTCTTTATTTTATTTTATTTAAACTAATTAATTCCCTACATATATATACACTTATATAGCAATGCATGTAGTACTAGCTAGTTATGTAAATAAATGTATATGTTATACGTAAAGAGTATATATATATATATATATATATATATATATATATATATATATATATATATATATATGAGTACCAAAACAGGAGCTCAGAACATGGATATATCCTCCCCATTCCAATGGTATAAACCAAATTGGCTTCCAACTAATAAATTCATGTGATGCATCGCAACACAGTGAGAGAAAGAGACAGAAGCTTGTATTTGGCCGTTTGAAAAATTCTAAAAAATAAAAATCAGGAGGACCTACCAAAAAAACATCATCTCCATATAAATTGGTGGAGCCAATTATTCTTTCCAGATATACAGTAGGTACATCCCCATTTGAAGAATAAGGCAACCGATGACTTCTCCATCAAAATACATATATACAACATTTGACACCTATATATATATATATAACACCCATCCCCATCCCCATATATACATGCACATATCCATTAGCTACTTCAACTCTAAAGTTATACATAAATAAAGAGTATAACTTCAAACCTACTTCAATTACCACTCCAATTAAAATTGCATGAAAATTTGACAAAATAAAATAGGAAAAAAAATCAAGCTACACAATTATGTATTTTCAATTGTCACAATCACGCTTTAGTTAAATTCTCAACCAATTAATAGACCGATGGGGCGCTCAGATATATATATATATATATATATATATAGTTGCCAAATTGTGATCTCCTCATACAAATTTTTGGCCGCTTGTTTTGAGGCTAATATTAGTCATATGTGACAATTTTTGGCAGTAGTATAAATGTAGTATACATACATATATGTTATGACAAGCGGGACGACTTCATACCACAAAAAGTATAAAAGATGAAAACAATTAATATGAAAAATTTAATGTGTAGGGCTTGGTCATGTCTTGACGTTGTGAAAGCTACCCTGTACTTGATTTCATTAATATCTCGTTCATGCACAAACATATACTCCTACGTACTACGTGTGTGTATATATATATATATATAAGTAGCTCTAGTTGTTATTTTTACAAAACTTAACAAATGCTGGCTGATGTGAAACTTGAACCCTCTTTTGGATTGTAATGCTACCTGTAAACATTAAATACTACTCAAGTAATGTACCAAAAAATAAAAATTACCACATATAGTAATGAAAGTAGTCTTCGATAATTTTTATACTTGCAATTTCGAAGTGACTAGTTTTTCTGAGACATGGCTATTAGGTTGATCAGTTTATGGGATCAATGTATAATTTTGCATATAAATACGGACATACATACATACATACATACATACATACATACATACATACAGTTTAGTTGTATACATGCATGGTTCTTAAAACAATTAATGTCTGTTTTTTAAAATAACCTTTTTGATTAATCTAAGCTTGCTAGTAGGTGCTCATACATAAACATAAACCCTCTTTGGAGGATAGGGGAATATATATCCAATTAAGGCGTGGTGTGGCAGTATATATATATATAGAGAGAGAGATGTACATAATAATTAATACTGTTATTTATCTGAAGAATAACTTTATTTTCTAAACATATCCTGATTAACACTAATTAAAAAATATATATGCATAACATATAGTAGTATTTTAATGACATATTATAAATTTTATGTTAATTTATAGTTTAATATTAAATACATTTATATATGTAATTTTAAAAACAGAGAAAACAAAAAAAATGTACGTATTGCTGATTTGATAAGGGAGGAAGTAACGTAAGAATGAAGCACAAAGACAAAAAATAGAGGTCGGTAGGGTTAAGAAACAGGAGGGGTTATCGATCGGGGGAACGTACCTAATATATATATATATATATATATATATATATATATATATATATATAGAGCAATGATCTATAGCAAGCGTTTGCTATGGATACTATTCTAGTAAATGCATCTTCAACAGTTGAAATAATGATTTTAATGGATAAGATGGAGTTCCACCCGCTATCTAAGATAACGGGTAGGAAAAAAAAATAAAATCTCAGTCAACCCGTCATCTTAGTTGACGGGTGGAGTTTTGTTTTGTTTTTTTTATTTTTTTAATATAAGTTTAACAAAAAAAAAAAAAATTTCCACCCGTCATCTTAGTTAACGGGTGGAGTGTTTAGTTTTTTTTTTTTTTTTTTTTTAATATAACTTTAAAAAAAAAAAATTTCTCACCCGTCATCTTAGTTGACGGGTGGAGTGTTTAGTTTTTTTTTATTTTTTTAATATAAGTTTAACAAAAAAAAATCAAGAAAAAAAAAATTCCCACCCGTCATCTTAGTTGACGGGTGGAGTGTTTAGATTTTTTTTAATGTAAGTTTAGCAAAAAAAAAAAAATTCCCACCCGTTGTCTTAGTTGACGGGTGGAGGTTTATCAATTTTTTATTTTATTTTATTTTATTTTTGTTAAACTTGGTTTAAAAAAAAAAAAAAAAAACTAAACACTCCACCCGTCAACTAAGATGACGGGTGAGAAATTTTTTTTTTTTTTTTTATTTTTTATTAAAGTTATATTAAAAATAAAAAAATAAAACTAAATACTCCACCTGTCAACTAATATGACGGGTGGGAAATATTTTTTTTTGTTAAACTTATATTAAAAAAAAATAATAATAAAAATAAAACAAAACTCCACCCGTCAACTAAGATGACGGGTGAGATTTTTTTTTTTTTGATTTTTTTGATTTTGTTAAACTTAGATTAAAAAAAAAAAAACAAAACTCCACCCGTCAACTAAGATGACGGGTTGACTGAGTTTTTTTTTTTTCTACCCGTTATCTTAGATAGCGGGTGAGACTCCATCTTATTCATTAAAATCATTATTTCAACGGTTGAAGATGCATTTATTAGAATAGTATCTATAGCAAACGCTTACTATGAATTATTTTCCATATATATATATATATATATATATATATATATATAGTTGTTTCAATACTGATCATTTCAAAACTCTGTGGATCGACTAGCTAGTCTGATCATCTGATAGAGAAAGAATGGAAGGATGAGGATAATATTAGAGGTAGCTAGCTAGGTATGGGAAAGGGGTTCGTCCCGGTTCACGATACCTGTTGGTTGGTTAGGTGGCAATCCCTGGCCCCCGGCCCCTTACATATAGCTAGGTAGGACCCCCAGCCCCTGGATTCCTGATTTCCTGCCCTGCACTCCATGCCCCATCTCTCTCTCTCTCTCTCTCTCTCTCTCTCTCTCTCTCCATTAGAACCTGAAAGATGATCGATATCGTAGTACATAGTACGAGTAGCCAACTCACTCCACTTTTTTCTTAACCAACCTAACTCTTATTCACAAAACTATATATATATATATATATATATATATATATATATATATATAAATTTAATTTAACATATATAACATCATCCATGTAATATTTCAGTATTTCACTACTACTACACTAAAAAATTATATAGCAACTTAATTTTACATGGTATGAATATGTTAATAGTCCAGTCTACTCTTGTGCTTATAGTTAAACCTCAACTAACAGTGCAAAGCATAAATCATTTACACATACTTTTTTCTAAGTGACTCCAACTCCTCTCACTTTCTTAGTTCTGTCAACACTTACACACCCCACTTATCTATATCAGTATCAGCAATGGCGTATTCAGGAATTCAAGTACTGGGAGAGGATTTTTTTTAGTACTAAAAAGTATTAATGTAATATTAAAAAAAAATAAACATAAAATAAAGATTTATATATTTTTAGCTTTTACATATAGATCCATCTTTATCAAAATATTTTCATATTAGAGTAAAAAGTTAAAGGTATCAATTTTTTTCAAATGTCTCTCAAATATACATGCTATTATTATATTTATGGTAGATTTTAAGAATTTTATGAATAAGTATAAACACACAAGCAAACACTATATTCATCTACACTATTAAAAAATGGGCGTGACAGTGAAATTGATGTCACGCTCCACTTTTGAATGCAGTGTTTGATATAGTATTTAGTTGTTGTGTATGTAGACTTGTCCGAATTTTATTACATACCAATACGATAATAACATGTATATTTAAGATTATTTGAGAGACCAAATTTAAGACACCTAACATTAACCATAATATTAATTTTTTTTATTTGATTTTAAAGTTAAGTTAATATTTTTATATTAGCCTTATTTGCATTCCTTTAAAAATTATAATTAGACTTTGAAATGTATTAAAATTTAAAAATAAATTTATATATTATTTTTTGTACAATATAATTTAAATTTATATTCTTAAAATATGAGTCCATTAATAAAAATATTTATATAATAAGGAAGAGCCCAGTATCAATATAAACAAAAAAAAAATACTAATATATTATAAATAGGTAAGATTGTAGAAGTAAGAGTCGGAGTAGGGGTAGCCGGTTAGGGGTAGGGGTAGGCCCCTCACCTCCCTAGTCACCCGCTTCTTAACATTTCCTTTTTCTTTTCTTAATTTTTAGGGGAGTCGCTCACTTTTAAATTTCGCAGCATGAAATGTGAGTACGGACAACATATGAGCCCATTTTCTCTCCTTTGGCAAGCAATTGGGAATCGAACAGCTTTGCTAGCTAGTAGTATATATGCGTATGCCCGTTTAGTGGTTGAATTAGTAGTTGAATTGTTATTGATTCAGTGACGTTATTAGTGTATAATAAATAATATATATATTAATTATTATTATATAATATAAATATATATTATATATAATATTTATCTAATATGTAAAATTAATTAATTTATCTAAAAAAAAAATTTAAACTTTTTTATACAATATTTATTTTATTCAATTCAAATAAATACTAAATTTATATATAAAAAAAGATATTAAATTATACGCATAACTCAAAAATGATAAAATCAAGCATGAATGAACATAAATATCTTATGTATTTTTTTTAATAGTTAACTTGGACTAGTAAAATCGATGAATCAGTGATCGATTCACTGAGTCGACCGATTCAACTATCGATTCATCGGTTTTTACTAGTTTTTTGTTAAAATTGAATTGAGAGTCCAAATTAAATCAAAGTACAGAGTAATTTTAAATTTTTAATCGATTATATATATATATATATATATATATGTATATATATGTTGCCACCAATTGAAACTTCTGATCAATTAACTTCAAACTTCAACTCAACTGCTATATATACATTTATGACGAGTTCTATGCGTACTAGTTGTCAACCCAGACAGACAAGACAATGCACGGAATTATATAAAACGAACAACTAACTGCTGAACGATGTAATCTTATTATTAACTAACAAAATGAAAAATCATTGACACGAGTGATATAACTTTTGTCATGCATAATAATCATGAGAAAGACGAAGGAGAAAGTTGATAAGGTGTGTATGTTTAATTTCTAGTTAAATTATAAAAAAGAAAAGAAGCGTACATAATTCTCACGTACATATTGTAAAAAGAGTAGAAAACCTCATAAAAAAGTACTGATACAACTTGGTTTGGTATCGCAATTAAAGAGGTGCTTCTATTGAACAAGAAATAATTTTATTTGCTCAATGTAACATATTCATCTTTATTTCATTATAAAGAAAAAATTGCATCATTACTTTTCCCAAACAAATTAACTTTATTATTGTGAAAATAAAGAGGCCTCCCATTTTGATTAAACAAAAATATAATTATTAATAAATTTGTTTGAGTTGATACGGTACAATTAAGGAACAGTGTATAAGCTCCTTCCAACTAAATTAATTTTAAGTGAATTGATTTTTCACAAGACAATATTGATATTTCTACAAAAGTTCACTCGTAAATCTTAATTACTATTTATAGAAATATCAATACTTAAATATATTAAATCCCAATTTTGATCGATTGTTGAGAGAGAATAAAGTATGTAGGTAATATATAAGCTTCTCTTCTTTCAATTAAAGTACGTCGTTCCCTGCTAGCTGAGTCTAGTTTCTCTCTCTCAAAACATGACGGTCAGACCACCACCATCTTCTCTAGAGTCGTGCAGCAACAGCAGCAGCAGGTGGTAGCTCAAATGTTTTAGCTAGGTCATGAGTATTTAAGTAGTTGCAGTATATACTAGATAGTCATGGAGGAGATGGTGTTTTTTCCCGCCAATTTCATTCTACAAACTCATCATCATGAAGAAGATAATGATAATGATGATGATCGGCATCATCAACCCCACATGACTACCTCTCTCACTCCTCCAAATATTCTACCCCCTCAAGACTTCCATGGTTATTTCAATTCCTGTTTCTGTATATTTCTAATAAAGGGTAAAAAATTAAATTGAGGGAATGAATTATATATTTATGTTTTTGTGCAGGGGGTGTTGGTTCCTTTCTAGGGAAGAGATCGTCATCATCATCCATGTCATTCTCATCAGCTGGCCGAATTCATGATGAAGATCAATTAGCCAATAATGGGAATCATGATTTGTCTGATGAAGAAGAGGATGATGATGGATCACAATTAGGAGGAGGAGGAGGAGGAGGAGGAGAGAAGAAGAGAAGGCTTAACTTGGAACAAGTGAAGACCCTTGAGAAAAACTTTGAGTTGGGCAACAAGCTTGATCCCGACAGGAAATTGCAGCTGGCCAAGGCTCTTGGTCTCCAGCCCAGACAGATTGCCATTTGGTTCCAAAACCGCAGGGCCAGATGGAAAACCAAGCAATTGGAGAAAGACTATGATCAACTCAAGCGACACTTGCAATCAATCCAAGCAGAAAATGATTCCCTCCAATCTCAAAACAACAAACTTCAAGCAGAGGTACGTACTATATAAATTAATGCCCCCCTGTTTATCTCCATTTTTTCTTCTTGTCAATTGGTTAACTAATTCCTGTATCAAATCCAATCCGGTGGCATCATGGTCTTCCTTTTATAAAAATTGGCCGGCCGATCGAGTGGCTATCAAACGATGTTGGTGACTATACTGCAGGGGAAGACGTGCCCAAAAGAATTGTCCCTCGAGAATTTGGTCATTTCCGACGCACTACCTGTCGGCTGTGACCCTTTTTGTTGGATTAATGAGTTATTATGGCTCCCTGCACAAAGTACTTCAAGTCACTGATTATATATTTCTACTTTCTAAGATTATATTTACTTTTTCTATCTTAGGTTTTCGATTGATTATATATAAAAACTGAGAGAGAGAGAGAGAGAGAGAGAGAGAGAGAGAGTGTATGTGTGTGTTTATTTTATGTATATAAATATGTAATAGATCGAGCATGGGAATTTGTTGATTGGGTAATTATGGAATGCTTGCAGATATTGGCACTAAAAAATAGGGAGCCAACAGAATCAATCAATCTGAACAAGGAAACAGAAGGATCATGCAGCAATCCAAGTGAAAACAGCTCTGATATCAAACCATCACATATGAACTCAAGGAGGACTACACCACCACCAATTGACAGCCGTCCACATATAATTACCAGCAGAGCCCTCTTCCCTGCCTCTCTTTCCAATATTAGGCCTCCCAGTCATGTTGCTCAGTTACTCTTTCAGGGTAATAATAGCAATAATAATAATAGCTCATCATCAGCAAGACCAGACCTCCAGTGCCATAAAATTGATCCTCATCAAACGGCGGTTAAAGAAGAAAGTTTGTGCAACATGTTCTGCGGAATCGATGATCAAACTGGGTTTTGGCCATGGTTGGAACAACAACACTTCAATTGAGTTGAGCCGACCCATGAATTTCAGGGCTAATTGGGTTGTATACCCAATTCCCCTCCGCTCGGCCGGTCGTTCCAATCCCAATGGGCATGTTGAGTTTAAATTCTTGTTTTGGTACTTAATTGTAGTACTAATGATGTATAAAGTTGCTTGGCAAATTATCAAGTTGAATTCAATCATGGAGGGCATTTGCTAGTGAGTGATTTTTTCACGAAATAAGAAAGGAACTTCTGTCCTTGCAAAAAAAATTCTAATTACTAGTTTAAGTTAATTTCCTTTTTGTTTTTCTCGAAGGGGAATCATGTCTTTGTACTAGCTAGCTAGCTAGTTAACAGAAAAATAGCAAAAGTGATAAACAGCAATAATTAAAGGCTATTTTCCAATGATTTTTGCTGGTTTCATGAACCAGTAGTACGTAAGTAGCAGCATCAACCAATGGTGGTGAACAAAATCTACTAGTAGTTGGAGTGAAAAAGTAGTAGTAGTAGTACTGCCTGCCAGCATACATAAATTTTTGGAGAGAGAGAGAGAGAGAGGGGAATCGAGCACACATTCCAAGAGAAAAAGGGGACAAATAGATGGAGAGGTGGGATAAGGAAGAAAACATGGAGAGGTGGAAAATAGTCATTCTCGTGAAGGGGACGTTGGCAAAGTTTTTGTGCTGACAGGTGACAAAGAATGGGGGACATGGACATGGTATCCTAAAAAACATACATGCACCCACCACTTCTTGGCACTTGCTTCAATTTTCTGCAACATCTCCATCTCCATCTTCTTTCTTTTTCTTTTTAGCAAGTATGTCCTTTTCAATTCTTGGATAGATCATATATAATAATAATATGTATGTGCTACATATTTTGCAAAGGTAGTAAATTTCATGTGACCTACCTATTATACTGTCACCCACTCCCTAGCAAGTACTGTAGCAATACCATCCCAACACATCAACTCCTCTGCTTTCACCTTTCTAATTCTCTACCTTTCTTTCTTTCTTAATTTCTTGCTTGGTTGGCCCCCTTCCTTTAACACGCATCTTTTTATGCACCCTTTCACACACTCTCTCTCTCTATATATATATATAGTAAGATATACACATCTTTTCCACACTGAAAGTTGACTAGAAGTTACTATGTTCTCACTATAATTATCAATGAAGTACCAATTACTCATCCATCAAATAAAATAAAATAAAATAAAATAAAATAAAGAGATTATGTAAAGACATTCCAATTATCCATAGAAAATAAAGTCTTATTAGGTCTTTTCCTCTTGGAGAAATACAGTTACGAGTGACTTAAGTCGCACAATAAACCTCTATATATATATATATATATATATATATATATATATATATATATATATGACTTGGTTCAAGAATATATTTTCTTATTAAGCATATTAAGTATACCTTCTTTAACGATAGATAGGACAACGATTTGTCCGTCGCCATAACTTTGGTCCGTCGCTATATATTATCTATCGTTAAAATTATAGTGACAGACCAAACCTATAGTGACGAACCCAACCGTCGTCAGTTCGTCGCTAAAAGGAATATACTTGTAAAGAAATATACTTTTGATCATATATATATATATATATATATATATGTTAGTATACGTGTTTATTAGAATAATTTATTTGAATAAACATTTTGACATGTTTCTAACTCCGCGGTTGCTACTGTTAAGTGCTTAGGGAGCATTTGTTAATCAATCAATAATCCTAGTAATTAAACATTATTAATGTGCAATTTGTGTTGGCTCCTAGTCCTAATCATAACCAAACATTGGTTGTGGGCAGTTGTCCTTGATTACTGGATTCCAGCTGGTTTGTATTTTATTCCAGATGGACAAGGTGCCGTCCCCTTAATTCGTTTATAAAATTCCCAACAGAGAAATTGATTCTCTAGATCTTGGGAGATCATTACAAAATATCATGTACTGTGTATGGAAAACGAGATATCAAACTTTCATTTCTACAAGTTTTCTTTTCTTCTTACTTTCAATCCCTTTCAACTGTGAGTTTCTTGTTTCGGAACCAATTTAATCTAAAGCTAGTCGACCCCCTCAAAAATATAAAATCATTTGTCTTGTGTAACAATTTTATATTGAATTGAAAATTTTCAGGCGAATTATAACCGTGACATTTGTACACATATGAGATAAATAGAAATTAAGAATAATTCACTTTATTTTATCTTATCGCATAGATTTTTATATTGGTCGCAATCTAATTTCGTCACGTACTGTCGATATATATGTATCATTTACTGTTTATATTTGAAATGGTGGTTGTAATTTTTTTTTTCTTGTTTTAAATTAAGAATGAAGGTATGAACTAATAATTATAAAAAAAATGAAAATTTATTTATAATATTAGAAGCATTAATTGTAAGTTTAGACTCGTCAAATGATATAAAACAAAAAATCCTTTCACATAAAAACTTGCATACAAACTTTGCCAGTATTGAGAAAGCAGAGTTATAGTCTCTTATATATCCTCTATTCCCCAACGTAGGGATGCACAAAAGGCCTACGGCCCACAGGCCGGCCTGGCCTGGCCTGAGCCCAGCCTGGTCAAAGCCCGGACCGGGCCGGTCCGGCCTACAGTCTTTGAACAGGCTGCTATTTTGACGTAAAAGCCTGGCCTGGCCCGGCCTACCAAAAAGCCCGGCCTGGCCCGGCCTACGAAAAAGCCCGGCCTGGCCCACGAAAAAGCCCGGCCTGGCCCGGCCTACGAAAAAGACCGGTCTGGCCCGGCCTACAAAAAAGCCCGGCCTGGCCTACGCAGAGGACCGGCCCGGCTTGGCCTACGCAGAGGACCGGCCCGACCCAGCCTAGCTAATTTATTTTAACTATAGACTATAACTTGATATATATAAGCAGCAAAAAGACGGATGAAGGGAAGAAATAGTTCATTGTAGGAAGATAATAAACTTTGAAAAACTTTGTTTGGTTTTTCTGTTCATTGTACTAATCACAATTGGTTGACAAATCCGGTTAATGTTGTACAACTTTTTCAGTTTCAAAATAGAATTAATTAATTTAGGTATTCTAAAATTAATTTTAAAATATATTTAAATTTAAAATTGATTCAATATAATTATAAATTATCTAAAAATATACTACTCAAATTTTTAAGATTAATTTTTTTTAAAAGTTAGATAAATAAATTCATCAATAATTTTCTTTATCTGGCAGGGTATTGGATGAAAAGAGAAGTAGACTTAGCTCAGAATCGTTGGAGATATGCATTTATTATAGAGATTATTTTTCCGCACAAAGAATAGTACAAGATGTAATAGACGATCAAGATAGCTCAGAAGATCTCGAAGTTGGAGTAAAAACTGACGAAATTGTACATCCATGAATATTGAAGATATATATTTTTTCTTAAGACTGAAGATATGTTTCTTGAAGATATAACGAAGAGATAAATTTTGAAGATAGGAAGATACATTTTTTGAAGATTTGAATTTTGAAGACATTTTAAAAATATTTTGAAGCAAAATATTTGTAACCGACTCATTATTTATTATTGATTAATTACTCATTTTTAATTTTTTGTCAATACATTTAATTAATATAGTAGTTAGTTTATTTAATATTTATATTTCACATTAAAAATTAGTTGATTACATTTTTAGGCCTGGCCTGACCCGGCCCGGCCCAAGGACTGGCCCGGCCCGGCCCGGCCCAAGGACTGGCCTGGCCTACCCTGGGCCGGCCCAAGGTCTGGCCTGCCCCGACCCGGCCTAAAGCCTGGCCCGGCCTGGCCTACAGGCCTCAAAAGGCCAGACTTCGATCGAGAAGCCCGGCCCGGCCCGGCCTGCAGGCCCAAAAGTCAAAGCCCGGCCTGGCCTGGTCAACGGCCAAAGCCTACCAGGCCCAGGTCAGGCCGGACCAGTCCGGCCTACTGTGCATGTCTACCCCAACGTGATAGAGTTAAGTATTAAAATTCCCCCAAAATAAAACTTTTGTCTACATTTAGCCGATCGAGCACAATCATAGGTCAGAGTTTATATATATTACTGTATATAATTTCTTTAAGAGCTTATAGATTGGCCTATTTTTTGTTTCCCCCTTCTTTTCTTCCCATTTTTTTCTTAGAAATCCAATTATCATAAAAGAAAAAGTTTAGTATTATTAGTTTTGTATGTATAAATAGAAAACTTTTCCCATCTTATTTGATGGAGTAACTCAGTGGGTTAGAATAAACTATAAAGTAGTCCAAGTTTCTTCCTTTGGGTTGGTTTAGAAGCAAATCCAAATCCAAATCCAAATCCATTTTTGTTCAAATGAGCTGGCTTTTACCAGGCTATAGTTACTGACTAAGGCAATCTGCCGTTTTTTTGGGCTGGAGGTGTAGTGAGCCCAAGGTGAACATCAAACATGCCCCCAAGATAGTAAAAAAATAGAGTCAATTCCATCTGAACCCAAATAATAGTAAGTGGATTTTACTTGTCATTTAAGCTTATGTTAAGATCAAATGAGAATAAAAAGAGCTTGAACACATAGTCCCTCGAGTTCATGCTTGTACTGCTTGTGCTGGTTAGTGAAAAAAGTACAGATGCCTGTTGTTATTTGACAGAATCATATGCAGAAGTATAATAGGTAACAAGATCATACACAGAAGTATCGTTGTTTACAAGAAATGTCAAGGACCAAGACTCTAGACTACATTATCTAACTGTATGGCAAACCACTTTTTCCCCAAACATCCCTGAACAGTTGATTATAATAATAAATAGAAAATAAAGGAGCATTATCAAACTCAAATTAGATTTTATGGGTCACTTCCTTAATTACATCCGCAAGTCTGAAGCGACATAGATTTCCTAGTTCTGTACATCCAAAGTAAGTTCCCAAATGAAAGGGTACCTCAAGTGGTAATTATAAGCTACTTAACTAGCTTTGGGTGGTAGGTACTTTAAGGATTTAATTTTTTTGTAAAAACAAACTAGGTAATATATGATTTTTAGCTTTAATTAGTTTAATTGAGTAGTTGAATTTAAAAACTAAATAAGCTAGCTGACAAATGAGAAACTAAATGGGAAAAAATAAGTTAGGTATGGTTTTGGCTTTTGGGTCACCTTATTGATAGATTTCATAATCACTAATCTAATCGCACACCTTGGATTTATGTATACAACTTCCATGCTGCTTTTTAATATTGGTCTGTTTTGAAAAAATTAATATCCTCACGATTAACAATCACAAATCCTTTGTTTAGAGTTGTAAACAAATGTTTGGCTCGATTAAGTCAAATTCAAACTCGACTCAAACAAATTTTTTGGTTCCTTTAATTAAATGAGTTCACCTTGAACAATGAAATATCTAACTTGAGTCAAACTTGTTTAGGTCCGTTTGAGTAGATCTGATTAGGTTAACAATTAGGTAATGAATAAGTTTACATACACAAATATCAAAAATAAATTTTTACACAAACTCTATCTCAACTATTAAAAAGTGGGGTCTGATACGGAAATCCGTGTTAGACCCAACTTTTTAATGATTGAAATGGAGTTTGTGTAAAAATTTGTATTTGATATTTGTGTATGTATAGTTGTCTTTAGGTAATTAATTAGTTTTATCTAATTATTTTTATAATAAAAAGGTTAAACAAACCTGTTTTTAACTCCATTAGACTCGACCTACACAAACATGAGCCAAATCCACGTCACTCTTTTTATACACAAAACTAATTGTGTTTGAGCTTCACTTCTAATAAAAAAAACAACATAATTATATTTTGATTTTCTTTCTTTTTATTGATACATCTACTAAATTTAGTCAGTAAATTAGAACGAATCTTGCAAATGATAAAAAAAGGGGCCCGAATGTAGGGTTTTTCTTATTTTGCCGCATGCAAAGCACAAGCCGAAACATGAACTTATTGGTCTCCAAACCAAATGCAGGTTCTTTTGAATTGAGTTGGAGTGACTTTATCTGTAGGTGTGGATTTATTTCACATTGAATGCTATTAATTTCTTTTTTTTATTATTATTATTATTTGATGACTTTGACAGGGATTGTTAAACTCTTGTTGAGTTCAACAAGAAGGGTAAGAACGTAATATTATTTTTGGTATCATGTTAGAACAATCAATGGACAATTATCGAAGAGGTATCTTCAAGTTAAATAATATGTGAATATATTTTTTTATTTGATTGATATAGAACTTTGAAATTCAACACGCTCATTATATAGACAACGATCGATACTTCACCTTTGGCATGCAACAACTCTGTATCTGTAGACGGAACGAAATTATTGAAGAAAAAGCTGAAGAATGCAGCACAACATGAAGAACACTACCAAAACAGCTAATTGCGGCACTCAACTTCCCAAGCGACACATCGTTACTTGGTCTCAAGAGGTTTTTTTTTGGTCTAACGGATTTTCAATTTTTTTTTTGAATGATGTTATGTCTATGTTTTGGCCAGTTTGAGCTAAGATGGATGGATTTGAGTTGCAGGAGGTGGCGTCCATGGAACTGACAGGTAAAGATTCTCCCTTTTGATTTTTGTGTTTTATTTTAGCTTTTTATTTAGTTCAATCGAATAGTCAAACTCAATTATCTCAACAGTTTACTTTGTTATATATATATACATATATATCTATATATGTGTGCGCACAGTTGGGCCATTATTGCTTCCAAGTTCAAAGATAAAACAACAAGACAATGCAGAAGAAGGTTATTATTTTGAAATTTGACAGTTTTGATTCTTGTATTTGTCATCCGTTTTGCACATTCGATTATTCTTCTTTTATTCATCCCATCCTTTTTGTTGTTAGTCCAATTTGACTAGATGTGACAAAACAATTGCAGATGGTACACTTATTTGAATTCTGATTTCAAAAAAGGGGGATGGTCACCAGAGGAAGACATGCTCTTATGTGAGGTAAAATGATGCTATTTATTACACCATCTTTCTTCAGGTAGCAACGGTTTGCCTTCCACTTCAATGATACTCTAGTGGGAAAAACAAACCTTATTTATTGTTAGTTGAATGTGATCTGATTTTTATAAATGGTATGCAGGCTCAGAAGATATTTGGCAACAGATGGACTGAAATAGCAAGAGTGGTTTCAGGCAGGTAAATGAAGTTGCGAATGATCCTTCCTTTTCTTACGAGTAAGAAATGAAAGGTAATCAACTGTTTCTGTTCTTTGCTCACACAGAACAGATAACGCTGTAAAGAATCGGTTCTCTACCTTATGCAAGAAGAGTGCAAGGCAAGAAGCCTTGGCAAAAGAAAACAACACTTCTTACATCTACCTGAACAACAAAAGGGTCATTTTTCAAAATGCGCCTAATGAAGATGGATTATCAGAAACCACAGTGCCTCACAAGAAGTTAAGGTACTGGTGATGTTGCATGCTTCCGGTCAGCTGATGAAGATCAATAAGATTAACCTGTTACGAAATAACCCCTAAACTTTTGTGATTCAGGCGGAATTACATTTCTGATATGACAGAAAATTTAAATGGTCGAGAACTGACACAAGGGGATTGTGGAAAAACAAATCTTCAACTAAGACCTCCATTTGCAGTACTGGTTAAAAACTTTGACATTCTGAGGGACTTGCCAACTCAAAATCATGCCTATAACACCAAGGAGGGTACAAAAGATGGTAATAAATCCAAAGAAAATCATTAAAAAGATCGATTAGGTTGCTCACTATTTAGTCATCTGTTTCATATTTGAATTTCAAAATCTTTATTTTTCAGTAATTGGTAACCATGATTGAGTAGTTGTCCTTCTTGGATCCAGAAGCAGCCAGTAGTGACATGACTCAAGGAATGTATCTCAAGAAGGACGACCCAGAGATTATTGCATTGATGCAACAAGCAGAACTGCTCAGCTCGCTTGCACTCAAAGTTAACACAGAGAACACAGACCGTAGTCTTGAAAATGCTTGGAAGGTGTGGAAATTAGTATTTTGATTTTATATTCAATTAAAATGATCTCGTCTTCTGGTAACAAGACACGTTGACTCATTTTCTTAGTTGTATCATTTTGAACTTTACTTTTTAGCCATTACAATGATATTCGTAACTAAAATTGCAGAGGAAATTTTATTAAACTGCATCATGCTCTCAAGAAAGAATGGTTGAGGTTATACTGTCAATTTTCTTAAATATGTATCTAATGTATTCGTGCAGCATATATAAACGCTCTGTCAATCACTATTTACAAGCACATGTTTCCATATCGTCTAATATTGCATCATATAATATTCAGATTCTCCAAGACTTTCTCAGTCAAAGCAAGGAAGTTGATATGATCACATTAAGAATTACTGATATGGACTTTGAACTTGAGAATTCTAAAGACTTGGTAGAGGATTTAAAGGGTAGTAAAGAAGGCAGTCAACCATATTGGAGGTAGTAAATTTGGCTGAGACTTGGATTTAGGATTAAGCAGAATATTTTCACCGCAATACACTAACTGACGGTTAATGCAGGCAATCAGATTTATATGCCGAGTCTCCAGATAGCTCTGAGTATAGTACTGGATCAACAGTCTTAACCCATGTAGCAGTTGATAAACCAGAATGTAATGAAGTTGATGTATGTGCTATACATCAGGAAACTGAAGCTGAACTGCATCCAACTCATATAGGACATTCAAATGGTAATGGTGATGTCGATAAGGAAATTCTCTCCTGCGCAACCACAATCAAAAATAGAGAAATTTAAACATTAAAGAAGAAAACTTATCAGACTCAAATTTTGCTCAAGTAGTTGAAAGATTTATATAATTCTGTAGTGCTACATTTTACTGAGGAAATTTCTCTTCTTATTGCTGCAGATAGCGTACCATCTTGTGATGACTTAGGCACTGATGATAAAGCTTTTTGTCCCTTCTCAAGTACTGAGTTCAACTCTCCATTTCAAGTAACTCCATTTTTCAGATTGTTGGCATCTGGGATTCCCAGCCCACAACTTTCAGAAGGTGTAAGTTAATTTTAGCTTTGCGTTTGCAGTTATTAGCCACAAGTTGCTTTAGTAGCAGAATTTGGGTATGCTGGTAACTCATCACAAAACTATTAGTGTTTAGACTATTACTTCATAGTATAAATGTGGCAAGAATAAGTTTTACTTTCTGCCAACCACGTCTTTAATAACACTTCCTGAGCCTGCTAGCACAACAATGGTAGCTACATCAGCATCAGTACTATTACAACTCTGTATCTGCTGATTACTAGGGTTTGAGTATTGTCGTAAAGCCATTCTATTACTTCTATGTAGTAGCACTAGTAACTGTATTATTGTCTGAAAAGTCAATAGTAAATAATTTTTTTTATCACATTCAATTAATGTAAAGATTAGGCACACTCAGCACTTACAAAGTGTATCTCAAACTATAAGTTTCAGGTGTTAAGTTCATGCTTTACTCAAAGAATTCCTTTAACTTGGGCATTTTTTAGAAAATACCATGACTTCTATATGCCTTTCTTTTGAATAAGGACTTGAGGCGCATTTCTGGCCAAAAGTAAAAGAGAAGATGCAAATTAAGTTTTCTTAGTCTCAAATATTGCAAGGATGTGATCCCTTCTAACCTTTAATAAGTGTTGCTCGGTTATTGTTGCTTAAGTATTTATTTCGTTCTTCTTGTTTGTTGCTAAATACAATAGGCCATCGGATCTTAATTGGGATCTGATCTTTTTTCCTCTTCCTTTGGAGAGGCTGGAAATACTCAAACTGATGACTAATTTTTAAAAAGAAAAGGTATGGAGTTTTGAGAAGGTAGAGGATTTTACAGTATGTTTGCTAAAATGAACTCAATTAGTACAACACAGTTCTACTCTTGATGGTATTGCTGAACTCGAATCAAAAGTTTCTATGCTGTTAGAGCATAAGCATGTAAACTTGCCAACTTGTGAATAGGATTTGCAAAGTGCATATAGTATAAATACTATCTAACTCGTGTTATGTTTGCGTATTATGTAGCTAATAAAGAAGGTTCTTTAATTGATCATTAGTTTGTTATAGATTTAATGCTCAAAGTACTATAGGTAATGCTTATGTGAAGTAGCTCTGACCATAAAGGATGATATTACCAAAATTTTATGTCTTAGTTATTTGGAGCTGCTGCAGTTTTTACGACTTAACTAATGCTTATTTAGTATAAGTAATCTTTGAAATAAATAACCTTTTGTAAACGACCGATTACATGCTGCCCATGGGCTGTTTAACGATTAACGTGATTAAGATTTCTGCACATCCAGTAACCCCATGGATCACATATTGAATGAACCAGTGGGAATGGTCAGTCAGGTCCTACTCCATCTTAAAATGCATTCTAATTCTGTATGCCTTCCTGTGCAAGAAGCAGGGTCCAAAAGAGCCCATATGTCTTGGCAGCATTAGTGATGAAGAGCCTCTCCGCACACCCTTTTGCCCTTGCCTCTAACACTGGTTCTAGGATCTTGGCTTTGCAGCTGTAGCTTAGAATTTATAGGCCTAAGGGTACCTCCACTTGTAAACCTAGATGGTGTGCTCCTCTCTTTAGCCATCTTGAGGGAAACTAGGCTGCTTGCCTAGTCCAGACATGTCAATTCTTGTGTGAGTTGTACTTGTACCATATGAATTACCCACTGAACTCAAGATCCACAAAGGCTATGTGGCCATGGACGTCATTGCCTCTTAGCTTGAAGCTAAAGTGGTTGCAGTGGCTGTGGCCATGGACCTCTAATGTGGCTGCTAGAGGTTTATCTTCGATTCAACTGTCTTATTAATATCTACATGCTGCTGCTTGATGCTCTTGATCCACTCACCTGGAAGATGCTTTGCATCTTTGATATTGCACCTTCAGTCATTCCTGATCACTTAGTATAGGGCTTCGGCAACTTATTTATGTCAGAAACCCTTAAGAACATCTTTGAACAACCACTAGGTCCAATAGTTGATAACTACTTATCTTAGTACAAGTTCAAGCTACCCTTTCTGGAACTCCTGTTATACCATTTTCATTTTAATATTAGTGGAATATGTTCACTCTTCTGGTCATTGCCCGATTGCTTTCTCATGTTTCTCTTTTAATAGATATGGTCACAAATAATCAGCCAACTTTGTAAGCCATGTGATGATATCTTGATAATTATGGGTTAAGCTTGAATATATTTATAACTTGTTTTTTACATATAATATTTATTTTCATAACTCAGTGCAATTTGTAGTCGATGGAAACAAGACTGATCCTGTAATTTTGGATGGATATTTCATGAGAGGCACTTCCTACTGAAAACACTTCGTGTGGAGTCTACATCCACAGACCCAAGCACAAAAGCTTTACAAACTCCACCCTGCAAAAGGGCGCTTATCCATAGTCTCTGATCAACCACTGGTCCACCTCACTTACAGAATTTTGTGGAATTTACCACCAGTTTCTGTAGAGTTTTTACCTTCAGTTTTAGAATTCTTTTTCCCTTGGATCGCATTCATTCCAAGCTGAGTTTTTAATAGAGGGGCCTACTACGATCTGCATTTGAATCTAGAATGCAATGGCGCCTTCTAGTTTCCCTCAAAAGATCTAATCCTATGTTCTGCGTTCTTGTTCGAGTTACCAACCCTAATACCACATTGATATCCAGTGTGCTCTGTTAGTGTCAATTCTTTTGTGCATCATCTTATGGGATTTGGATTTGGGTATTCAACTCCATAAATTTTTGGCCTTGATTTTCCATTTGTACAGAACCTACAACATAATTCCCTAGTTTTTCAGAGTGTAATTATACATCAGCACCTCGCCAATACTACCCCTTACAGAAAAAGAATGAAAATAAGGGGTGATAGTAAAAGCATAAAGAATCTGAAAGGAGGATCAACCAGTTGAATTGGCCTCCTGTAATTTGTTTCTCAAGTGTGCAGAGGGTTTACTGGTATCCACTGTTCATTTTTCCTTTTGTATTTCTATTTTTAATGTAAAACAACGATTTTTGAGTAGAGAATGTGGTATTTATGCTTCTTGTGTGCAGACATATTTTCTTTTCTGTTTCAGAAGTAGTACTGAGATGAACAGTTTGACCGATTTAGGTAGAAGACAGAAGAGCGAGCATGCAGCAACTGGAGAATAAAAAAGAGATGAAAAATGGCTTACTTGCTGAAGATAGAAATTTGAAGCTTTTGTGTGGCTGTTACGTGGGCAAGCTTCTTTTCCTCTCTGCGCGCCTCTCTCTATGTCGCCAACTCTTCTTGACATTCTGATTTGTAATGGGGCTGTGTTGTGGGGAAGAAGTTGGGGTCTGAGAAATTTGCTACTACTATTTAAATTGGTCAACTAGTGATGGTGGGGGACAATTGTGATTATGGCCAACGCAAAAGCTACTGGTAAAAGGAAAGGGAGGAGGGAACTCGGTACAAAATAAAGCATACACTCCTTGGCAAGCAAAATAGTAATCTAAAAAAAAAAGGGTAAGGTACTCTCTTTTTGGGTTCATCTTATTTCCAAAAAGAGAGTAGTACGTATAAACTGATAGCTAGCTGGGTATTCAAATAGCAATGCCAAGACATATACATAGGCTAAGGCTCGTTCATGCCATATAACCCTCCCCGCGTTTGCTACTGGCCTCATTCACAATCAGCAATACGGAGGGAGGATGATTAGACTAAATATAACGAGGCAGGAAAAAAAAGAAGTAAAACTAAAATAGTTTTTGTCCAACCAACCATAAACTAAGCGAGTCATCGTTTTCGTCATTGAAGTACAAAATTTGAAAGCATGTCAAAACTTTTCTCAGGGTTTACACGAACTAGTTCTATTCAGAGTTTCAGATAATCCACCTCAATTCAATTTATAACAATTGAACCCTGTGGTTACACCTATATTGTCAGGCGAAAAAAGAAAGTAAAAGAAAATATGTACGGCCAATCTTACATTCAAAACCACTACCGCTCCTACATGGACTTCCTCTTCTTCTGCAATCTTTGCAATTTCTTCCACTTCAGGTAAATTTGGTAAGACAACCCACCGAAGACCATGCCAACGCTCCCCCATTGCTTTGTAGACAGGGGATTGCCACTCAGCAGAGAAGACACCAGTATGCTGACAAATTTGCGGGTTGTGGTGATGGTGGTGTTAATCAGAGAACCAAACTGGCTTATGGTTAGAAATATAAAATTCTGGCCCACTGCACCACAGAGACAATAGAGAAAAATGTCCCATGCTGCCTCTGGATGGTGCTTGCAGAATTGAACAGCCTCATACCCACTGGCATGAGGCCAGCCAAACATGAAGGCCATGTTGTATATGCTTCCCCACAAATTCATTCCCAGCATTATATCCCAGGCACTGGTTTTTGGGTACCTGGTAAAGATATACATTAAGTCATCGGGAAGATGATCAAGCATATTAGAATTGCATAAATGAAAGAAGGGAGGCAAATTTCAAAGAGGCAGTCAATGTGCATAGAACCTTGTTAAATGGTAGACTTGGAATGTCAAAAAGAATATTGCTTTGGCCATTTTAACAAATTTAAGGTAATTCAGCTATTGGAATAATTTATTTTAGTTTGATATCTCTAGTTGTATTCCCCAAATTTTTTGTCTGCTTGCTCGCCGCAATGGAGAATGATTTAGATGTAAAAAAGTGATAACAAACTAATAGAAAAATTCGCCTCACCATCAAAATCTATATTGCAACTGAATTCCCCTGCTATACTGCCTGATGAAACAACGATCATCCTTGAAATGGAACTTAATAATTACCCTAGACTAAACCAAACTCTCGTATGTGTTGATTTCTAACGATTAATTGGCAATATAACAAGAAATTATGAACCATATACCTTGTTGAAATTGAGTCCTGTGTGGCATTGGTGAACCCATCAAAGGCAAGGTTCAAGAAACACAGCCCATATCCCAGTGGAGCATTTGGGTTAGCCAGTTTACTTATGGTTTTCGAGCTAGTCTGAAACAGACCAAAGTAAAGATGAGTAATTACAAATGCAATTAATTGTAAACCAGAAATAAAATGAGAAAAAGGGTCATAAGTACAGGTCCAAATTTCATAATCATATTTCCTTCACCTTTCAAAATGCAAATGCTGATACTCCACCCGCAACAAGGAGAGTACAAAGATACTCAGGGAATGTATATCTGATACCATAAACTAGTGTACCCATCAGCATCACTGCAGACATAACATGCACTTAATGATTATATATAGAATCACTGCTGTGAACACCAAGGGTCTATTAAGAGAACATATTTACAATCATATCAGCATCAAGCAATTGAATTTTAACCAATCAATTATACATATAACACATGCTCATTCCTTTCATTATGTCATTTTTTTTAGATAAAATTCTATTACTAGATGAAACATTTCATTATGCCGGTAACTCGCCTGGAATCATTTTAGAGGATTTTGCCAGCACCTGCATACGAGATTTATAGCACAACTAATTAGAACTAATTCTACCATAAGAAAATTTAAAGCATCATCAGTTAGAGCAAGCTACTAATGATTTTAAACTAAAGAGAAACAATAACAAAAAGAAGAAGAAATATAGGGATGTTGTATAAACAAGAATGTTGATATGAAAAATAGTGTGAATGGAAAACAAGTGCTCAGTACGGAGAAATTTCAAACATGCCTGGGCAGGGTAACTGATATACTTCAATGCTTCAATTCCCATAGCAGGGCCAATTGTATTAGTAATGCCAGCACTCCAGTAACTCCACCATGGAGCACCACACCCACTACCACTGGACCATAGTTTTATCACTGTTTAACAATACCCCAAAGAATTTTATCAGTTGATTCAATTGCTAAATTCTGCTAAAGTATCATCCACGTAATAGGAAGAAGAAAAAAAATAAGAACTAGAAGAAACTAGGATGGTACTTAAAAACATTGAGGGAAAAACTTACTTATGAAGGACCATATCAAACAAACTACATTTTGTACTAGGTTCAGAAATGCTAGGTGTTCAAACCTCTTCTTGTCTGGGCCAAACTGCTTCGTGGACCTAAAAATTAAGTAATAACAACTTCATTTAACAAAATGGAAAATAAAAATAAGATCATCTCCTGACAATCCTAATCCAAAAAGACAAAAAAAACTTCCTTAAGGGAATTGAGATTTCCACGAGGGAATTTCATAGTTCCACAAGACTCTTCTCGTATGAACGGTAAATAAGACACATTCCTATGAGCAAGAACTTGTGAAAATATCAATTTTCCCTTGTGGAAATAACATTAAACTTCATTTATGAGGAAATCCTAAATCTAATGGGCAATGCAATATCATTTGGTTAAAAAACTTAGAAAGGCTTGTCAATGTGCATTTTTTTTGGTCGACAACAGGAGGGAGATAATGGTGTCCCAGGCAATCTGTGAGACTGCCCCAAAAATGTTTATCAAAATTGTGTGACCATTCAATACAGAAGTGCTGGTTCATGCCTGGCTACCGGGCCAAGGTCTGCCTCAACCCACCAGGAGGGATTCGAAACAAGGATCCTCAACCACTGCACCGAATACTTGGTGGCTTGTCAATGTGATCCAAATTTCATCCCATTGACAATCAAAACATAAAATGTTTTCAAGACTCAACCTCTACATATATATACAGAACAGTTTTTTTTGTATTGCTACAAATCCAAAACATTCTTATTCTGAGAGACTACAAAGAAGGCATAACAAATGTTGGATCACGTATGATGAGTAAAAATATAATCCTACTTTCGAGTAACAAATGGTATCCCAAAAATCAGTGACAATAAAATTCCAATTAAAAGAATGACCGAAATTTAAAAAAGAGAAATATAGTTACACAGTCTCTTGAAGAACGCCTTGGTATATATAAGGTGACCAAATGCCGGCCACGCAAAAAGCAAGCATTAGAACACGACGAAGTCCGGTGTCATGAGACTCCATTACAGGCCGGAATTATCGCCGAGATCATGGCTAATTGACGAAAGATTGACTAGTCCTTAGATTCGATATGAGAACCGGGAAATAACCGAACAAAACTTGCGTTTATAACCACCGATACCGATGTATGTAATTGTAGTCAGATGCTATACGTGGATGATATTGATTGGTTGTATGACTTTAGATGTTGGGCTCCTATTGGTTGAATAAATGCGGAGCAACCCAGAATCATCAACTGAGCTGGACTGGGCTATTGGGCACCGCAGTTTTCCTGAGGCCGATCCATTTTTGAGGAAAAATTAAAAATAATGTTGCGTTTGAATTGAAGGAATAAAATAAAAAAAAAAGAATAAAATAATTTTAAATTATTTTAATTATATATTTGATTGTTGATAAAAATAAGTTGTGTAATATGATAGTAAAATTATCATACATATTCATTCTATTGAAATAAATTTTATTCTACCATATTTTACATAGCATAAAAATTAAAGAAATAGGATAAATTTTTATTTAATTATAATAATTTATTCTCCAAAATAATTATGTAATGTACTATTTTTTATTATATTTTTTATTTTATTTTATTTTTTTAATCAAAACGTAGCATAACTGTTTGTTACAAAGAAAAATAGTCGGTGAAGCATGCATATCATATATATATATATATATATATATATATATATATATATATATATATATTTTTTTTTTTTTTGACAAAAGTCAAATAACTAAATGAATGAATGAATGAATGAATTCAGTTCGAATCGATAAACAACTAAAGCTTGGTAAGAACCCCCCACCGGCGACAACCCCAACCCCAACCCCGTTACTGTGATGACTTTTGTTGTTGTTATAGTAAAAACTTATTCGGAGTCCTCCTAATTAACTAAGACGATAGAATGAATAAAATGAAAATTTACCAGGCTCCAAGATTCTAGAGGTGACGCGGCTCATGTTATCAATATAGATATACTTCAAAACTTAATTCTTCCGTTTTTAAAATTTGAAATGTTATACTAGTGTTAGTTTTTAATTAATGCCCATTAGTATAAACTGCTGTGAAGTTAATAAAAGTAGCTACTAGTAACATGCAATGCATGGCTTTTTTTTTGGAACGGATAAAAAAAAAAATACCTCTAATTTTGACACTCATCATATCAATAGCAAATTAATTTATTTCTCAAATATTATAAATAATTATTGTGCTTAAGATAAATATTAATGTGTAAAAGAAACAAAAAAAAAATAAAATCATTTTTAAATAACTACCAAGTACGTAATACTAGTCCATTGTTCTCTACTAGTAGTCTACTTACGTTGAAGGCTTTGCACTGTTCCTGATTGATTAATAGTAGTAACTAATCGTATGATATGCACACGTGAAATCATGGGTATAATAATACTAACAAATAAACAAAGAGGTCAATTATGACAAAATAAAAGCAGAGAAATCGGGTCAAGTTCCCTCGTCTTTTTCCTACCTTTGGTCAATTCCTAAGACTCCTTCCTTCGTCATAATTGATAACAACATGTCGTCACTTAAGACTCATGAGAAGACTAATTACATGTTGTTTAAACTTTACAAAGTGATGATGGAAGAGGACTAACACGCGTGTTGTTGCTAATGCACAGAATAATTTGTGTATTTACTTTTGGACAATTCTTTTTTGGGGACAATTATATATATGTTAATAAACTGAATGCGTTAGAAATTTAAATTATTATTTTTAAAAATAACGTGTCATTATTATATTAAATGAATGTCTATTGTGATTAATTATGTCATGAAACATTATTTATCTTAAAAAAATTATTTTAAATTATGTGTCATTATTATATTAAATAAATACATCTATATTATATAATTTCAAATGTGTCACAAGAGATATATATCTATTTAATATAATAATGACATATTATTTATCTTATTCATTATTTATATCATTTGAAAAATATTTGAGGTAAAAATTTAAAATCCCTAACAAAATATTCTTCCAAGAAAATAAAATAAGTTTCATGCTTTTCATCATAACTAAAATATTTATTCTTAAAAGATAGAAAATATAGAATACCAAAATAATATTATTTTGTCCAATGTCACATAAAAAAAAGAGGCAAAGGTGGGGAAAGGTATAACCTATTATCTTCTAAACTTATTTTTATAATACCTGTCATATATTTAAATTCTTAATTTTTATATCAATATAAATGAATTATATTAATGAATTAAGTGAATATTTGTAAATAAATATTATGTGAATAAAAGATAATTAAACTTTTTTAAGAGATCGATATTAGTGATCGGTCCATTTTATTTATTTATTTATTTTAAAATTTTAAAATATTTATTCTTGATAATTTTTTTTATTAAATTTAATAATTTAAGTATAATTTAAATTTATATAAATAACAGTATTGTTGAACAGTCTTTTCCAAGGGTCTAGCACCGGTCGCCCTGACTCGCCCAAGACTTTTCCAAGAGAATTGGGCAAAGGTAATTGTGCGAATTCAGTCTGAACATTGTCAGGAGTGCCCACACATGTTAGCGACGCGTCTGATATTTGTGGACACAGAATTGTGATGCTGCGTAGCTTCTTCCTTCCCTTTTCTTTTCTGTCCTTCATTTTTGTATTTTATCATCTTTTTCCCTGTTTGCTTATTTTCTTGCCCATTCTCATATTTCCATTTCTCCCTTTCCGAATGTGAAACCCCGTGTTTTTTCTTCTCGTAGTTGACTCTCTTTCTCCTCTCCTATCCCTTTTGTTGTACAGTATTTTTATACTCACCCTCAGTTATATCCGACACTAACCAAACTCGAAAGAAAATAAATATAAAGAAAGTTTCTTTTTAGGACGTGATTTATTGCCCCTCCCCCTCCCTCTCCCTCATTCTCTCATAATTTTTGGGATTTTTGCAGTACCCATCCATGGGTAACTGCTTTGCTTCTTCTTCTTCTTCTGCTAAAGTTGATGCCACTCTCAGCTCCAATTCTGGTATGTATTTCGTTGTTCATCTCTGCTTGCTCACACACTTATTGTACACATATCAACATTTTTTGTTATGCTTTCTTTTCTTGGAATAGAAATTATTATCATTATTATAAGTTTCGATGGAGTCCCTTTTTCTGGTTTATAAGGTTTGCTAAGATTCTTCTTTCATTTGATCTTCATCGTGTTTCCCTCACATGAAAAGCTCAAGTTTTTTCTCAAATTATTCGGATTGGGTTTCCATGTGTAAACCTGGTTGACTCATTGGTTGACCAATTGCCCCAAATTAAATCACTTTGCTAAGCTTCTGTACTGAATTTTGTTGGTTTTCCTTTTTGTTTTTTATATGTCAGTTCTACTTGTGCCAATATTTTCTGGGTATCATGGTTCCGAATGTTAAAAATGGACCTTTTTCTACTCTGTATGTTTCGATTTCTAGCTAGCTACTCTGTTTGAATTTTTAAGAAGATGAGTATTTAATATTTGGCTTTCTTTTTTGGTTTAGGATGATTCCTATTATTTTTCTATACAAAAACTTCGGGTTTAGGGATTCTTCTTTGTTGTTAAGTCTTTGATGCCAATTCTCTGTATTTGGATTTTGGTTCAAGTAAAATCAGATTTATATAATTTGATATATTTAAAAATAAAATAAAAAATCATATTGGGAAAAGCCTGGTGGAGTTGCAGTTTAATCTGCATAGGACTTCTTTTATCTACTGCCTTTAAAGGTCGTAATTTAACTGGGTTTTTGTGTTTAAGTGAATAAAAACTGATGTTTTTTAGACATGATCTTTCTAGAAATCAAGCTCAAAATTTGACTACAGAATTAAAACGATTGTCTCTTAACTTAGTCTTGGATACCATCTCTAATACTTTGAGGCAGAGAGTAGAGTTTTGGCAATGGTTCAATTATTTGAAGTACAATAGGTGTATATTCTGATTATTACTTATAAAAAAATGAAACCTTTTGTATAACTAGTTCTTTTTTTACCCCGTTTAATTGTCAATACTTTTTGAGCTGAACATGTTTGGGTATTTAGCAAAATGTGTAGGCTTACAATACTAATGTGAAAATTATGTTAGAAAATACTCTGTCCCAAATTGAGTGAGTTGGTTCAACTGCCACATAGTTTTAGGAGGATAGTGTAATGATTACACTACTTTTAATTATAATCCTTGTATAGAAAGAGTAGATGACTTGGATAAATGAGTTTACTTATTTTGATACAACCAAAAATAGAGAAAGGAGCTCACTTAAATTGTGATGAAGGGAGTAGTTCTTTTTGACCACTTTGATGATAAGTGAAATGACACTGATTTTGTCAGTTTTTTTTTATTAGTATACAGTTCTCCGTATTCTCTCCCTCCCATAATAATAGTCACTTCTTATTTCTTTCTAACGATCAATCCTTTTCTTCCACCTTCAGGTAACTCCAAAATTGCCGGCAAAAGCAACACTTCTTCAACTCGTTCAAGTGTGACCATTCCCTCTCGCAGTTGGAAGAGTAGTGCTGAAAGTCTTCCAACTCCAAGATCTGAAAGTGAAATCTTGTCATCCCCTCACGTGAAAGCCTTCTCATTTAACGAGCTGAAGAATGCCACTAGAAACTTCCGTCCAGATAGTCTTCTAGGCGAAGGTGGATTTGGTTATGTTTTCAAAGGATGGATTGATGAACATACACTTTCTGCTGCAAAGCCTGGGTCTGGAATGGTCATTGCTGTTAAGAAGCTTAAACCTGAGGGTTTCCAAGGACACAAGGAGTGGTTGGTATGTTTCTCCTCGTTATTTTTGTTAACTAAATATACGTAAATTGCTTGGATTCTTCACTGATTGGAAAATGTTTGCAGACTGAAGTTAATTATCTTGGACAATTACATCATCCAAATCTTGTTAAACTTATTGGATATTGCTTGGATGGTGACAATCGACTTTTGGTGTATGAGTTCATGCCTAAAGGGAGCTTAGAAAATCATCTATTTAGAAGTAAGTTTAAATAACTTTCTTGTTTGTATAATCCTTGGGAGGCATAATTATTAAAATCTCATCTTTTTCAACGATTCAAAAGAAATATTCTTGTTTCCAGCCAATATATTTCCATTGATATATGGGTACCTGATGTTAATTGTTTGTCAGTCTTGTGGTTCTTTTCTTTTTCCACTTCTTTGCTTATTTCCTTCAATTTTTAACCTTTTCATTGGGAAATTACGGGATTGCCCAAATGTGTATGGTTGGTTAGCTATTGCATCGATCTGGTGGTTTATCCAGTGCACACCCTAAGGATGGATGTGGGTCCACCGTGATTAAAAAAAATGCATGGATTATGAAAATATCAATAGATCTTCTGAGGCATGATATTGCGTAACCTTTGGTAACCTTTGACGCTACATTTTGTTTCATAGGAGGGCCTCAATCACTCTCTTGGGTGACGAGAATCAAAGTGGCCATTGGTGCTGCTAGAGGCCTCTCTTTCCTTCATGATGCTGAAGAACAAGTCATATACCGTGATTTCAAGGCTGCTAATATCCTGTTAGATGCGGTACATTAAGTCAAAACTGCAAATCATTTGTTGCTTTTGCAAGAATTAGAAATAAAATTTGCTTGATCTGCTGTTAACTAAAATCCTCTTTAATAGTTTGCTATATTACTCACACCAGGCTTGCTCTGGGAATGCAGGAGTTTAATGCCAAACTATCTGATTTTGGTCTAGCTAAAGCAGGGCCAACTGGTGATAGGACTCATGTTTCCACTCAAGTAATGGGTACTCGTGGCTATGCAGCACCAGAGTATGTTGCTACAGGTTTGTAAATTCACAACATTGTGCTGATCTGTTCACTATACCAAGTACATAATAGTTGGTTTTAACCCTGGCATTTTGCTAATTCTCTCTTGTATAAACAGGTCGGTTGACAGCAAAAAGTGATGTATACAGCTTTGGGGTTGTTCTGCTTGAACTATTGTCTGGACGTCGTGCTGTTGATAAGTCAAAGGTTGGTGTAGAGCTGAATCTTGTGGACTGGGCAAAACCATATATGGGTGACAAGAGGAAATTATTTCGGATCATGGACACCAAGTTGGAGGGCCAGTACCCTCAAAAAGCAGCATACCCTGCTGCGACCCTTGCTTTACAGTGCCTGAGTGCTGAGCCTAAACTCAGGCCACGAATGTCAGAAGTTGTAGCAACATTAGAAGAGCTCCAATCACCAAAAACTGCAGCCAAAATTTCCCCATCAGAGCATCAGACTGTTTATGATCCTGTCCGTAAGTCACCATTGACGCGACATCGTTCCCCTATGAATTTAGCACCTGCAGCATCCCGATTGCGATCACACCGCCAATCTCCAAGTGTACGAGGTTGAGAAACATATCATTTGGTCTGGTATTGAAGCACCTCAGAATGCAATTGTAATTTGGCGGAAAACTTTTGTAATACTTGGCAGGATTCTTTATGTAAATTTCATCTCTTGCCTCCATACTCGATTTTGTTGCAAGTATATGTTGTGTGGTTGTTTTTTCCCTAGAATCTTGCCGTATGCAGAGAGCAACTAGTTTCTCAGGTTTGTATCCTCTTAAGAGGCCACATATAGTAGCAGATCATATATTCTTCGTTCACCTGTTCATCTAGTGCCTCATGTAATGACCAAGTCCTGTAAAATGTCAACAATGTTATGCATCTGCTTTTCCATTTTCTTCTTCGTTGAAATTTTTTTCTTCTTAAACTGTCTATTCTTCTTCTTCCCTATAGTATTCTTTCCTTTCACTAATTATAAAATATACTATCCTCCTTTCCCCCGTACCCCATCTGTACTTGCCCTATATAATTTATAAATTTGATGATCAGCTCATCATACTCGCGATGGTAATTTATTGGTCGAAACAATATACAGGACGATACTACTACCCGTGGGATTACAGTGATTAATACAAGTTATACTTTATGTTGGAATCCGTGGATCAATATACATCATACTTTATGGAATCTTTTAACACTTAGTTTTGAAGTATAATCTTCTTTCCAAATTGTTATGTTTGCATATTTAACAGTTTTGGGATTTACATAAAGTGTATTTCTAAGTTTAAGCATTGAGCTTTTAAATAATGCAATTAGCAAAACGAAACTGTGGAGCACTGCTCTCGTCTTGCCATGTGAGTGTTGCGAATGAATGTGTTGTTGGATCTACGTAGTATTGCCAAGTGACTTGTGATACAAGTTCATGCCTTGCTCTAGTTCTTCTAGGTCATGCACCACTTGTGTCATTGTTGGCCGTCGTTTGGGCTTTTTGTTAAGGCACTGGCGAATGATTTTAGCAAACTTATAAGCTTCATTTCTTGAAAAGTTCCTTTCAAGTTTCTTGTCAATTATGTGGTGCAGGTGCTGCTTATTGCTGAGATATATTTTACCCCACTCTACTAGATCTTCAGCCGTTTCAGAATATGATCTATCGACTGCAACACGTCCAGAAAGGATCTCAAGGAGTACTACTCCAAAGCTGTATACATCAGTTTTCATTGTCAAATGACCTGTAAGATGAAGAGATTTCAGCCCTTCTAGAACTGTAGAATGTCTTGTCAGACAGAGATAATCTAGATGAATATACAGCTTATTCTGGTTGATACATATACTTACTGACTGCTTGTTAGTACCTGTTGCGATGTACTCGGGAGCAAAGTAGCCTCTAGTGCCAAGTACCCTGGAGGAAATGTGACTCCTGTCACCTTGAGGTCCCAACTTAGCCAGTCCAAAGTCTGAAATCTTTGGTGTAAAGTCCTGCAACATTATGCTAGTTAGTAAGCAAATCTCTTACTGCAGCAAATAAGAACAAAGAATTACCGCAGTAAAATTTAAGAGACGTGAAGTTGAAATGAGTATTAGCGACTGAAATTACTGACATTGTCAAGAAGAATGTTTGAGGACTTAATATCTCGATGAATGACTGGCGAGCAAGTCTTGTGAAGATACTCTAGACCTTTGGCTGAACCGATAGCTATTTTGATTCTCCTACTCCAGTTTAGCTCATTATTTTTTTCTGCTTGTGCCAAATAACAGTTCACTAAGTTTCTTTGTAGTTTGATATTATGGCAGGCTTACTTTGTAGCATATCTTGTATATACATCTGGTTTATAGGTTTGGCTGGGGCTTACCTTTCAGTAAATTTGCTTCCAGGCTTCTTTTAGGCATAAATTCGTATACTAAAATACTGTGGTCACCCTCAGAACAGTATCCTATGAGTTTCACCACGTTTGGATGATTGAATCTTTTCAGAAAAGTTAGTTCAGTCTGCAAACACAATAATTAATTTGCTAACTACTGGATTCATAAACACACTAAAAACGCATGCAGAGTAATTAATATACCAGCCATTCATCTCGGCCTTGAACTCCCTCCTTTTTGAGCCTCTTGACTGCAATTGGGTGTCCACCTTTTT
The DNA here is from genome assembly GCA_947179155.2 of Hedera helix. NCBI lineage: Eukaryota > Viridiplantae > Streptophyta > Magnoliopsida > Apiales > Araliaceae > Hedera > Hedera helix. The sequence continues at coordinate 44,658,194 of OX359277.1, forward strand.
CTTTGGCAGCAGTCATGGTGGAAATATCAATCCATCCCTTATAAACATCACCAGAGCCACCTTGGCCAAGTAAGTTCTTCTTGCTGAATTTCTGGGTGGCAACCTTCAGTGTGTTATAGCCGAAGGAGTTGAGCTTATAGGCATTGAGTACCTTGTCTGTCATGCTCACCTTTAACAAATCATGTGCACCATATTTCTCAACGTGGGTAACCTCTATCAACCATGAAATTAATGTTACACAAGAAAAACTATATTCGAGAAACGTGAATTTCTGGTTTTGCAAGTGAAGAACCAGATGTATTTGTCACTTGAAATAATTGGGAAACTTTTTCAGGGTGAGAAAATTTTAATTCCCCTTTGTTTTTTGTTTTTAGAAAAAGAACATAGGAAAATCACTTTCCAGTGTCAAATGCAATACTACATAGCAAGGGCATTAGAGAGTAGGCATACCTTTATTTGTCTTTAAAGAAAATTCTACATCTCTCCCCGTCTTTGGTTTTGAAGTTTTCCAAGGATGAGAAATTTGGACTCCGGATAATCCTTAAACAAGTTCAAATAAATACGGATTAATAACTTCAACCATAAATTATGGGGTCTAAATTTGTCTGTTCAGCGAAATCGGCAATATAAAGTTAAGGATTATTAAGTTTGATTCCATCTACAAGAATTGAAGAAGGGAAACTATGAAGAGAGAAAGCTAACCTGTTGGAGGCTGAGCAATACCAACTGCTTGTCCGGTATCGCTTTGCAGACTCCTCCTTTTTGGCAGACAATTCCCCATGAGTGAAGACTAGGAAATCTTGATTACTGGATGATCATAGTAACATGCATGATCATTGATGTTGGTGATTATAAAAATAGCCTTAACAACCTACCTTTTTGTTAGTTTGACAACATAGGTTTGTCGTACGTTATGGGGGATTTGTTTGTCAAGGATACAAGCTGCATCCCAACGATTATAACAAGGATTCAAGTTTTTTTTTTTTTTTGTTGATAATTAACAAGGATTCAAGTTTGGGGAGATGCTTCAAATTGATTTAGTTCAATATTAATTTCCTATTCTCTCTCTCTTTTTCACAAAAAGAGTCACTTTTGACGAAAATCTTAAATTCATAATTGATGTGAATTTATTTGATTTTGATTAATGCAATGGTTAATATTATAAACTATGTCAAAAGTATTATCAGGTATATTGTTATTTCACTAATTATTTACATCACATTTAAATTTTAGTAATTTTCAATTAATTAGGATTAATTTAGTTAAATGTGATTTTTTGTATGGAACCGAGGAGTAAAAAAATTTGCAAGGATTCGGATCGGATTGATGATGAAACAAGCATAATCATGCTGTAAGATTGTATAATAAAGGCCAATAAATATTAATCACCGACATTGCTCTATGTAGCCAGCTGCAATTGATTTGTACGATGGAAGAAACCAAAATACTACAATCACCATGCTGACCACACTACACTAAGCAAATATACTTTTTCCTCCCATTTGGCTTCTTGCTCTATACTAAGAGAACTCTCTTACTCAAGTAACTCACTATCAGTCTATCACTCTCTTATTCAACTTGAACATTTTAACTTTGCGAAGATATATATATATATATATATATATATATATATATATATAATAAGGGTCATAAGTATAATCACTCCATTTGAGAAGACAAGAGAGTTCTGCTTTATTTTTGTGAATTAATATTTAAGGGGGCTAAATGTATTTTCACCGTACGAAATATCATCAAATTCATAATTTTGTCTCTAAAGTAATTGGACTTATAAATTCATTCATAAAATTTCGAATTGCTTATAATATCGATTCCAAAAAAATATTTCACATGAGACGCGTTAGGAGTCTTAACCTCAACATACTTGTTGGGTCAATCTGCCTTTTTGGGTAAGAAGGTAATCTATAATATACTTGTTGGGTCAATGGATCATTCAATTTCGTCAAAGAGCTTGCGCAATATGTGTATACACGAGACACTAGCACATATGTTTAAAACCCAACTTGATCCAAGGTCTTGAACTCATTCATGTATATTAATTCTTTACTCTTTCATTATTTATTCGATTTGGGACTTCAACTCACTTGTGATATCTTAACAATCTTCATCTCACAAGTGAATTTATTGAAGAGGCTATCTGAAATTAATTTTGAACTACCATTGCATATCTTTTAAAGAGGTTCACCAGTTCGGGATCAATCTTCCGTAACTTTGATCATAGTTTATTGGGGAAGAATCGGGGAGCTCGCGCATTACGTACACAAGGCATTAATATACATGTTTGAAATCCAACTTGACCTAAAAACTTAAGTCATTAAACTTTGAGTCCATTTATGTATATTAATCATTCACTATTTCATTATTTATTCGATATATAATTTCAAGTCACTTATAATATCTTAACACGGAATACTTAATTTACAGACAACCCTTTTGATTGTATATAGTTTAACTGAATTTATATATGGTTTAACTTAAATAAAAATTAAAATAATTTTAATGAATAAGACAAAACCAATAATAAATGAATAAAAACCAAATAAAAGCCTAATACAACATAACCCAAATCTAAATGATAAACATAATACAAATAACCCAAATTACAAACCTAAAAAGAAATTACTTAAGCAAACTTGATTCAATTTAAAGCTCCAATCAAGCAATACCTAATATTAAAAACATTAAAACAATTATATTACACATGATATATAGTTTAGAGAAAATAAAAGAAAGATTAACAAACAAAACATAATAAGCAAAACTGCGTAATAAAGTATAATAGAATTTTTTTAACTTCCTTTCATTTTGGGTCTCTTGCTTCTTCTCCCATCCTCAAAGTTGCGCATGCAAATCTCAGCAAATACAAGTCAATTGTTCCACTTTTAGTAGTCGATTATTCTAGTTCCACAATCGCACCAATAAATTATGCCCACAAAAGGGCCTATAACATACAGTCCATTCTTAATTATAAGAATTTGATGAATTTAGAGATTTGTGCAAATCAAAGGAGAAGTACCCAGCTTCGATAACTACTAGGGGACTATCAGCGGCAAGGATGGAGACATCCTACTTCTTCTTCTTTTCTCTGGCAAACTTTCTTGACAGCGGCGGAAGGATTATAAACGGCGAGTACAACAACGATTTTCAACCTCCTTCATCTTCGTCTTCTTTTTCTTTTCTTCTTCAGCAATCCCACTATATCTTTCTTTTTAAGTATAATTTGGAGATTTTTTGTTTTGAGTTTTTTTTATATTTTTTATGAAAGCAGGAAATTTATGAAAAAATTAGTTTATGCATGCGATGATGAATTGGTTGATTATTTATTTTATTTATTGATTGTAATTTGGAGATTTCTTTGTCTGTTGGATGAATTGAAATAGGGTCAGAACGAATGAGTTTGGAGATTTTCTTAGTTTGAATCATTTTTTCTGGAGCGGATGATTGAACAGAGAGTTAGGAATTGAAGAGGGGTTTTCCCAAATTTAAATTTTTTATTTGGTAGATTAATACATATTGCTTCTTTTGTACACGTGTTAATTAATATTTTTTTTAATAAAGTCAAACTATAATTGAATACAGTCAAATTGTATAAAATTAAATGGGTTCGTTGGCAATTTGGATATTTCAATTAATTTTCGGACCAAAAATTGATTTTTAAACAACAATTTGTAAGCTTAATTATTTTAAGAGCTAAATGATGAATTTGATAATATTTAGCCCTATTTAAAGTTAGTGTGTGATATACACCTAAACACAATCATCTTTGACAAGTTTTTTTTTCTGTTGAATTTATTTTATCTTTATTAATACAATGAACTAGTTATTATTGTACCATATTTAAAAAGTATTATTAAATACAAAATTGTTACTTTGAAATTTAATAAATTTATAACACAATTTGAATTTTAGAATGTACGTTGCAAATTAAGTAAGATCGAAATCAAATGAGAGTAATAACTTTGAAGCACTTATGATGCATGCCATGTCATGGCTGGGAATTAATAAATAATGCATCACACGATTTGCTACTTCCAGATGCCTACTGCATGCTTCCAAGTTGTTGGGAATTACCTTTATATTGAGAGAGATCAGATCTAGAACCAATGTGTAACTTAATTATTACATCAGAAGTCATAACTAATCAAACTTTATAGGAATTTAGCTTCAACAAAGGCATGCATGCTTGTATAACCATAAACCCTAAAAACTAAAATATAGAATTAAGGAAATACTTAATGACAGATAACTAAAGGAGACTGTATGGCTTACAAATACAAGAAGATGGCATTAATCGCGTGATTAATCTTGGCATTACCACACGTGCCTTGGAGTTCCCCCAAACACTTCAGTAGGGATTCGTTAATCCTTGTTAGGTTACTTAAAAATGAAACCCCAGTGAAGTGTTCAAGGGGAACTCTAGGGAACACCTGATATATATAATTATGCTGCTTTTGGTTGCTTGGTAAGATGATAATATACAAATCTGGTCTCTACTATTTATAGTGTCTTAGGTATATCGTCATTTTGCATTCGATCAGTTCTATTTTTTTTAATTTCTTTATTTTTTTTATAAAAAAAAACTTCGTTAACAAAATATACGTACGTACTGAAATGAATGAATCGATGGAACCATGAATCTGGTCACAAATGCAGGCTAAGTGAAGGATAGAGAACCATACCAAGTTGAGTGGCCATCTTCCATCCTATCTGTCTCTGCACATTTATGCTATGCATCTCTGTCTTGAGTTACTTTGTAAGAATGTATAAAGAGAATCAATTGTTTACGAATTGACTATAAATTTATGTTTTTACAGCATTCAATAGGAATCGAACAATTTAATTTGTATCTTTAGTAAAAAATAATGAGTTTTGATTACAAATTATGTAATATTATTTAATTACCATGATACAATTTATATAATAATTTTAAAACAATCAAAACTCTTTAATTTTCTCTTAAATTATAAAGTTGACAATTTTTTATTTAATATTATAATTAAAAACACCAATTTACAGGTTGTCTTTATAAAATATATTCTCATGTATATAAATATGGCCTGTCCTTCTCATCTTTTCTCGTAAGATACGTACGAGTCTAATATATCTTTTAACCAGAAGCTGCTATAAATTGCAAAGTGCAAACACACAATAAGCAGTATTTTTATTTTATTTTTTTGGGGTGTGTGTGATATTAATGCAAGTGAGAATAGTAACTTTTTGCAGGTTGATGACGATTGTCCACATTCATATTTAAAATCTATAGGAAGCTATATAAGTCGATCTCCCCACTTATATATCTTCTTCTTCTAAACCAATTGAAGCCAGTCTTAAGCTACTCTGGAGTCTGGAGTGAATAAATAAATTAATTAAGAACTACGAAGCACAGATTTTCATTATCCCGGAGAACGGACGTATTATTCCCGCATTGAATGCTCTTATTCTCCAAGATTTTTAGGGATTCTCATCCTTTATAAAATATATTTTTTGAATTATTTATGATTATTTTTTTTAATATTATTTATGACTTCATGTTTATAGAAATATAAAAAATATACACAAAATATATACATACTATCTTCCTGCACCTGAGTTCCATATTCTTTTAAGATTTGATGAATCTAAATTCCACATATATTCTTTTAACTTTTAAGATCTGACGAATCTTCATATCCATGTATAAGACACCTATCTCTACGTCCGTATCAATCAATATTTTCTTATATCTAAAAGCACGACATCTAATTTATGTACTAATGAAGTTAACTCAGTAAATTGACTATGTTAATAAATGAATTGACTCAAGTGATTTAATTATTTAAATTTTTAATTATCAATAATAGGTGCAACAATTTTCGCATTGGTAAGACATTTATATCTGTTTGTTTTTCGTGTTTTGACTATAAAAAGAAAATGAAAGCATTTATACCTCTACACATGCATGCATCACTAATACTAATGATCATTGACTCTTTCTTGTTTTTATGTTAATAATTATGGTCATTGACGGTTTGATTAAAACTTTTCAAATTCTGGTGTTAATCTGATAACCTCTTCAATTCAATTAGTATATGTGTGTGTGTGTATATATATATATATATAGATAGATAGTCTAACAAACTTACACCGATCAATACAGAATAAAAATGTATTATTATTATTATTATTATTATTATTATTATTATTACTACTACCTAAATAAATATGAAATCCTAGAAATTAATTGAGATGCTTGAACAATTACTATTATTTTTATCTTAATTGTTATGATATTTACAAATTGGCATGCTATCATTTAATATATATATATATATATATATATATATATATATATATATATATATATATATACAAAATTTTAACAACTAGCTCTACACAAAGATTAATAAATTAACAAAAAAATTATAAAAAACAGATTAGTTGTTCCCAAAATAAGAACATACACATATATAGTTGAATAAGTTTAAGTACACAAATTTTGGGATACAAATTTAATTTCTATCATTAAAAAGTGGGACTTGACGTGAAATCTGTGTCAGACCTCACTTTTTAATGGTATAGATAGAGTTTGTGCTTGAGTTTGTATCCCAAAATTATGTTTGTAGACTTGTCCTATATAATTGGAAGACATTAGTTAATTATCCATAGTTATCCAACTTAAGGTTTGCTAGTGTTTTGCTTATCTGAAATGATCGATGGAGTTCGAAGGATAATTAAGCCTTCTTCCCCTCTATATACAACGTTACGTACGTAAGTGCATAAGGCAATTATGTCGATGCTTTTTGGCATGATGAATACAATTCTCCATGCTTTTGTATTTTTGGAAAAAGTTGAAAGTTACAGCCATTATACATAAAATAAATAAATTGAAAGTACGTAGTAGTAATATAGGATGGGCATAACTGACGATAGAAGGCATGCAAAACAGAATATAAGACCGTCCACTTTGCACCTCAATTACCTTCGTCTAATTTTTATTTATTTATTTGACAAAAGGCCAATTTGATACACAATTCTGGCCAGGTTCAAGATTATGCATTTATCTGGAAAATTTGATATATACTATTATTGAGAAAAAACAAGAAGATGATAAACCCTTCACAGGCCACAGCTAGTAGAACTCTCTTGATCAGACCCTCAAGTAATTAGGGTCCACCACGTGTAGAAGTAGGGCTGAAAAGAACTGTAGAACTTAATTGGACTGAATAGTTCAAAATCTGTTTCGGCAAGTAAATCAGATTATTTGTTTCGGTAAGCAGATCTGGATGAGTAAAAGTGCATCTGACCGAATTAGTCAAATTAATCTAACTGACCGAATCAGCAATAAAATTTTACATAGATGATCGCTTCCCTTTCACATAAAGAAATCACAATCTCCTCTTGATTGGAGCCTCGATCTGTTGTGGATAGGCATATGGGATTTCTATTCGTACTGTTGTTTTTATTTTTCTGTTTATGAAAATATAAAAACTTTAGCATGCTTTCAATTTCTTTTTTTAAGAAGTACAAATGGAGAATATGGAGTACAACTTTTTATTTTTTATCGTATTTTTATGTATTTTTGTTAATACCTTTTTTTTTTTAATATAATTGTTTCACGATTGTAGACAAATATTAGTTTTGTGATATTGCATATACAAACACTCTTGAGAATTTTTATTTCCGTATCGCAACACATGGAACTGACTAGCCGATTTTCGACATTGGATTTTAATTGTTTGAAGTTAATGTAATTTTAATACTTTTATTATTATGTTAACGCATTTGTTTAACTTAATATATTTTTTATTTTTTTTAATAAAGCTTGAATTGAAATTGTTTGAATCATTTAATACATTGTTGATAAGTTTGTTTGAATTATTAAAATATTACATAATTAATATTGTATTAAACTTAATTTTTAGTACGTTGATACTTATATATTTGTTCAGTATAGTTCAGAGGGGTAAAATAATAATAAAATTATTATTTAGATATTTCATACATATTAATTATCAAATAACTTTTTTCATTCAGTATTTAAAATTCTGTTTCATTCAACTCATTTAAATTTCTTAAATATTCAAAATTATTTTGTTCAATTTTATCAAACAACTCCTTAGTTGCTAGATCTACGATGGGTGTCCCCGCACGCCGCCGATGAACATAACATTTCAATGAATTTGTCCTTATATTCACTTAATTGCTTGTTAATATATATATATATATATATATATATATAAGATTAATTTTGATTGTTTAAATTTTATTTGAGATGCTTTTAATTTTAAAATTGACATAACCCCATTTAAATTTTTAGCCAAATAAAATTACAAAAATTATAATTTATTTAAAAAACTATTAATTATAAGCTTAGTATTAATTTTAAAAATAAAATCAATTATATTAATTTTAAATTTAAAAATATTCGATCAAATTTATTTTAAAAAGTCGGAATTAATTTTATATTTAAGAATAGAGAAAATATATAAGAATTCTTGGTTACTTGAACTAAAAGTGCTACATATTTAGCAATCTAAGGATAGGTATATACACAATGGTTTTACGTTACAAATGGAGGTATGATTTATAACTATATGAAAAATAATATAAGAATTATTCTCACAATTTTTTTTAATTATAAATTTTTCGGCACTAAGATCACTTAGAGATAGGAGCGAAGCATAATAAGAAGTACTAGGCCAACCATGACTCTTTTCAACTACTGCCTAATCTTTTCATTGGCTAATATCAATATCCAGTAATGTCGTTGTTGGATAAAATTAGTGGTGCACAAATGATCTGCGATTCGATCTTGGTTCAGTCTGAACTCAACTTGGTCAAAGTCTAGTCTGGGCTCCGCTTGGTCAAAGTTCGACATGGTCAAGACTTGGTTTGACTCAGCCCGACCAAGAAGTTACGAATATGCCATATTTTTTTGACTCAGATCTGACTTACTAATAAGCCCGATCTGGCTTGAGGCCTACAACCTGACTTGGTTCACCCAAAGTCAAACCCGATCTGTCAATTTTATTTATTACTTTAATTTTTCTACTATAGACGAAAACTTTCTATTTGTGACAACTCATTCAATAAACCAAATAAAATTAATATCTTTCAATACGTTCATTTATGCATGTTTGTTTATATATAAATAAAAAAAATCTATGAAAATGCATTGGGTAGTGTAATATATAAGAATTTTTCTTATCTAGCTAGCAACCTACATTTTTTGCAGACCTTTCATTACATTTTCATTTTAATAAATATTTAGAGTAAAAATTAAGAAGTCTTTTATAAAATAATAATAATAATAAAAATAAAAATATACTTTTCATTATTGTAATTTGAAAGTTGTAACTTGTAAGTTATAATACATTACTTTTTAATTAATATATCAATTAAGTTTAAAATTTTAGTTGGTGTTTTTAAAATATTTAAAATTACTATAAAAAAAATTAATGGATCGGATTGACCTAACCTGGCTTGGCCTGGCCTGGTGTACAATCCTTAACATGCCTCCTTTTTAAGCGTCAAATTCGGTTTGACTTGACCTGTAGGCCAAAAGTCAAAGGTCCGACCTAACATGGTCAACGGTCAAGGCTAGACCGACCTGTTGTGCATAACTAGGTAAGACTGCTCTCTCTATGTGAGTTCAATCGGGTATACTCCAAGTTGTTGTATGTTTTCAATCCAAATCAATTATAACTATATGAAACCAAAAGCAAAACTCGAAAACTCAATTCCTAACTGTAAGAGTAAAATCTAAGGCTACTGCCTTAGTTATTCTGGTAGCTCCTTTAATTTAGCGTAGAGAGGGTGAAAGCTCTATAAGACCATAACTTTGGGTAATTTGGAAGACACGCTATATAGAAAGAAATACCAGTGACTGACTATTAGTTTTCTTTTTGCTAGTAACTCGTGTTAATACTTTTGAAAAAGAACAATTATCTTGTTTAGAGAAGTATTTAAAAAAAAATTACATTCTAGCCATTATTATTTTGAATACAAAGATATAACTAAGTCAATCAGTATCCAATAAATATGTAGGGGGTCGAAAAACGAAACCGAAAAGGATCTTAAATATGGTGCTATCTCTATTTTAATTGTTTGTTATGTAAATCTTAATTTGATTCTCTCATGGTTCTAGAATTCCTTGAAAGAGATTTGAGAGACTTAAGTAATTAAATAACGGAGTATTTTTCGATAGTGGTAATGTTTGAATTAACTATCAGAGACATTGAACCAAGCTTAATGTACGAATAAATTTAGGCGATGTTTAATTGTTTAATTTTGAATATTTTTTTATTTGACTAAATTAGTAAGTCATTTAAATCATTTATTTTGTAATGTTTAAACTTTAAATGTGTCTAAATGATTCTTTTAGAAAATTGTGACTGAATGAATGAGTAAGAAATAATGCTGAATAATATTTTTACTTAAATATTCTCATTGACAATTAAAAATTACACTCAATATCCATCTTCATTTATTATTGTAAGCAAAAAAAAATTATACTAATTTTTATTATTTTTTTTTAAACAACTTGGTCAATAACCAATTTAATGAATGTTGTTGTAAACTTTTGTTTTCAGTTTATGGAATGATAGAATCTTATTAATATTTTTAGTATTTTATTCCTCAAATTATACTCTATCAAAAATTATTTAAAAATTTATATTTTTTTTTTTAGATAACGTTGTTTATTTATAATTACATAATAAATTTATTCATAACAATTCAAAAAGTTAAAATAGAAAATTCTATGTATTCAAATGTTTAAGACAATAATTATTAAACACATCATTTCATTTCGTATTCAAAAAAAATTCTATATTTAGCTCATTTAAATTATCTTATCATTTAATTTTATAAGACGATTAGGCTGTTGTATTTGGATCAGACCAGTAAAAATTGACTAGTTTGATTGGGCGGGAGCCAATAGCTTCCTTCCCTTTTCAACTACTTTATATCACTGTCTTAAGTCTTAACTGTCTTACCCGATAATAAGCTCAATCTTGGTAGCTTTTAACATTTAATAATAATCTTTACAAGCTGATAAAGTTATTGCAAACATCATATTCTAAATTTGTACTAATCAGACAAATTTCAATAAACAATCACCAGAAATTAAAAAATATATGTAGTACTTCAATTCAAAATATGTATTATCAATATTGATTTTTTGAAATATTTAAGATATATTTAAATTTAAAATTAATATGAATTAATATATAATAGTCATGTTTGTTTGTAAAAAATATATTTAAAATTAGAGTATTTTGTTTTAATTTAATACTATTTCAGATTATATTATCTTTTGGCGAATGACTATCTATTTGATATCTTAAAATGAGTATAGACTATTAATCTCAAATTCACAATACAATTATATAATTTCTCATAAATAATTTTAGAAATGACAAAAAATAGTTCATAAGATTATTTAAATGATTATTAATTCTCATAATGGGATAAAATAGTCTAAAATAGTGTTAAAACAAATAGTCAAAACTCAAATATATTTTTTTACAAACAAACATGGCATACAATTATGAGAAGAGAATTATTATTTTCACAAAGTTATTTTAATATTTCCATAATGTCTTGCTTTCATTAATTTTAAATTTTAAATATTTTAACATTAAAAAATCAATTTTAGTCATATATTTCTAAACAGATGGAGTAATAAATAGCCATTGCCTATACTACTATACCCCTGTTTGTTTCAACTTTTTCTTGACAACTTCTACTTTTTGGCTTCTGAGAAGTTACATGAGTGGTGTTTATTTCAGTTTTTTGGTCTAAAAATTAGAAGTCGAGTACAAAGTACTTTAATGCATAAAAAAACTGGAAGTTAAAATCACATATTTAAGTGCTTCTCAAATCTACTTCTTAACTTCTCAATTCTTAATAAAAAAAATTTTATATTATTTATATATACTACATATTATACAATATATAAATAAATATTTATATTAATGTAATAATATTTATATTATATTTTTATATGAGTTAATATATATATATATATATATATATATATATATATATATATATATATATATATATATAAATAAATATTTATATTAATGTAATAATATTTATATTATATTTTTATATGAGTTAATATATATATATATATATATATATATATATATATATATATATATATACATAATTAATTATATAATGTAAGATTTATATTTTAAATATATATTTATTTATGTATACACAAACAAAGACATTAATTATTTTTTTGTTACCAAAATCTAGATTATCAGATTATTTGCGAAACACTCATTAACAGATTTTGGAAAATTAGAATCAGTTTAACAAATATTAGTTAACAGCTTTTAAAAAATCAGAATTAGAATCAACTTCTTAAAATTAAAAATCGAAGTAGAAGGTAAAAATGAAAAAAGTGGAGACAAACAGGGCTATTCATTCCTTCCTCCGACTCACCCATCATTCACAATTACATGTAGCCAAACCATGGCTTTGACACAAAACAAACATGAGTATCTTCTCATCCTCCTGTTAATTTCACTGTTGTTATGCCTACTGCTGCATAATACAGAAGCAGAGGTAAGTATTACTAACTAGCAGTTGCTTATATCTACTTCTTTCACTGAAAAATTATCCTATGCTCGTAGAGCAAGTGAATAGTATGCTCCCCTTTATATACATGTGGGTCCCACCACAGACAATTTCCACAGATATGTGAGAGAGGAGAGTATAGTGTTCAGTTGCCCCTGAAACATGGACTAATCTCTCTCTTTCACTCTAAAATTAAAGATAAATTTTCTTTTTAATCTATTCTAAAATTAAAAATACATTTTAAATTTTAGACTATAAAGTGATATAACTTCATAACATATGTTTACTATAATTTAGACATTGAATATTATCCCATCTATATACAAATAGATACACCGACTTTACATTTTAGCCATCCTTCGATCCTGACATATTTTCAAATAGATAGAATTCATTTACCCCTATATCATCTTATACAATCATAATCATAAGAGTCTCTCCTTTATGCGGAAATTGCATGTTATATCATATTCCACTAAATAGATCTGTGTTATGATATAAAATGTCACCACTATACATTTCTTGCTAAGATATGTTTGAAATAAATATTTCTTAAAAGTCGTCATTACAAAAATATATTTGTAATTTTGAAACGTGAGTTGTTAATTATACGGATCTTCATATATAGTTTTAGTGAAAAAGTCCCTGCTGCCTGTTGACGCCTGATTCTGTCGGGCAGTCCTGCTGGCCGTCCGGTAAGAATACCTGCACAAAAGTCCGAACGGCTTGGGCCGTTGGTGGACTCCTCCGGTGTGAGTGTTAGTGAAGGTATATGGAAAAGTCAACAATGGAGGTCTGAATATCTAGTATAGCAAATTATGCGTTACCCTTCTCTCCATTGTCAACTGGGTATTTATACTACGTACCTGATTAACGGTCACCTGTGTAACGGTTCTGACCATTACACTAGGTAGTTATGATACATGTACGTTTCATCCTTCACCCACGTGTTGTAAGCCCACTAGGAAGGTTACCAGGCTGACGGTCTATTGGGCCTGGCCCAATGTCATTTCCTGGATCAGGCCTGGTTAGATATTCATCCTAACATTGCCCCCCACTCCTCCAGTAAATGAATGTGCTGGGGGAGTAGAATGAAACCTTCCGAAGAAAAACTCCATCGGGAGCCCGGAGGCATCAGACCAATGGGAAATATCATTCGGGAGCCCGGAGGCATCAGACCGAAGAGGAACTCCATCGGGAGCCCGGAGGCATCAGACCGATGGGAAATATCATTCGGGAGCCCGGAGGCATTAGACCGAAGAGGAACTCCATCGGGAGCCCGGAGGCATCAGACCGATGGGAAATATCTTTCGGGAACCCGGAGGCATCAGACCGAAGAGGAACTCCATCGGGAGCCCGGAGGCATCAGACCGATGGGAAATATCATTCGGGAGCCCGGAGGCATTAGACCGAAGAGGAACTCCATCGGGAGCCCGGAGGCATCAGACCGATGGGAAATATCATTCGGGAACCCGGAGGCATCAGACCGAAGAGGAACTCTCTATCGGGAGCCCGGAGGCATCAGACCGATGGGAAAGCTTTTGGGTTAAAGACTTGGGCCTTTGTTATCTGGGTTTCACGCCTTGGATAAGACCTTGGGCCTTTGTGTCAATCAAGCCCAAAGTCTTATATTCTCAACCCAATCGAACCGGCCCAAAAGTTTGCCCAGACGTTTCATATGGCAATTTATTACTTTTTGAATTTTGAAATTGGTGCCCAATCAATGGTGAAGCGTACGCGGGAAGGAGCATTTATTACGCTGCAGTAAATACCGCGCGTGCGCCCCATCCGTCAGATCTTTTCCATCTGAACCGTTGCAACGTTTGGATCACGATAAAAGGATTCCTTTCCAACAGATCATCTTTTTATCAGAAGCAACTTATCACGAGAGAAAGGACGTTTGAGAGAGAATAACTTCATTCCCAGCCCAGATTCTGTCGTTCTTGCTCTGCTATTTTTCGATCAATCTCCTTTCTGAAATCAAGTAAGTTTTTAACCTTCTTTTCCTCAATTTCTCATAATGACTAGGAGTACTCAAGATAAAAGGGCACAAGCTTCGTCTTCCCGGGTTGAGGACGAAGTTACTGTTGCCGAAGCGGGAATTCCAGAGGGTCAACCTTGGAAACCGGTAGTCGTTGAGCGCATGAGGGATGTAGAGGAGTACAATAGGAACAAATACTTTAACATCAAGTATAGAGTAGCCAATATCCCATCTTCTATCCGGAACCAGTATTTCGACCTAGCCCAAACAGAATTTTATATCCCCAATGCTTATGAAATCAAAAGACCCGGGGCTGGGGAGAGGATGTACTACCAACTCGAGGGGGGTTGGATCCCGATCCATAGGCAGTCACTGCTTTATGGGGTCCGATTCCCTCTTCGCCCCTTCATATTAGAGCTACTTCATACGACGGGGCTCAGTTTGAATCAACTATCCCCCAACTCCTTCATCCATATAAATAGCTTCATCGCCTTTTGCTTTTCCGAATCAACCATCCCCGCCATAGATTTCTTCTTTCAATTCTTTTCCGTTACGAATAATAAGGAAAAAGGATTTTATACTGTAATAAAGAACCCTGGGAGGGATACCCTGATGGAGACCCCTTCGAGTAATAAAGGGTGGCACGTGGACTGGTTCTTCATTAAGGGGCCGGACACTGAGATGGTAGGACCTTGGTCAGACCCGAACAAAGACCAGCTGAATCCGAAGAGAATCTCTCGGGCACGGTTAGAAGAGTTCGAGGTCTTATATTCCAAGAGACCATCTGTGAAGTGGGACCGAAGTCTCCTTAATGACCAGGACTGGTTATACTCCTTCGGTTGTAAGTATTCTGTCATGACTGCTCCTTTATTCTGAATATTTTGGTATACTCATTCTGTTGTTCTGATTGTGTTGCAGTGGCTGACCAAGGGAAACACCCCGATAACGAAGCCATAATGGAAGCAGCCGGAGTTTCCAGGGTCAAGATGAGTGCCGCCGAGAAATTGAAGGTAAGCCGAAGCTTGAGGGCTGCAAAGCCCAAAGACTCTACTGTTGCTGCTGCCAATCCCGAGACGGGCTCGGGATCTCCTCAGGTGGATGATACTATCAAGCCCACCGAAGGAGAAAAGTCTGCTGCCGAAGACTCGGGGGCCAGCAGACCGAGAGTAAAGAGGAGGAGGTTGGTCCTGAGATCCGTGCTGGAGGCACGAACCCAGCAAGCCCCATCCTCCCAAGCTGGGACGACGACCAATCCTCCTGCCGAGCAGAACGTCATCAGGCAGCCAGAGGAACCCGTTGCTGCCCCTCCTCAAAATAAAGGGAAAAGACCCGCTGAAGGTCAAGAGCCTTCAAGCACCCAAGGAGGTCCGATGGATCCCCCAATATCGTCCGGGGGTCCTAGGCCCGAGGAGGGGGTCAATACGTCTGCCTTGGGTACCTCAATGATTCCCTTCGCCGAAGCCGGTGCCGAGGGGGCTGATCTGAAGACGTTGATGGAGATGCTGTTCTCCTGCCATGCCAAGGTAAAGATCTCCTCATAAATTTCTCCTGTTTGAAGTGATTATAATTCTGACTTGTTCATCGATTGACCATCTCTTTGTAGGGAAATACACTTCTCCTGAAAGTGTCCAATGAGCAAAAGGTCCTGGAACGGAGAGCCGATGAGAGCAACAAAAAACTTGCCGAAGCTCTGTCGAACCATAAGAAGACCAAGGACCAGCTGAAAACTCTTCACGATTCCTTCCAAATCATGAAGAAGGATCATGACTCGGCTCGGGAGGTTCATCAAGAAAAGGACAAGGAGATCAGCTTCCTGCAGTCCCGGATAATTGATCTGGAGAAGGCGAATACCCGTGCCCTGGATTTGGTGCAATCCAAAGAGCTCAAGAAAATAGAACTTGAGAAAAATAAAAATGAGCTCGAAGCCCAAGTCCAGAGTCAGAAGATCCTCCTGGCCCAATCGGAAAACATCCTCCAACTTCAGACCGATCAAATGAAGAATCTCAAGGACAATGTCGAACTGATCGTCGAAGGTTGGGCTGCGAAAGAAGCCGATTGGCTCAAAGGGCCGATTGCCTCTGCCTCCCCGAGCGTCTTGATCCCCGAGCTCAAACAGAAGGTGATAGAAGAATATAAGGCCTCGAATCAATTTCAGGCTGATATCTTGCCATCTGTTGCTAATGAATTCAGCGACGGATTCGAATATGCTCGGGAGCTTGCCAAGGAGAAGGGTCATGATCCCGATCAGCTAGGAATTGTATTTCCCGAAGACTGATTTGTGAATACATTGTTTTTGTTGTTGTTTTTATATCATGTAATGCTTCCAGTAATTATCAATGAAATGATTTATCTTTTCCCACTTATTTTTTCTCATGAGTTCGTTCCTATCATCTGTATGTACAACTGTTCACTTATACTGCTTCACCCCCCACTAGCCTGATCGAATGCATATCCGATGAGGCTAGCAAATTAATTTTAAAGTATGTATCAAAACAGTAATACAGAGACCAGATGATAAAAAATATGCTCATGAATATCGAAAAGATGACATGTGATCGGCTAAAAAGAGAGCCTCAAAATTTAGACTATGTACAAAATTTGATCGGCTTCAATAATAGCCTCAAAATGGGACTAAGTACAAAGTGTGAACTACTGATAATACCTACGAAGCCGAATAGCATGCCAAGTATTTGGAACATTTTTTCCATCCATGCCCTGAAGCTTGTAAGTTCCAGCCCTCAGCACTTCGATCACTAAGTATGGTCCTTCCCATGTTGGCATAAGTTTGCCAGTTTCCCGAGGAGTGGATGCCTCAGCTTGGCGAAGGACCAAATCGCCCACACTGAATGACCTGCTTTTAACATTTTTGTTGAAGTGCCGAGCAGTTCGTTGTTGATAAGCAGCCAATCTGAGGACAACTGAGTCACGTTCCTCTTCTAATAAGTCGAGGTTTAACCGAAGACCTTTGCTATTGAGTATTTCGTCGAAGTTTAAGACTCTCGGAGAAGGTACTCCGATCTCAATAGGTATCAGGGCTTCGGAACCATAGGCCATCTTAAAAGGTGTCTCCCCAGTAGTAGTCCGAGGAGTTGTTCGGTAGGCCCAAAGGACATGCAAAAGCTCCTCGGGCCAAGCACCCTTAGCATCCTCCAACCTTCTTTTAATGCCATGAAGAAGTGTTCTGTTCGTTACTTCTACTTGACCATTTGCTTGTGGATGAGCTACCGAGGTCCGTCGATGTTGGATGTTAAGCTCTGTCAAGAATCCCTCGAATGTTTTTCCAACAAATTGAAGGCCGTTGTCGGAAATCAGAATCATCGGGATGCCGAACCGATAGACCACTTGCTCTTTGAAGAATTGAAGACATGTATGCTCGGTGATCTTGGCAAGTGGTTTGGCTTCTACCCACTTGGTGAAATAATCGATAGCGACGATTACAAACTTCACTTGCCCCTTACCCTGGGGAAGAGGGCCCAAAATGTCTATTCCCCACACAGAAAATGGTATCGGGGAGAGTATAGGGGATAATTCCTCGGGAGGTTGGTGTGGGACGGATGCAAATATTTGGCACTTGTGACATTTTTTGACGAAGTCTTTGGCATCTTCAAGCATTGTCGGCCAAAAATATCCTTGTCGTAAAATTTTATGGGCAAGTGCTTTTGCTCCCACGTGATCCCCGCAGATTCCTTCATGAACTTCCCGAAGAGAATAATTGGATTCCGTAGGGTCGAGACATCGAAGCAATGGGGAAGAGTAAGATCTTCGGTACAGATGGTCATTGTGAATACAGTACTTGGTGGATTTGTACTTTATTCTTCGGGCCAAAGCTTTGTCTTCGGGCAATTCACCATTCAAGAGAAATTTGAAGATAGGGGTCATCCACGAATCCCCCTGTTCAATATCCATTACTGTCTGAACGAGGGTGCTTGGTTGTTGAAGATTTTCTAGGTATACTGCCCCATCTAACTCCCCCTGATCGGTGGTTGCCAGTTTTGAAAGAACATCGGCCATAGTATTTTCCGATCTGACCACGCCTACTATCTGATACTTCGGGAAAGACGTTAATAATGACCGAACCAGATGCAGATAGGCTTGTAAATGAACTTCCCTTGCTTCATATTCTCCCAGCACTTGCTTCACAACCAGTTGGGAGTCGCTGTAAATTGTCAAGTTTTTTACTTCCAGACTTCGGGCCAATTTCAATCCTGCCACTAGTGCTTCGTATTCGGCTATGTTGTTAGTGGCCATGAACCCGAACCGGATAGATTGTTGTACCTTGAAGCCTTCTGGGGAGGTGAGAATTACCCCAGCCCCGCTTCTTGTCCCGGTAGAGGATCCATCGACATATAAAACCCACGCAATCTCCTCGGGGGTTACTGTCACTTCCTCGGACTCAGATTCTTTCTCTTTGGTATCCTCGGGGAACGAACACTCGATAATGAAATCGATGAGAGCCTGAGCTTTTATAGCCGTCCGAGGACGGAACTCAATGTTAAACTGACTTAGCTCGATGGCCCATGCTGCCAATCTCCCCGAGGACTCAGGTCTGTAGAGGACTTTTCGTAGTGGTTGATCTGTGAGGACGATGATAGTTCGCCCCTGGAAATAATGCCTCAGTTTCCGACTGGAGATAACCAGTGCGTAAACCAACTTCTCTAAATTTGGGTACCTTGTTTCAGCGTCCCGAAGAGCATGGCTTACGTAGTAGACTGGCTTTTGTCCTTGCGAATCTTCTCTGATCAATGCTGACCCAACTGCCAAGGATGTGGCAGACAAGTATAGTTGTAGATCCTCCTCAGGCAATGCTTTGCTCAATATCGGAGGTGAGGAGATATATCTTTTAATCTGCTCAAAAGCCTCTTGGCATTCTTCGGTCCATTGAAAAGTTTTCTGATTCTGAGCTCCTTTGAGAGTCCCGAAGAATGGGAGACATTTCTCTGCTAATCGGGCCACAAACCGCCGAAGAGCTGCCAGCCTCCCGGTCAACCGTTGAATTTCTTTGAAGTTCTTCGGTGGCTGCATTTCAAGGATAGCCGATATCTTTTCGGGATTTGCCTCAATCCCTCTTCGGCTAACCATATACCCCAAAAATTTGCCTGACCCGAGGCCAAATGTGCATTTAGTTGGGTTAAGTCTCATGTTGTTTGTCCTGACATTCTCGAAGCATTCTTTTAGATCGGACAAATGATCATCCTCCTTCATGCTTCGGACTATCATGTCGTCAACATAGACTTCCATATTTCTCCCGATCTGGCTGCTGAACACCTTGTTCATCATCCTCTGATAGGTAGCCCCCGCATTAATCAACCCGAAGGACATGACCTTGTAAGCATATATGGCTCGATGGGTGATGAAAGCCGTCTTTGGTATATCGCTTTCAAGCATGGCTATTTGATTATACCCCGAGAAAGCGTCTAAGAAGCTCATTATGGTGTGTCCCGAGGTTGAATCGATCAATTGGTCTATGCTCGGGAGAGGGTAGTAATCTTTCGGACATGCTTTGTTGAGATCTGTATAATCCACGCACATCCTCCACTTCCCATTGTGTTTTTTGACCAGCACCACATTAGCAAGCCATTCTGGGTAATTGATTTCAAAAATGAAGTCAGCAGCCAAAAGTTTGTCAATTTCATTATCAATTACCTGTTGCCTCTCGGGAGCTATGTTTCTCCGTTTTTGCTTTACGGGCTTGGAGTTCGGATTGACACTCAGCTGATGTACGGCCACAGTTTTGTCAATGCCCGGCACATCGGTTGGGACCCATGCAAAGATGTCAGCATATTCCCGAAGAAGCGAGACCAACCGAGTTTTGGTTTCCTCTCGAAGGTTTGTGCCAATCTGTACAGTTTTCTGATCATCATTTTGAAATAGTGGGACTTCAACTGTATCTTCGGCTGGCGTTGCTAATGGTTCAGTACATCCCTCAGTGAATGGTTCAAGCTCGATCTTCATTGTAGCTTTCTGTTTGCTATCACTGGGAGAGGATGTCTGTATGGTCTGCAGATAACATCTTCGGGAAAGATCCTGATCTCCAACAGATTCCCCGATCCCATTTTTGGTTGGAAATTTCATTTTTAAATGGGGGATGGATGTAATTGCTTTTAATGCCGATAGAGTTGTTCTTCCCAAGATGGCATTGTAGTTGCTTTCCACTTGAACCACGTAAAAGCGGACCATAATGGAAGCTTGTTTCGGGGCAGTCCCGAAGATCACAGGCAACTCAATCGTCCCTGCTATACGAACTGGGTTATTCCCGAACCCATATAGAGGAGACTCATTGCAGATCTCCAGCTTTCTTCCCCCCAAGTCCAGCCGATTGTACGCTTGGCTATACAGTACATCGACTGAACTCCCATTATCAACAAGCATCCTTTTCATATCCATGGTGCCGACCTGAGCTGTTATGACCAGTGCATCCTGATGGGGAGTGACCATCCCCGAGGGGTAATCATCATCGGAGAAAGTGATGGGGTCGGTTTTGGCACTCATTGGTTTCCCGGACACTTGATGTACTTCTCTGCCGAAAGCTTTTCTCTTTCGATTGGACAGAGCGGAAATTGATCCTCCGGAAATAACATCAACCACGCCTCTTGCTTCAGTAATGGGAGGAGGTGGCTCGAGGCGATCAAAGGCCGATGGTCTGTAGGAATCGGCAACATAACTGTCCAGATTGCCACTCCGTACCTGTTTTTCGAGGAAGTCTTTAAGATGGTAGCATTCCTCAGTATCATGCCCTTTGGCTTCGTGGTAAGTGCAATACCGATCTCCTTCCTTTTGCCTTGCAAAAACCCGGATCTTCGGGGGCTTCTCATAGAAGGGTTTATTTTTTATCGCTTTCACGATATTGCTCTTGCTGGTGTTCAGGGGTGTGTAATCTTTCTCGGCACCTCTTCGATCCCTCGGGGGATCATTCTTTTGTTGCCGATCCTTGTTAGAATCCCTTCGATCATTCCCCTTTTCACCATTGCCGTTGGATTTCTTTTCGGCACTAACGCCTCCGGGGTCTCTCTGGTGAAAATCACCTGTGTTTTTCGAGGATCCCCGTAGATTGGCGAGAGCCTCTTCCAACTCTACGAACTTGTCCACCTTCTCATAAGTCTCCGATAAGGTCTCTGGGGACTTCGAGATAAGCTCCTCAATTAACCTGCTGGATTTATCAACATTTAATCCCATGGTTAAAAATTGGATTACCTGCTTCGGGTCAATCCCGTTGATTTCTGACACAGCCTCTCTGAATCTTTTAATATACTGCCGAAGAGTTTCATTCGCCCTCTGTTTTACTTGCAGAAGGGATGTCATCATTCGGGCTCGCCGCTTGTTGCTCCCGAAGCGGTTGTGGAACTGTTCTTGTAATTCCTCCCATGATTTGATGGATCCTGCTGGGAGGGAGATAATCCATTCTCTGGCAGTTTTCTTCAGAGTGGATAAAAACAAGTGGCACATCGCCACTGCATCATGACCATGAAAGTGCATGGCCTGCTCGAAGGAATAAGTGTGATCATGTGGATCACCCGTCCCGTCAAACATCTCCAAAGTAGGGACCTTACGGGATCGGTCGATCTTAGCCTCTTCGAGGTCCTTCGAGAATGGTGAGAATCGGGCCTTTTTTGACCCATAATACTTATCCGAAACCTTGATGGGTAAAGATTCGCCAGTGTGGCTCCCATGACTATGTCGGTCTTCCCGATATTTCCTCGTCGGCGATCTGGCTCGCTTTCTCAAATCTGCTGTCCAGATCGACTTAGAGCGAGCCGGCTCTTTCCCGCGGTTTCGGTTTACTTCCCCTCGGGGTTCATTATCCTCTCGTCTGGTATAGCGGGTTGAGCGGGAGGCCGAGCCTCTCTGGCTCAAAAGTTCATTACCCGCCTCGGTTAACTCCTCGTACTGTTTGTCAAGCTCCTTCTGCTGGAGGTCCAGAGCCTTTTTTCTGTCGAGGATTATCTGGAGGCGGCGGTCTTTATCAGCTGCCGTCTCCTGATGAGACCGAGAGAGAGGAGGTCGCCGTGAATGACTCTGCGACTGTGATGTTTCCATGTTAACAAAAGTTGATGGAAGTTTTACTAGGCCCTCCTTCTAGCGCCAATGTTGACGCCTGATTCTGTCGGGCAGTCCTGCTGGCCGTCCGGTAAGAATACCTGCACAAAAGTCCGAACGGCTTGGGCCGTTGGTGGACTCCTCCGGTGTGAGTGTTAGTGAAGGTATATGGAAAAGTCAACAATGGAGGTCTGAATATCTAGTGTAGCAAATTATGCGTTACCCTTCTCTCCATTGTCAACTGGGTATTTATACTACGTACCTGATTAACGGTCACCTGTGTAACGGTTCTGACCATTACACTAGGTAGTTATGATACATGTACGTTTCATCCTTCACCCACGTGCTGTAAGCCCACTAGGAAGGTTACCAGGCTGACGGTCTATTGGGCCTGGCCCAATGTCATTTCCTGGATCAGGCCTGATTAGATATTCATCCTAACACTGCCGAATTGAACTAATTAATCCAGCAGTCCTGCATTAGGTGTTAATTCAGCAATAGGTGCCTCCCCTGCCCCTATAATTTTATGCCATAACTTACATACAACTAATTGATCGCTTAATTACGGCTTCAGTGGTTGAATCACGGAGACGACATAATTAACAGGAGGTTTGCCGGAGGCGAATTGCTGATCAATCCAATGACTGTGCGGAAATTGCAGTTAAGATGGAAATTCTTTGCTGGGAATAATGATATGACTGCTACTCCAGCTATAGCTAATGGTGTAGTCTACTTCCCCTCCTGGAATGGAAATTTGTATGCGGTAAATGCCTTCAATGGTGCTCTTATTTGGAAACAAAATATCGGGTAGCTTACCTGGCTGTCTGCAACCCGGCAAAATGTGAATGCGTCTGTGTCCAGAGCCACCCCTACTGTAGCCGGCAGCCTATTGCTTGTCGGAATCTATGGACCGGCTGTTGTCATCGCCCTTGATCGTTCAACCGGACAACTTGTATGGTCCACCACGATTGACCCACGTCCTCTAATCATAATTACTTCATCTGGAACAGTTTACATGGGGTTTGTCCATCTCCCTATATACACTTAAATAATCAATCCGATTCTATTATCATATCACACTATTGAATTAACAACTTATTGTTTTAAGGTATACATGAAATATTTGTAAATGAGATTATTTTTATAGAATTGAGGGGCAAAAAATTATTTAGCAGAGGAAATAGCTCAAATAAGTTAATTAAATTCATTGTTTTACTATAGTAATCAGAAATTTGTTTTCTTTTTCCTTTATGTTTGAATTTTTTATTTATAGAGCATTCTATGTGGGAGTATCATCACTTGAAGAAATTTTGCCGCAGGCAGCCTGGTAAAGCTGGATGTTCAAACAGGTGCAATTTTGTGGCGCACCAACACACTTCCAGATAATGGTGGTATACTGGGAGGATATGCAGGGGGTGCAATATGGGGAAGCAGCCCTGCTATCGATGTTGCCAGGGGACTTGTTTTTGCCGGAACAAGCAACCTCTATATAGCTCCTACAGAGGTGCAGTGCAGCGATGTCAAGAAGAACAAACTAAGCAAACCAAACTAACTGGTCCTGATAATTGCATCGGTCCAGATGTAAACTTCAACTCAATTCTAGCATTTGATATTAAATCCGGACAGATCAGATGGTCTAGGCAACTTGGGGGCTACGACGTTTTCTATTTTGCATGTTTAATCCCCAACAATCCTGACTGTCCAACCGGACCAAACCTAGATGCGGACTTTGGAGAGGCACCAATGCTGCTGACCATATTTTCTCATGGAAGGATGCGCGATGTGGTGGTTGCAGTACAAAAGAGTGGCTTTGCCTGTGCTCTAGACCGTGACAATGGTGAAATAGTCTGGTTAAGAGTAAGTACTAAAAAATAAGTACTATTAAACAATAGATATATACCTTACGGCTTAATTAATATAAGAGATTGCTATATTTGATGTTGAATATATAGCTGGCAGGACCAGGAAGCACGGAGGGAGGAGGGATTTGGGGAGCAGCGACCGACGGGAAAAGGGTGTACACTAACATGGCGAACGGCCAAAGAATGCCCTTCTGCCTTCCGCCTTGCACCATCCAACCAGACAACCACAGCCGGTGCATGGGTGGCTTTGGATTTTAATACCGGGGAGATTATCTGGACCACAGCTAACCCTAGCAGTGAGACTTGCCCGGACCGGTCACATTGACTAACGGATTTCTTTTTGCTGGGTCTGTTGCATCAAATGGTCGTCTTTATGCAATGGATGCGGGACTATACTGTGGTCATATAATACTGGTGCTACAATAAATGGGGGCGTATCAGCGAGCTACGGATGCATTTACCTTGGCAATGGATATACAGTTGGTGTGGGAGTGTTTAATCCTCCTTGGACTCGTGGAATTTCATTCTATGCCCTCTGCATTGGCTGAGGTTGGGGGGAAGAACTAAACTGGTTACGTAATTACATGTAATATGCAATGTTTGTTACAGACAAGCGTTAAAAGAATTAATTACAGTAATATTGCATTTCACCTGCTGGATTCCAAGAATTTGATCATCTGCAAATGATAACAATTAGAGTATTTGAAACGATGCTATGCACCCACCTCACTACACCTCCCTCCATTGATTGTTCCCTCAATTTCCCTCGATGTATAAATGGAAGAATTGTAGCATCACAATCATCCATCATTACACACAGAGAAATGGAGGGAACAAGGTAACGGAGAGCATTCTAGTCCTCCCTCCCTCCTACTATAAACTGGTAGAATTTGGAAATCTGAGACTATCTTTCGATGACTTGCTGCTTAACTAGCAAGGTATGAACACTCGATAAATCTTTTACTTTTTATAGTGAATCTGTCAATGAGTTTAAAACTTGAAACAAAGGTAGCTTAGTCTAAAACATGGACCGGACCACTTTTGGGGGGAGAAAGGAAAAAAAAGGGGGAGAATACATCTTGAAATTGAACCTGCCCATGATTGTGGGCTAAATAATGATAAGAGTGATATATATTCCACATCTTGAGGCAATGAGGTGAGTGACAAGCTGCCTCGTGTTCTCATATCCTCTTTTGACCATATAGCTTTCGGTTCTTGTTTTCCACTAATACAAAAGCTATTTCTAAGATAATATTAGAAATTTTAGTTCTAAAAGATTCTCTCTCATATAAATAGTAAGCGAATCTCACATCCATTTGAGAGAAAATCTAGTAAAAATAAGATATTTACTTATGGAAGTAACTACTCCCTAAAATTAATACCTAGAATGCATGAGAGCTAAAAACATGCTCTAGGATTACACAATAACTAGACCCCTAATATTGAAACAGTTGTCACTAAAAATGAGTAGAAAACACATTATGAAAAGGTATAGAGTAAAATATGAGTACCATTATTCTCTGTCCTTTTTATATCCAGCTTCCTTCGTAAAGGTCATCGGATAAGAATTTGCTATACGTAATGATTCATACAATGATATATGTAATGATCCTTTGTAAATTAGTGGGTCTCATAGTTTAATTCTCCTATGAGATCCACTATTTTATAAAAAAATCATTACATGAATCATTGTATGGATCAATACGTATAGCAAAACTCTATCGGATATGACGGAGAGACGAAAATAAGAAAAATAAAATACTATATGTATGTATGTATGTATGTGTAAGACCCCTTGGTTGAAAGGGGAAAAACAAACCAAAATATAAAACTGTATGTTTGTGCAATGTTTCATTCAAACCTCAAAAGAAAGATATTACCACGAAATAATTTAAGATTAAGGTAGACCAGTAGTACTGTGAAGAAAAAGAACAACTCTCACAAATTTCAGGAATAGCATCAATTTGCAAGAGACCAAGGTGGAGGAAGGCGGATATTATTGGACGATGAAGGTAGCCATTTGCGCTAAACTAAAGCAATTAATATTGCCAATCCCTATCAGGCACCACCCAGAGTTCCCCCAAACACTTCAGTAGCCTAAGGTTACTTACTACTCTCGGATGAGGCCATCTAGAGCCAATGAAGTGGTCAAGGGAACTCCAGGGGAAACCTGACTTGGTTAGAAGTCGTGCAACCCTTTTTCCCTTTCCTAAATCAGGTTGCTTTGCGGTGCATAATACACAACAAAGTAATTAGACTTTTATAGAGAAATCTACAAGTCTTCTATATGATGATATATTCACATAAGGTGATCTTCTGATAGGACCACATATTAGAGGAAACAAATCTGGGAAAATACATTTTTCGGATGAACCAGGTCATGATTTTGGGTTGGAGTATAGATAGAGAATAATTTTGGGGCCAGTGCCAGAAAACTATTCCTCACTCCCTCCACTTTCTAGCCGCATTACTCACCAACTTTTTCTTCCCAGGAAAGAAAACCTTGTTACCGATTACTAATACAAGTTAATTCCAGAATACAGACATTTGCTAAAGCACAGCAACTACACTCAAGTTGTGATAGCTTTTATCACTGAGAAGGAAGCTGTAAAGAGCATCAGAGTATAATAAGGTGGTAGTAGAATAATGTATAATGTATGCCAACAGCTATAAGATGATTCTCTAGCCATTATCTAACCCACAGGTGTGACTAGGTTCATTATTGCACAGTACTGCGCTATATTCATGTCATACTTTTCTGCTCAAATCAGAGGCCACCTTATAGTGCAATAAAAATGCTATATATAGAAGCAGCAGTACGCGTTACTTCACCAAGAAAATGGAACAAGTCGCATTAACAGTTCATCAGGTTTCCCCTAGAGCTCCCCTGACCACTTCATTGGGTATTCTATTCTGCCTACTGAAGTGTTTGGGGGAACTCCCGAGGCTATTTGATACATACCGCTCATTGTGTTGACGCTGGTGGAGAGTCAAATGTTTTCTGTCCCTTTTCTCTTTTTAAACTAATCCTTCAGAAAATTCAGTTGTTGTCATTATTCTTTTGTTAAGTAGGGGTTCAAGTTTAATAATATTGCAAAGCTCTTATTATAATGTATGTCTTTTGAATTATTTTTAGGTAGGACTATAGTATGTGAACCAACCAAGTGAAGAGAAAGTTTCTTCAATGGCAACTACATCTGCAAAATAAAACCTTACATCTTTATCGAAGTTCCCTATTGTTAGAACATGGGTTGACTGTGACCAAGGTTCAATGAATTAACCAAAAATCTAACTCTCACTTGTCTTTTATTGTCTACCATTATACTAGGGGTTTCAACACCATAATAGTACTCTCATAAGTACATGGGAGTTACATATGTAATGTAACATATGTATGATGAAATATACAAGTGAAGTGAATATGCACTGAAGGAGTAAGTAGAAACTCCAAGTTAGAGCTCTCATATGGAGATTGAGACACTAAATATAGGACGGAGATGTTATGTTATTGATGTTGTCATAGAAGTCAATTAGGACGGTGGAACACTAGGATATATTCATCATTAACACGATCATAGTATGGTCCAATCGTTGAGTCAAAGATATGTGATGTTCATGATGATTGAGGACATGTGACTTAGCATCGATCATTTTGAATAAATTTGCATCGGTTTATTTTTATTTTTTTTTCCGTATCGTATCCATGTATGTAATTAATTCTACATTGCTAATCAGAGCTATATTGCTATTTCTGTGCTATACATGCTATCTTGACATTGCATAATCATGTTTTTCCATGCTTATTCGCTTGGAAAAACTTGAATAAGCCTTTAATGGGAAAATTTGTTACGCATAGAATTTGTGGCTGAAATTATATTATGTTATAGCCTATATGCAGTAGAGATCATTTAGAAAGTTTCGTCGTCTCAAAAGTCGTCTTTGTGGTTTAAGAGAAAATTGAAACCTCAATTGGTTATATTAAAACTTTCGAGCCCCATCTCGTTCTGTTCAGTTATATATTTGTTGTGGTTGGATATTTTTTTTAGTACGAATTCGTGGATATATTATTTGCTTAATTTGGATAAGAATTACAGATGTTATGACCATTTTAAATTTGGGACGTAACTGATATTTTTCTGAAAGTTTTTTGCACAAAGGAAAGGAAGAAGTTGATGATCGGGCAGTGACATGGCGCTGACTGGGTCAGTCAGCGACCCACTTCAGGTTGACTGGGCCAAGAGCTGACCAGACATCATCATGATGTCATCAACAATTTGTACATTTACTTTTTGTGATTATACTTATTTTGTTTTTTTTTTTTTTTTTTGCTAAATTAAATTTTGTATTAAAAAAGGAACATAGTACAATGGCAGAGGGGCATGCCCCAGATCAAACAAAGGCACAACCAACAGAAGAAAGGGAGTCCTACAGATGGCACAACCAAATCAGGATGGTCAATGAAAGCCAGCAAAACAAAATCAGGATCTCATGGCTAAATAAGATTACAGCTGTAGGAACCTAAAAGGGAATCTAGATTTTACTTTTTGGAATTTCATATAAGAACAAAGCTTGCATTTAATAATATGCAAAATATCCTTCACCATAGTTCTAGCTGGAATAGATCCAACATGATGAAGACGCGCATTTCTCTCTCGCCAAATATAATAAACCACAGCACCAAAACCAAGCTTCATGATATCACTTCGGATTCCCCCATTAGAACAAGCTAAAATGCAATGAGTAATGTTTTCCCAAAATCTGGACAAACCTCTCCAACCGCATCTTCTCATCACAGAGACAAGGGTCTGGAAGGAATATTGACAGTTGAAAAAAAGATGATCGAAAGTTTCCATATCTTTTTTGCAAAACACACAAGTGGCATTGACATCAATTCCAAATCCCATTAATCTGTCCATGGTTCTCAGACCTTTGTGATGAGCAAGCCAGAGAATGAAAGAAATCATCGGAGTCAAAACTTTATGCCAGACCAACTTGTCCCATAGAATAACTTGATTTCGGTATCTTATCGAATTCCAAATCTTTGAGGCACTAACTTCAACAGCAGGAACATTTTCCCAAAGCAGGGTGTCAGAAACTTCAGAATTACAAGCTCTAGTAAAGTCAAAAGAGCTACGAAAATCAGCAATACTAGTATGAGTAGAAGAAGGTAAATTCCAAGTAGAATTTCTAATAATACTACTAACTTTTGCATGTTGACCAAGCCTAGAAAATCTGATAATAGAGGAATGAACAGAGGTCGCTAAGGGCTCTACAGAGAGCCATGGATCGAACCAGAGACTAATTGACTCTCCATTGCCAACAATGTACCTGATATGCTTAGCAGCAATAGCTCTAGAATTGAGGACTTTCCTCCAAATCCAAGAACAGTCTTGTGGAATAGGAAGGCACCAGAAGAATTTATCCTTTATATGGTAAGAGCTGACCCAAAAAGCCCATAAAGATTTTGAAGCAGGATTAATAATCTGCCACAACTTGTGCAGAATAAGAGCCGAGTTCCAATCTTCCAGCGACTTTATACCCAAACGTCCTTCACAAAAAGGCACCGAGATTTTACTCCAAGAGACCTTTGCACCATTTTTCATTTCAATATTTCCTTTCCAAAGGAATCTGCTCAAAAGCCTCTTTACCTCCTTTATAACAGCAGCGGGAAGCAGAAAATGAGAAGCCCAGAAGGATTGAATAGAGAAGAGAACAGATTTTATCAATTGGAGTCTACCAGCATAAGAGAGAAAGTTATTTGTCCAAGATAAAATCCTGTTTCTAACTTTATCAATGAGAGGTTGACAATCAGTCAGAGACAACTTTGTTGTGATAAGAGGCAAGCCCAGAAATTTTGCAGGAAATGAACCCAAGCTGAAGCCAAGACAAGTTTTAATGGATTCAACCTGATCAACAGGAACGTGAGCCAAATAACATTGACTTTTGGAGAGGTTAAGTTGTAGCCCAGAGACACTAGAAAATTTCTCCAAGAAAGACTTCAGGATTCTCACTGATTGGATATCACCATGACAGAAAAGAGCAAGATCATCCGCGAAACATAGGTGAGTTAACCCAATTTGCTTGGTCCTCCAATGATATTTAAAATTTGAATCCCTTACCCCTTTAGAGAGAATATTGAAAAAACCTCCATAACAATAACAAAAAGATAAGGAGAGAGAGGATCCCCTTGCCTTAATCATCTTCCTCCCTCAAAATAGCCACAAAGGGCACCATTGACCTTCACTGAAAATTTTGCTGAAGTAATACAAGCTTTGATCCAGAAGATGAATTTTGGAGGGAATTTTAAAATTCTCAAAGTGTCAAAAATGAAATCCCATGAAATAGAATCAAAAGCCTTCCTTAGATCAATTTTCAAAGCACACCTAGAAGGTCCTGCAGCTCTATGGTAATTACGGAATAGTTCTTGGGCAATGAGAATGTTGTCACTAATGCTTCTCCCAGGAACAAAAGCCGCCTGCCATTTGGAAATAATACTAGGAAGCACAGATCTGAGTCTAGAAGCAATAATCTTGGAGATGCACTTGTAAGTTGTATTGCAACAGGAGATAGGTCTATAATCATTCATAGAAGAAGGATTATGAGTTTTAGGCACAAGAACAATAGCAGTAGAATTAATACCTCTCAGAAGACAACCCTTTTGAAAAAAAGATTTCACTGCTAAAATGAAGTCTGCACCAACAATATCCCAAGAATGAAGAAAGAAATTAACATTGAAACCATCAGGGCCAGGACTTTTATTCTTCTTCATAGATTTAAGAGTATTTAATACTTCCTCATCAGTGATCTCCTTTTCTAGATAAAGAGCATCTTGAGTGGAGACAACCTTGTCAAAAGAAAGAGTTAAGGAAGAAAGCTGTGAATAGCTAGCAAGATCTTTACCCAATAACTTTTGATAATACTGAACAGCAATGTCTTGAACTGCAGACTGGCCATATTTTAAAACTCCATCTTCCGCTGCCAAAGCAAGAATCTTATTTTGGTTCCATCTGTTCTTTACTTGATTATGAAAAAACTTTGAATTTTTATCACCATCCTTCAACCATTGAATTCTAGACTTCTGTTTCAGCAGTTTTTCCTCCATCAAAAGAGCCTCCCATAACTCATTAGATTGAACTCTCTGCAGGGCTAGAAGATTTGCATTTCTAGGATCAAAAGCAATGGCTCTTTGTGTCTCATGAAGAGCATCTCTGGCTTTTTCAGCATTAGAAATCAAGTTTCCTATATTCTTATTGAGATTGATAAGAGCAGTCTTAACAGCTTTTAACTTCCCAGCAAGGATCTGAAGAGGATCACCAGATAGAGAAATATCCCAAGCACTTCTGATTGTACTATGAAAATTTTCCAGACCCAACATAAAATTAAAGAATTGAAATGGTTTAGGAATTTTAGGGACAATAATACCAGAATAAAGGATGACAGGACAATGATCTGATAGATCCATTGGAGCAAAAAGAGCATAGGAGTTTGCAAAAGTTTGAAGCCAAAGATTGCTCACCATAGCTCTATCCAGCTTCTTATATGTTGGATTCAAGGTTTGAGAGTCCCACCACGTGAGGTGGGGACCTATAGCTCTGATGTCTGTAACATTGATGTCCATAATGCAGTCTTTGAGATCCTGCATTCCACTATCCCAAGTCTTACTACTACCATCAATTTCATTCACTGATTGGACTTCATTGAGATCACCAAGAATGCACCAAGGTTTGTCCAATCCAGTTGCAAAAGATTTCAGATCCCTCCATAATGGTTTCCTATCAGCAGGAGTATAGAGACCATAGACAATAGTAACAAAAGAACACACCTTTAAATCAGTAGAAACCACCAAACAATGGATATACTGTGAAGATTTTGCAATGACAGTAATATCCCAAAAAAGAGGATCCCAACCAATCCATATCCTACCGTTATAATGGTGCTCATAGTTAAAAAGCCATTTCCATTTTTTATTTATAGCATTAGTAATAGAAACAGCTTTGTGGGCTTTGACTCTAGTCTCAATAAGCCCAACAAAAGTTAAAAGGTGTTTACCAATCATATTTTTCACATAACGCTGCTTCAACTTTTTATTAACACCTCTGATATTCATAGAACAAAAATTTACCATAACAAAAGGTAAAATTAAGCTGGGGCCTTTGAGCCACCCCCACCACCTCCTTTACTCTTCTTTTTGGCTTTAAAACCTTGATCAACAGAGTTTCTGGTTTTGTTTTTCAGATCTTTACCCTCATTTTCCTCTATTATTTTCAACTTCTCAGCCTGACTTGGAGAAGTATCAATAGTAGATGAGAAACATTCAGTAAGGTCAACATGTAAAGAAATGAAAGGGTTAGAGGAACCTGAAATTCCCAAAGCAGGAACCTTCATTTCACCCGCATTGCTCAAAGAATCACCACATGGATTGGGAATGCATTTTGGACCCTTTGTAACAGTGGTCCATTTGTCCTCAGTTACCTTATCCAATTCTGGAGGAAGAGAAACTAGATTGTTGTCAGTATTGAAACCAGGTTCAGGTGAGTGTTCAGCCAGGACTTCAGCTTGAGTAGCATCAGATTGGTCCGGAGGGTCAGGAACCTTTTGTGTGGATTTGGGAACCCATCTGTAATTAGCTCTTGGGCACCTTAAAACAGTATGGCCAAAGGTATTGCAGTGAGAGCACAATTGCGGCCTATTTTGATATTCTACTTCCACTACCACAATCTTCTCTGTGTTGGTTTCTTCATCAAGGACTAACAATTCTAATTTACTAGGCATGATAGAGGTAGTAGTTATTTCTATACATATCCTTGCAAAATTCATAGGCACTAACCTCTCTGTTAATTGGTCGACAAAGAGAGGCTTCCCCACAGCACTAGCTAGGAAACTAAAACCTTTAGGCGACCAATAAGACATCGGAACATGATGAAACTTCACCCAAACTGGGACTCTAGTACAAGCATCAGACTGAAAATCAATACCCTCCTTCCATCGTTTAAGAATTAACAGTTTATTTGAGATATACCACGGGCCTAATGCTAGAATATTTTCACGATCTTCTGAGCGAGCAAATTTGAAAACAAAATAGCCCTTATCCTGTAAGAAGACTTCCTGCAGACCATGTTTAGCCCAGATTTTGCGAACACTCTCCTCCACTAACTTGAACGGAAGTCTAGAATGTAGGAAACCACCCACAAGACAAGTATTCCACAGGTTGTTTCCTTCTTTTA
Organism: Hedera helix; assembly: GCA_947179155.2. Classification (NCBI taxonomy): domain Eukaryota; kingdom Viridiplantae; phylum Streptophyta; class Magnoliopsida; order Apiales; family Araliaceae; genus Hedera; species Hedera helix. Next base: position 44,691,889 of record OX359277.1, read on the forward strand.
GAACCTCAATGGGGGGTTTAATAACAATCGGTCCATCAGCAGCAGGAGGCGGAGGGAGAAATTCCAAACTGAAGGATGGTTTGGGATTATTCTGCTTCACAATAGAGCACCAAGTTCTGCCACCAGAAACTTCCTTCCCAAGAATTTCCTTTCCAGTAGTGACATTACATTTCTCCCTTTCCAGATCCAGAGAAGTTTCTGGAATTTCACCTTCTTCAAGAGTGCATTTAGATGAGGAACCAATTTCCAGATTTCTGTTGGTAATTACTTTACCATCTTTAGCCTTCTTTATAACACCATCTCCCTGTACGATATTACCATCCTTTATACCTTCTATAACAGAGTCTCTTATAGGACTTTTCACAAACAGGTTGCAATCATTCACTTTCCTGACCAACTTTCCTTTACTGGCAAATTCATTTAGCTCACAAATGGAGAAGCCCTGTGCCGCAATAAAATCCATCAATGTTTTGTTCTTTCGTCGTTCTTCCACAACATCAATCCTTTCTTGATTTGAAATTTGGAGAGCAGCCCTAAATATATCTTGAACATCCGAGTTCTGTCCAAGAGTCAAATTGCCATTCATCTCATCATTAAAAGACTCATCAGAGCTCATCGAAACATCAAGAGGAACTGGGTCAGACTCGGCCATAACTAATTCATTCCCAGCCAGTGTAGGAGATAATGAATTTGAAACCCCGAACTCGGCAAGCAAACCCCTAGACAAACTACTTTCTGGGTCTCCAGTCGGAAAAGGGGAATAGTCAACCATGGATGAAAGAAAAGGAAGACCCGAGGAAAGAGAGTAGATAGAGAAAAGGAAGCAGGGGAAGAGAAAACGAAGGAAGGTGTCGGCAGTCAACTACGATAAGGGTTAGGGAGAAGGAGGAGGGAAAAATCTAGAGAGAGAGACATTTTCCGAAAATCTTTATTATTTTTTTTTTTTTGTTTTTGTACTTCCTCAAATTATTTTGGTCCAAAATTTTTAAGGCAAATTAGAAATTAAATTTGTGATTTATCTATAAAAAAAAAATTAAAATTTATGTAACTCATAGTTTCAGAAAATTGTTTTTCAATGGTAAATGCTTTAAAAATGCTTGAAAATTACATTGGGAAGTTTATTACGGTGACCTATCTTTGAACAATTCTTCTTCTTCTTCTTCTTATTATTATTAAGAAAAATCCAGAAAATTATGCGGGCTGTTCTGTCAAGTTGTTCTATCAAGTTAAGGATTATGTTATATAATTTTTGGTAGCGTATTTGGCATAGTTGGGGTATTATTTGAGAATAATAATTAATTAATTAAATCCCATTTCATAATTTTTGGAGAAATTAAGCATGCAAATAATTATTTACTTATTTTGTAAGTGTGCTGGGAGTAATAACCAATATCATGGACACAATATGCATAAACCTAGTGGGAGAACAGTCATTTGCAGCTAAGATGTAACGAGGCTTTACCATCTCCGTCAAACAACAAAAACTCCTGCAGTTTATCATGTTTAGACGTCAAGGTTTTTATGGCTTCGTGCAGATGGTGGAAGAGAATGACTACTTTTAAAGTCGGGCTAATTAAAACATTTAAAACTCATATCTAGATAATACAATGTTAGACAAGCACTGGCTTTCAATACTATATATGTAGCTAAACAACAAAACGGTGTATGATGACAACCATAATACCTCAGAACAAAATGAATAAGTATAAATACAAGTATATAACATTTAAATATTATATTTGTTTTTATCATTAAAAGGTGATATTTATATTTTAATAATTAAGATAAATGTAATATTTAAATATTGTGTATGTAAACTTGTACATAAACGAAATACAATAAAAATAAAACTTAATTAGAATTTAGAATTATTCAATCTTAAATATGATAAATGTGACTTTTCGGTCTTTCCCACATCTGAATTTTCTGTTGCATAAAATAATGAAAATTGTGTATATGAGCAGAGGCAGCAAAACTAAATGAAACAAACCCTTAAAACTGAAGCCATTGTATATAAACCAGCCCGATTCATCCCAAGTTTAGGGTCAACGCAAACAGAAGCCATACGAAGCACCACATACTTCATAAAAATGAAATTCATTTGAAGCTCAATAGATACGATAGCGACAAAAAGAGTAAAACGGGAGACCACAACAAAACAATAATTTTCTTTCACCTCTTCTGGATAACTTCCTTGCTTGTTGCAAAATCATCTCTTCCACTCTGCCTGGATCACCTTATTATCTGAAACTGAGTACAAATGACAAGTAAATCAGAAGGAGAGGACTACAAATTAGGGAAATTAAAAGTTCAAATAAAGACATCAACCCCTTATCATTAACTATCTACGAGTTCAGAATCGATAACAATTATGCTAGCCGTTATATATATATATATACTGCCACAACGGCCAAGTCCTTCAAACCACACAATAAAAATAAAAAAGTTGGATAGTAAGAGGTGGAGTTCTTAATATATTTTTAGAGAAACAAAATTAAGCTGTTCAGACTAACAGTTTCTCCAGAAGAGCTAGACAACTATTGCTGTTCAAAGCCCAAAAAATTTGAACGTTGATTCAATAGTTAAACGAGTCGAATTCAAATCTATTTCCATACGTGAACACTTGTATGAGTCGAAAATAAGTCACCTATTGTTCGCTCATTTAAAGTATTGAATTTTCTTTGTCTCACTGATCCTCATTCGATATAAATTCATTGATCTTTACTCGTAAACAATATCGACTATCCTAAATTTATATAATATATAGTTTTTAACAATTAAATTCTCCACATACTTTGAGAAGTGAAAGGAATTTTTGTGTTTTCCGTACAAGTCCATCAATTGATTCAAGAGTGATAATATCCTCTCATTAATTTTTTTACAAGACTCAAGATCTAGTTTAAAGAGTTCAAATTTAAATCATTCTAAATAATTGACTGAGTTAATTTTTTCTATATTATCATAATATAAATTTTATGACGTAAGTGAAGCATATTATATAGTAACTTTATGCAAAAAAGTTATAGGTGGTGAAAAGAATGTAATACTCTTGTTTTATGTAAAATTCTTAAGCATTGCAAATATGAGTAAACTATTTAAATTAATGTTCGTAATTATTAATTGTGATTAAGGGAGTTGAGTGGCATAATACATGTTAAGTCTCTAAAGTTAATTCATTTATTATGGATATTCTTATCATTTTATTACGGTATTTTTAAAGATTTAATACGTACATACTAAGATTTTTTACCTCAAAAGTAACAAATACCCCATTATAGTTGGCACTTTTTTAGCATTTAATTATTGAACTTTAAAAATATATAATTAATCTATTGAAGTAATTAAAAATACGTAATTGCACCATTATGTTAAATTTATTGAAAGTCCGTTAGATTGAGGTTCAAATTTCATACGTGTGTCGCAAGAAAAAAAAAACTAAGAAAGAAACATTTTTCTGAAGTGGACAATCCATGTGGATTTGGCAACCACTTGGATTGACGAGTGAGATAGAGCTCGGAGTGGATGCGGATAAGGATTGTGAAGCCTTGGTGTTGGAGTTTTCGGACAATGACAGATTTAACCAGGCCACGGTTGCCGGAAGGTTGAGATTTTTTTGAAATTGGGAATTCAAATTAAGAAAAATTATGAGCATGTATGGAGATGGAGAGTGTGAATGAAATCTGAAGCTAAAGAGATAGTGGCAGTAACAGTTTTAAATTAATGCAAATTCAGATCAATGTTATTTCATCTTTGGGGGATTAGTATTTAGAAAGATGAAAAAATGAAGAAGAGAGAAAGAAAGATAAAGATTGAGAGGGAAAAAAAAAAGATAAAATAATAAAATCATATTTATTTAATGATAGTATCTAAGGTTGTGTTTGTTTAAGTCTTAATACTTTTTAATAAATTCATGTCTAAATCGATAAGAGGTAAAAGTTGTTTATTAAAATTTTGTTTTTCTCTTAAAGTCTCTTAATCAGTAGACATAAAATGAAGTCTAAATCATTAAAAGGTGTTTCTTAATGAAAATTTTGTGGTAATTTTTTTTATATAAATGCATTTAACAATATTATGCACTCATTTTTATTAAATTGAATATTTTAAATTATTAAATAAAAATTTATCCTTTAAAATAGTAAAATAGTGTAATTAAGAGACAACTCACTTTTTTAATTATCAAACAGTTTTTAAAATTTAGATAATATTTCACTCAAATGATCTAATTTATTAAAATATACTAACTATTTAGATCTTAATTATTCAATTTTATCAGATATAACCTCACTTCATGTTATGTGATTTTTGTCATGTATATCATGTGGCTACTAATTTTTTTTACAGTGTCATCTTTTTTATTTTTTGTTTTTATAAAAATGTAATAAAGATAATAAATAGACAAACATACAATTAATTTAACAAAAAAGTATTATTTTAAAATTTTAATTAACTCAATGAATTGATTACATATTTTTAAAATTTAATAACTTAAAAAGTTACAGACTATAATGGGAATTTTTGACCTCCCTTTTCTCAATTCTCTCATATATGGATGTAATATCTATTCACGGGATGATGTGAAGAGAATCATATTTCGATACTCCCTCCCGTCCGTGGTTTTAAAATTGTATGCGAGTATTAAAAATATAATTATATAGCATTAAATATAATATTAATTATTTATATTATTTTTATATAAAAATAAAAGAATATTATTTATTGAATAAAAAATAATAAAAAAATAAAATTATATTTAATATTAAAAATTAAACAATTAGTGATTGTTTGAAGTTCGTTTAATAGAGGGAGTATCATATTTCTTGGGAAAACAAAATCACACCCTACCCTATTATAACTAAGGCTGCAAATGAGTTGAATTGATCTGAATTTTAAATTGTTTGAATTCGATTCGTAAGGTTAAATTCGTATTTGAATTTGACTCGAATTCGAACTATATTTAAAATAATTTCTCAGATTCGGTTTGATTCGAATTTTCGTTACTCGAATTCAATTCGACTCGGATCGAATTATATTCAAACTACTAGTAAATTTCAAATTTAAACTCAAATTTGAGTCTCCACATAATAACTAGTTTTATAATATATATAATTATTAATTGAACTTATTATATTACTTAGAAATGAAAAAAAATATAATTATAATTACACTTTAAATATATAAAATTATAATTAAAATATAAAAAATAATAACTAATTATTTAAATTTTGTTTAATTGTGTATATATTATAAGAAAATATATCGAGTATCTATACGAATATATATTAATCGATTATTTATCGGATCATGATTAAAAATTCGGGTAATTTGAATCCTAAACGAATCGAGTATAATCTTATTCAGTTTCTATTCGTATTTTTATTCGAATTATTTTTTGTGCTCAGATTTGAATCATATTATTAACGAGTTTGAGTCTTACTCATATTTTTTCGAGTCGAATCCGAATCGAACCCGAATTATTTAATTCGATTTGCAGTCTTAACTATAACTATAATCATTAAACTAATTTAGGCATCTAGACAAGATATAATACTCATTAAACTATTAAAAGTCACACCACATCAAGTATTTTATTGGCAAGTCACAAGTGAGTAATGAAAGAGGCTGCCAGCCATGAGCCAGCCTGATTAAAGACAAAGTCTATTGAATTATTCTAATCTCCACTGGTTTCATGAGTATATGAAAAAATAAGTGTATAAAAAAAAATATGAAGTTAAAAAGACATTTCAAGGGTTTTCATGATATTCTTATGTGTCCATGAATAAACGACCAAAATGGTGTAATCTCATTAAAATTTATTTTTAATCACAGCATAATAGATGAATTAAATAATAAATAATATTACATCAATGTAATAACCTATTATATTATGAACACTTTATGTCATTAAATTAGTTTAACACGAACCAAATGCCTCTTAAATGTTTAGTACATTAATAATAGTACTACTCCTATGAATCTATGATTGCACTATACTTTCATTTTAACGTTGTTGTACACCAACTAAACTCAATGGTGACTATACCTGGTCCAATTTCACTCAATTATACATGTTCATCTGTCATTTCTTGTTCCTTCAGGCATGCATGTTTATCTGTTTCTATTTCTTTCTTAATTGTTGGAAGCTTTCAGTTCTATTCAACTATCGTCACGGGAATATTGGTTTCGCCAGACCCGGGCATAATAATTAGAGCTCCACAGTATCTTGAATTGAAGCTGCGGATGGTACGGAGAAAATAATTTATACAATGTTTTATAATCTACGAGAGCTGTCCTATGACTACATAATAATTGGACATAAATAATTTATAATTTTATCTATTTATTTTTTTATTTTTTATTAAAAATAAAATTATAAAACACTCATATCCAATTTTTATGTTCAATTATCATATTCGTATAGAGTTTTTTAATTTACATGGAAGTCATCCACACAAGGAGGAATATGCATTATCTATAAATATATTTACATTGAATTATTTGTTTTTATAAGTTTTATAGTCCGTGCATATATTATTTTTTTTCACAAGTTTTTAATATTTTTTTATTAATATAATATTAAAAACAATTCATATATTTTATGATATACGAAAGCTTTATATGCTGACCACAAGTGTGTGTGTGTGTATATATATATATATATATATATATATATATAGTTCCTAAAGATAATTTTGCATGCAGGACGGAAGCAAAAAGTTGGTTATAGAGACAAAACCAGCTGAAAGTGCTTACACTTTCCAAGTAAATTAATTATGGGATTAGGTAGTAGTAACACGTCACTATTAACTTTAATAATCTCACCGACAAAATTTTCATTTCCAACGCATACAGAGTAATGAGGTATCAAAATTAGTTTAATTAATTTACAGGAAAGTGCACGATACTAAGTAAAGTAATTCAAATATACGAGAACAACTTACCAAATTATTTTACATACCTCTTTGGTCGGGAAAAGTTTCCTCCTCTATTGTAAAGGGATGCCAAATTTCTAATTATATTTCTTGGCAGGTTTAATTTGAGTCTTTCTAAGAAGGAAAAAAAAAAAAAACTCTTATCGGTTCCAAAATATTAAATTAAATTAAAAAAAAAGTTCAAAGTTGATGTGACATATTTTTTTAATTTAAATAATAGTATGATTCATTTAATTTATATAAAAAAAAAAACTATTATAACTAACTATACATTTATATTATTTTTAATTTTAATATATATATTGAATAAAATTAAATAAATTCATATAAAATATAAAAATATTTAATTTAATTTTAGACAGTTAATATTAATCATATATTTGAAACATAAGAAATGTGTGTGTGTGTATATATATATATATATATGCACACACACAAGAAGTACATATCAAATTAGTCATAATTAAGTGAATAACTCCAATACATTGTTGACTTTCAACTTGTACCGCGTTGGATTTCAAATTTCTTGATTTTTTTTTATAGATTAAGATAAATGTGAAAGTCCATGAAATAAAAAAAAATTAATATGAGTTTCATTTTTAATTCTTATTTATTTCATATATATATATATATATATATATATATATATATATATATATATATATATATATATATAAATTATAATTATAATTATGTTAAAAAAAAAATTCAATACATAGCAAGACTGTACAAAAAAGTAACTCCCAACCCTCACGAACCAACCCACGTGCATCTGCCCGTGACTTTGGTACTCCATTGGATACTTACCAAGACTAGCTTATATTTGGGAGAATTTTATTATGTATGATGATTTTGTCAATAATTTATATATTTATTTTTATAAAAAATAATAAGACCTATTTTTTATATAATAAATTTTATTATTTTTTATATAAATTATTATAAAATATCATTACTCATATATTTTTTTTATTTGATACTCAATTTTAGGAATCCCCCTTGTATGCCGCAGAATATGTTGACTTTAGCGTCACTGCCCATCAAGATCTCTGCAAGTTGACCGTGTTTGAATCCGATTACATTTTATTATAATAGCCCACTTAACGTAGGAAGGACATAATTACTTCAATTTCTTTTCTTCTCTTTTTTTTTTTTATTTTATCATTTTTTTCCCATGTGCATACGCCTACCTAATACTTTCCAAGCTGTGTTTAGTTTCACTCCCTTCTTTTAAATCTCCACAAAATGTTTATTCATTTCCTTCCAGATACCTTTTCTCTTCCAAATATATATATATATATATATATATATATATATATATATATATATATATATATATATATATATATATATATTCCATGAAACTAAATATTTCTCTCACTTATTAGCTGTAATATATTAAATTATTTTTTACATGCAACAACTGAAATAGTAGTATGGAGTACAAATTAAAGCTGAACAGACTTTCTTAATCATTTATTTATTATACCTACTTGAAATTTTCTTTTATCAAGTTCATGCAGTTCTCTTTATTTATGATAGATACCAAAAGGTGAAGTGATATCAGTCCCAGAAATTTTATTATTCTATGTAGAGTAAATGGTACCAGCTCAGATATTTTGGTTTGGTCTAACAAGATCAAATGAGGATTTTGAATAGTGTTCAAGTTGATAATTTAATTTCCAGAGAAAAAATGGACAAGAACTCCCTGTTTCATGTTTTCCTTTCTCTCATCATCATCATCATCATGGTTCTTCCAGTTTCTAATGCACAAATAGGTCCAACAGAAACTAGAATTCTTTTCCAAGTTCAACTTCTTCTTGAATATCCGCAAGGATGGAATAATTGGACTAATTTCTGTTATCTCCCTCCGTCCCGGTCTCTTGTTATTGTCTGCTCAGGTAATCACATAACTGAATTAACTGTCATCGGAAACAGAACATCTCCTCTGTCTCAGAAATTCTCCATAGATTCATTCTTCACCATTTTAACAAAGCTTTCAAATTTGAAAGTTTTGTCACTTGTTTCTTTAGGATTATGGGGTCCATTACCGCCCAAGATCAATCGGTTTCGGTCACTCGAAGTCCTTAATATTACTTCTAATCGCATTAACGGAAATATTCCTGCATCAATTTCTACCCTCAGCAATCTCAAGAGTCTTGTTTTGGCTGATAATCTCTTCAATGGGAGTGTTCCAGATCTAAAGAGTTTACAAAATCTCCAAGAACTCGACTTGGGTAACAATCATCTGGGGCCTAAATTTCCTTCACTAAGTGACAGTCTTGTTAGTGTCGTATTGAGAAACAATTCACTGAGATTTGAAATCCCCTCTGTTCTCTTGAATTTTGATAGACTTGAACGGCTCGATGTCTCTTCCAATAAACTCGTTGGACCCATTCCTTCCTTTCTCTTCTCTCTACTTTCCATTCAGTATCTCAATCTGGCCAAGAATCAGCTTAGTGGGGCACTTCCCACAAATGTGTCCTGCAATAAAAATCTTGCATTTGTGAATATTTCTAATAATCTTTTGATTGGAAAGTTGCCTCCTTGCATTGGATCAAATTCCATGAACAGGACAGTTATTAGTTTGTGGAATTGTTTATCGAATACGAGCTCAAAATCTCAGCACCACTATTCATTCTGCCACAAAGAAGCATTAGCTGTCAAGCCTCCGAGTATGGATCAAGAGAAGAAGAAATCCACCATGAAACTTGGCGTTGTTCTTGGTATCATTGGGGGAATTATGGGAATTGTTGGTGCATCTGGAACATTGATTTTGGTCTTCTTCAAAAGAGCAGAAGCTAAAAAAGCTAGAGAATTTATAAGTGACAGCTTTGTCCTTGACCAAAACCCCGGTTGCGGCTCTCCAATTGTGGATGGCAGTAAGACATTTTCTCCTATGCATTCGACTGTGTGTTATCAACTTACGACGCATAAAAAGATTTCACTTTTTACTGTTTGTCTTTAATTGTGTGGGTTGAAGAATAACTAATCTGTTGAAATATTTGAAGGGCATAGACCACAGGCAATGAGAAGAATGGCGACATTCGGACTCCCACCATATCAAAATTTCACATTGGAGGAAATGGAGGATGCAACAAACAATTTTGACCCATCAAATTTGGTGGGGGAAGGCTCTCAGGGACAGGTAAAGAATCCACTTCCCCCCAGCTTAGAATCCTTGATACAAAATGCAATATTTTCAATCTGATCTTCTTTATTTCAAACATATTTTCAGGGTTCAATTTAGTTCATATCAATATATTTGACAAAACATAAAACTCAATTTACTTCACTGTTGGCACAGATCTATAAAGGCCGGCTTAGAGATGGATCAACAGTATTGGTGAAATGTCTAAAAGTAAAACAGAAGCATTCCCCTCAAGCACTGAAGCAGCATACTGAAATGATATCCAAGCTAAGGCACCGGCATCTAGGGAGCGTTCTTGGACACTGCACTGTTACATATCTAGACCACCCCAGCACGGGAAGCACCGTCTTTATTGCTCTAGAATACTTCGGGAAGGTATCATTAAGGGATCATCTTACAGGTATATACTTAACATTTCCGTACTAAATAAAACTATTTATGATTATAAACTTAGTTGCTTTTAATTGGTAGATTGGAGAAAGAAAGAAATGCTGAAATGGCCACAGAGAATGGCGATCACAATGGGTATTGCAAAAGGAATCCAATTCTTGCACACAGGATTAGCATCTGGAAATTTCGGGAATGATTTAAAGATTGAAAATATCTTGTTGGATGACAGTCTTACACCAAAAATTACAAGTTACAACATTCCCTTGCCATCCAAGGTAAATGTTGAAAAAACAATTTATTTTTATTATTATTTAAATAACATATTGTCAACCGAGAGCTAAAGGGTTTGTTTTTTTAATTATTTAAAACTTAAGTTGGATATGAAAATATATCAATTATGACATAACTCACCATTTACCTACTTGTGAAATTTTTAGGTAGGTTCAGAAAGTCCTCTACTTAACAGACAAGAGCCATCCAATATTCAACGCAGGTTTGTTTCTCTTCTTACTTTCTTCTTTTTGACAACAATATAGTTCTTAGCCTTATCATGAAACCTCAATATACAGCAACGAAAATCCCGAGAAAGATGATATTTATCAGTTTGGTGTTATATTACTCCAAGTTATTACGGGTAAACTATTCGACTCCAAGGATGAAATAGCTGAAATGAAGCTTCAGGTATATATTTTTCTTTCAACGTCTGTAATCTGAATACTTACATGAACTTTCAATAGGCTTCAACTGGCTCATTTGCTTTTGCAGTTCGAGATGAACTTGCCAGAAGCACCAGCAAGACTGCGGGAGGCAGCGGATCCCTCAATACGAGGGACGTTTGCATACGAATCGTTCAAAACTGCAATTCAGATTACCGTGAACTGTCTCAGTGAGGATCCAAGCAAGCGTCCCTCAATAGAAGACGTTCTTTGGCACATGCGGTATTCAATTCAAGTTCAAGAAGGATGGACTAGTAGTGGAAACCTTAATACAAAGTTGTAACGCTCACTTTTAAGTACTTGCACCCTGTTGTTCATGGTTCTGTAATATAGTTGGCCAATATATTAAACATTTCAATGATCAACCAAGTTCTTATTTGATCAAATAAATAAAACAGAACAGCAACAGGGAAGAAGTTATAAATCATCCATTTGAATTCCTGTTAACCCAACATAGTCAATGTAGCTTCGGCACTTCTCTTGTAACTTAATTTAAGGAGAAAAGCCCCCCCCCCCCCAAAAAAAAATCCAGGTGCTTTATTAGTCTGTAGAACAGATATTTTACACACAAATTTTCTGCATCAGTTCTATCAATATTTATTAACATTGTCTGAGTAAGATATTGGCCAGTTATAAAATGGGAGTTCTAAGGTACATAAACATGTTAGCCCAGTTATAACATGGGAGCTCTTAGGTACAAGAATTACTCAAAAATATGAGACCATATTTTGAAAGAGCAATCTTATAAATAGTTCTAACATACATCTGCAGAATGTAATCAGACTTGTAATACAAGACGAAATTCTAGAGTTTGCAGCACAAGTTTTAAAGTGTTATTCAAACAAGCCATTGAACAATTTTTGAAATCTAACAGCGCGCTACCAGATGAATCAGTCAGCTGTCCAGCTTTGCTCTACAATCTCACGTACTCTTCTGTTGTACTCACGCTTGTTCTCACTAAACATCCTTGCAGCTTCTGAATTGGCAGGTGAGTTTGGATTTGGGTCACAAAGCAATGACTGCCAACAACAAATTACAAGGAAAAGTGGATCAGAGGATTAGTACTTCCCTACCCCAAGCAATGATCAGCATACTAGCACCTGCTAAGTAATCAATAACTCATGCTCACAAGACTGACACAAACTACAATGTATAATTGTGGGAAATCCCATACCTGGATGGAGGTAAGAATAGCAGCCACATCATAGATAGGACTCCACTGATTTTGCAGAATGTCCAAGCATATGCTTCCATCAGCATAAACTGGCAAACAATCAAAGCAAAACAGGAACTTAAGAGTAGAGCCAATAGAAACCGAACGGAATATAGCATCGATTAGAAACCTATCCTATTCATTACAGAACAATGATAAAATAGTAACATTTATCACAAGAACGTCGTTTTGATGACACTAAGGCCTGTTTAATAAAACCGAAGATTAAGCACCGATGTATAATTGTGACCAATGGTAAGGTAAAATATGACATGGACGTCACAAGCATGTATACAAGTTTCCAACAGTTTCTCATTTATTCATCTGCAGTCGCTTATTTGACTTTGTACTTACATTTTACTTGTTAGCAGCTTTCTTATATGAAATACTGAACAAATAGCTTTTGCTCTCAGAAGACAATATAACTATAATGTAATACTACACAAAAAAATAATAAAGGAGATGATATTTTCTGCCAGAAAAAAGAGGTCGAGTAGAGAGAGAAGGACTTGTAATTGGAAGGTTTCTGCTAAACAACCATGTAAACACTAAAGAGACGCACAAAATGATCGAAGATCGACATTTCAGGTCAATATGATCAGATTAGGAAAACATGTTTGCATGAAACAGCTGAGCATTCTGTGTTCAGCTACAAATCACTCCTCGATGACTTCAAATTTTTTAGTCTTTCTTAGCCAACTTATTTAAGTGTTTCAAGTTTCCATTATTAAATGCGATTGATTACCAAATCAATTAATGCATTCAGTTCTAGGACTTAAGTTGGTTAACGAATAGTCTCTAAGAGCATGACAGGTAGCTGGAAAACTTATGGCGTATAACTAACAAATCCCAATCCAAAGAGAGGGATGAATACACAGGGATTTGCAATGATCAATCAAGTATATCACAGAGTGCACACCACATAAGCCATAAAAACCAAAAGCATTAAATTAGAGAAAGGGAAAAAATAAAATCCCACAACCATGTTTTACTACTGTACTCCACGTTCACGACAAGATTGACAGTTAGAAATAATAAGTTATGTTCCAGTGGTTAAAATACTAAAACTCAACATTAAACAACATGGCTTGAAAATGCGAATATGAATTAATTGTTGTTCTTGCTTTCAAGTATCAACTTACTGTTAGGATGGAACATTCGAGAAACGAAACGCACTGTTGGTGGCTTATTTGGATAATCCTCTGTAAACTGGAGCGACAATTTAAACGTGCCTGATGAAGTCAAAAAGATATTCAACATAGATAAGAACAATTATGTAGATGACATAACAAATACAACAATAAAAGTAATATGCATACAGTACGAACAATACATTTAACTTGAATGCAGAAGAAAACAGCCAACATGACTCATGCACCATCTTATTACTTGCAGTTGGCTTTATTGACAGAACCAAGGCTAAAACCTATCAGGGTATATTTCATATGCTATCAACTAATGCCTACAAAACAGTGCAAATACATGTGCAGAAATACATCCATATAATCTTATTTCACAATGATTAAGCTATTCACACAATCACACTACTCAATCTATGTCAAGTTACCACTTTACAGGCACAAAGAAAAACTATCCTCTCTCCAAATGTAGCAACCAACTTGATCATGATACCGAACTGCAGAAACGTACATATAATATCCATGTAATATACCACGTAAGACACCATTATCTAGAACAATGTGATTCATATAGACTAATAGCAGTCTATTAAGGTGAGATGGCTCATTTAGTTATGCAAGTGAAACCAAATAGCCTTGTTATAATTAATTGACTAGTGGCAGATTTATTATCAAAGATATAACTGAAAGTGGTTAACCACTCACAGTCCATTTTACTTCATCTACACGAAATACTAAACGAAAAAGAAAATAGCCTGAGAACACGTGAAAAGAAAATATCACATTCAAGTAAACGAGACAAGAAAATTTACTTTCAAACAAACATGTTATAGTTTATCTATAAGATTCAATTGGATGATGTAATTGCTTGTCCTATGACAACAATATCTACCATCACAAATATGACAACAATATTTTCCAAGGCAGAGTGACTTTAGCATTATATGATCAAACAAAATTGTTGAATATGAGCAGAGATTCAAGCTGCACTTTTAAATGAAGGAATGGGGTTGAGGAATTGACTTCACATACCTCCGTCCCATGGAGTATCATCAGGACTGCAATTCAAATGTGAAAGGTATTAGATATTACAACTGAAATATATTCTCTTAAAATGTAATAAAAGTAAAAGGAAAAGGAAAAAAAAAAGGCATGAGCTAGGGAAAGCTGAATACATGTTTATATATTTGTAACCTACCCAAATATAACAGCATTCCAAAGCATTATATTGTTGTCTTGAGGAGCACCACTGATACCTGCAGGAGGATCTTGTTGCAACCTCTTAAAATCCCTCATAAGTCTCTTCCTTGCAGGTGTTGACATCCTCACCACCTACATATTAGATTGCAGACCAACCATATGAAATTAAGTGATTAGATGATTACAAATACTCAAAACTAGATCACCTTAGCACACACAAAGTAATTAGATGATTGCAAGTTTACAAATATCGAAAATTTGGGCCTCTTAGCCAACAGATTGACACCGTAAGCTTCAACCTAGTTTTAGACATGTCAAGCATCAAAATCCCAAACAGCACAAAGTTAAAATCTCAAACAAGTAATCCATTTGAAATCATTCTTAGATTTATGGGCTTTGATCAAACCAAATGACACCAATTTAACTGCTCAAAATCTGTTAGTGTTATGCAGAAAGATTACTTGGCAAATAACTTAACAGAAGAATTATATCTCATAAAGTTGTACTCGAGCCATCTTGAAACCGCTGAACAATAATAAAGCATATATATGAAATTACAAGCCCAAGCAAACATTTTTATTGGTGAAACCTAAAAGTTCTACCGGTAAACAACCCAATTCTCCATCAGCCATATACAAGCTTATACATACATAATTAACTAATAAATAACTCAAAGTTCGAAGCTTTCAGATAATTTTGATACAATAAAACGCGAAACCCTAGATCCACAATCACTTTCCATGCCCAAACTACCAGAAGACATCATCTGAACATCTCAAAAAGATCTTACTTTAGGTTTGTTCTAATTTTCACCACAATAATTTTAAACTCTAAAAAAGCTAAGCAAATATCGGAAATGAAAAAAACAAACAGAAAGAGGTAAAAGTTAGATTATAAGCTGCCTTACTTGTGTAAATAAAGACGGCAAGTGAGTAAAGTTGGGTTTGAAGATCGAGAATTATTGATGATTGTTCCAATGAAGTGAAGAGAGAGAGAGAGAGTATTAGAGAGAGACTTCCAAGCGATCGACTAATTGATTAATCGGAGGCCAGGATATTTAGCTCGAGGTTTGTTTGCGCGTGAGATATGAATATAGAGAGTGAGAGAGAGAGAGGAAGTTGATGACTAGATATTCATTCAGGTCAGCCGGTTGGGGGTCTCCTGGGCAGCAGGATTCTTTTTACCTCTCTCAAAAAGTACTGCCACTGCTCTGCTTAGATTTGTCTGCCCTTCTTGCCAGCTAATCGATGCACCTTATTTCTGGGCATTTGTTTTCCATTCCACTAATTAAAATTTTATATATAAATGAATATATATATATATTAATAAATTATAAATTTAATGAATTAAACTTTTAAATCTAATTATAAATTCAGATGAGTATATAAGTCAAATATTTTCAACACTATTTTCATCTATTATTCATTTATTTTATTCATCTAAAACTACTCATGGTATTCAATTTAATTACTTTTTTTTCATATATAATCTTTTATATTACAAGAGTTTAGTTGATCAATTTATTTTTTTCATATGTTTACTAATAATAATAGTATAAAATAATATAATTTCTAAAAAATTATCATTAAAATTTTATTATTATACCACTATTAAATTTGTAAATGAAATTTTGCTATAAAACGTATACTAGACATGCAAGTCTTAAGGTTGTGTT
Source organism: Hedera helix (assembly GCA_947179155.2). Taxonomy (NCBI): domain Eukaryota; kingdom Viridiplantae; phylum Streptophyta; class Magnoliopsida; order Apiales; family Araliaceae; genus Hedera; species Hedera helix. Next base: position 44,708,302 of record OX359277.1, read on the forward strand.
TGATTGTATCTTAATGCATCTTAATAGTCAACCTCTTAATGGATCTTAACAGCTCATATTTTTATACTAAGAAGTCATCTGAATAGTTAATATACAAATATTAGTTTAAATCATTCAGATGAACTCTTAATACAAAATTATGAATTATTAAAATATATTAAAAGATAAGTTATTAAAATCTATTAAGATACAATACGTGGAGTGAATATGCGGCGATGGATGATAAGGTTACCTCACAAAGATAATTTTATAAATTTTTTTAATTAAAATTCTTTGTAGTAAATGAACCTTCAAATTCAATAATCAAACCCAAATTGATCGAATGCCCGTAGGTCATACATCCGGTCTGGTGCCAGAGTCTACCAATGATAAAGGGCCCACCTGATGGAAGGACGGGAACCACTTGAATAGTCACATCAACCATTTGTGTACTTAATACTTCTCAAGGCAGAGTGTTCTTGTAAATAATTCATCAATTCATCGCGTCTTTACGGTAATGTTCTCCATCCCAGACACAATTCATGAAGCGGGAAATAACAAAACTAGTTGCAGATGGCCTCTACACAGAAGCTCTCTGCTTGTATTCACATTTTCATGCCCGTTCTTTCCGGCCCGGCAAATTCACTTTCCCTTCTCTCCTCAAATCCTGTGTCAATCTCCAATCACATCCTCAAGGCCAAATGCTTCACGCCCATCTCCTGAAAGTCGGCTTTCACGCTGACATATACACTGCCACTACTCTTGCAGACATGTACATGAAGTTTCACCTATTGGACAGTGCTATCAAGGTTTTTGATGAAATCCCTGAACCAAACATCACTTCACTCAACGTTGCAATTTCTGGGTTTTCTCGAAATGGGTATTGCAAGGAAGCCTTTAGGATCTTTCGGCTCGTTAGTATGCCAAGGCTGAGACCTGATTCGGTCACTATAGCTTGTTTGTTGTCTGCGTGTCGAGATGTCAAAAAAGGCTCTCAAGTACATTGTTGGGCGATCAAGGTTGGTGTTGAACAAGATATTTATGCTGCAACATCACTTGTGACTATGTATGCTAATTGCAGGGAATTGATGTTGGCATCAAAGGCGTTTGAACAGATTCAATATAGGAATTTGGTGTGCTACAATGCGTTTGTTTCAGGGTTAGTGCAAAATGGGGCCCCTTTATTGGTCTTGGATGTGTTCAAGGAAATTAAAAGATCATATCGAGAACCAAATTCAGTTACATTGATTTCTGTTCTTTCTGCATGTTCAGATATCAGGTATATTCAATTTGGCAGGCAGGTTCATGGGTTTATTGTCAAATTTCAAATGAGTATTGATACCATGGTTGGAACTGCACTTCTAGATATGTACTCCAAATGTGGTTGTTGGCAAGCGGCCTATGATTTATTCAAAGACTTGAATGGTAGAAGGAACTTAATCACATGGAATTCAATGATAGCAGGAATGATGTTGAATGGTCAGAGTGAGAATGCTATTGGACTTTTTATGCAGCTAGAATCCGAAGGGTTAAAACCAGATTCAGCCACATGGAATTCAATGATTAGTGGGTTTTCACAACTAGGGAAAGAGTTTGAAGCTTATTTGTTCTTCAAGAAAATGCTATCAGCTGGTCTACTGCCAAGTTTGAAATCTATTACTAGTCTATTGACTGTTTGTTCAGCTATGCTTGCTCTGCGTTGTGGGAAAGAGATTCATGCTCATGCTATTAGAGCTGATATCAGCGATGATGAATTCATTGCTACAGCGCTCATAGATATGTACATGAAATGTGGGAAACCTACTTGGGCACGCAGAGTTTTTGATAAGTTTGAGATAAAGCCCAATGATCCAGCGATATGGAATGCAATGATTTCTGGGTATGGACGAAATGGAGAGCATGAAGCTGCTTTTGACTTGTTCAATCAGATGCTGGAAAGGAATGTTCAACCAAATTCAGCAACTTTTAATTGCATTTTATCTGTGTGCAGTCACTCTGGTCAAGTTGACATGGGGCGTGAAATCTTCAAGTTGATGAATCTAGTCTATGGCTTGTCACCAACTACAGAGCATTTTAGTTGCATGGTTGACCTCCTGGGTCGATCTGGCCGTCTGGATGAAGCGCGGGAACTTTTGCAAGAAATACCAGAACCTTCAGGTTCTGTTTTCTCTTCTTTACTAGGAGCTTCTATGTGTTATTCAGAATCCAAGCTTGGGGAAGAGATGGCTGAAAGGCTGTTAAAGTTGGAGCCCAACAGCCCAACTCCATATGTTATTTTGTCAAATATATATGCTGGGCAGGGAAGGTGGAAGGATGTGGAAAGGGTGAGAGAAATAATGAATCAAAGGGAATTAAAAAAACTTCATGCCTTTAGTTTAATTGGAGTGACATGAAAAAACTCCATATACACAACCAGCAAATTGATCAAGCTATTATCTGATTGTTCTTAAGCTCTAAAAACATTTAGTTAAATCCTCTGTCTTCTGAAAGCATCACTTGCTCACTTCTTCTTGCCCTGAAGTTCCAAAGTAGTTGTCAAAAAAGTTTGGGGGTTCAAAGATGAAGCATGATATCACATCTCTGAGCGTAATCACGCCAATAACTTTTTCGCCATTGCCAGCTACCACATAAATCCTATGAACCAACTTTGAAGCAAGAATGTGTATCACATTTCCAAGAGTTGAATCAAGACTGCATGTTATTGGTGTGACAACCTTCCCAGAATCATGGCTTGCTGAAGCAATGGTGTTCATGAAATCCCTCACAGTGAGCTGCCTGAAAGCATAAATTGAAAGATGATCAGGTCAGCTGAAAATGTTAAATTACGTATATCTGAGGATAGTGAAATATGGTGCAGTTTGTCATTCTTCTTCAGTAATCAGTAAGGCATATAGTGATATGATAGCTATGACAACTTGACCATATTTTATAAGCAAGATGCTACTTTTGGAAACATGGAACTCGTGTAGCTCCATGTGCAAGTTGAGAATTTTTTAATTTAATTTACCTGAAATTGGAGAAAAGGTCATGATTGAGCAACAAAAATCTGATATCTCTTATGCTTAGGCTGCCCGCTATCTTCTTATTTGGTCCTTCGACAACTGGAAGACCTCCAATTCGGTTATCTTTCATTCTCTTAAATGCTTCCAATACCAGATCATTGTTCTGGACACTCATTACCTGATCAACATGAGCAAAAAACTCTCAAAACACCACAGTTAGCAGCCAGAAAAGAAACAATAACCTCAATTACTTGTGTTTCTCACCTCATCACTGGACATGAAGGGAAGACCCAGTTCACTTATAGGATGTGCAGAAATAGAATCAAACCAGTCCCTTCCTTGGCATTTCTCAAGACCATGTATAACTGCAGATTGAGTTATGAAGTTTTTTAAGGATGGGTTCCCTCTTTCAATTACAGGTACATTTCGCAACCTATATTTAGAAAGCAGCAATAAGATAGTCAACATTGAACCATCTGTTGCAGCTGGGATGAATGGCGCCCAACGATAAGATTTAACAATAGACCTCACCTGCAACAAATAACCACATCAAACTTCATGGTGTCAAAAAATTGGAGGAACGAGTTTGTTTTTCCTCCCTGTTATATATCCATCTTGTTCCCAGTTCTAATCACAGCACTTGATCTCGAGGTTCACTCCTCAATCGGGAAACACATTTTCCGAAGCTTAAAAATCATCGAAATGTTCTTTTTATTATGAAATATAAATACTGTAAATTTCCTTGTGTTTAGGTTCCCAATCATTTTGCCAAAGATAAATCCCCTAAAAGAAATCATATTTGTGTATTTGCTTACCGTCGTTGATTTAAAAGGTTCTTCTTCGAGGATGACTTTGTAGAAATCCTCCCCTAACTTATCAGCGGCAGTGGGGGCATCATTTCCCATCCCTTTATCTGCAGCCACACCACCAGCCAGAGCCGCTCCAACTGCAGCAGCAGCCAGGCCTGCAGCTGCCACAGGACCTGTTGCACCCAGTGCGAGTGCTCCAAGGGCACCAGCAGCACCTGCACCTACTCCAGCAGCTGCTGCAGAGCTGGCTGATAAGGTAGCTGCGGCGACTTCTGCACTCTCCAAAACCCAGAGAACAATGGCGGGGTAATCTATAATTCCCAAATACCTCTCTCTCCAATCCATGGTTTTAATGGCATTAGGTTCTCGCACAGGAGCTGATAGGATGTTGGAGTCAGATAGAATCCTAACCGCCTCGCCAACTGATGTGTCTGCTAGAATTTCCAGCACTACAAAACGAATTTAGCATAAACATCCAGGTCTTAGTAATTCAGATATATTTAGACCCCAAATCATCTTGGAAACAATAAATTTACTTTTATTCACCTTGGCCTCCAGGAACTTCTGGGAAGGATGAAACTGGAATTCTTGCAAATGCAGCTGTTAAAGTCTCCTGCAATGACATTGGCAGCGTCTTTCTGCTCTGAACCTTCTCAAAGTAGGCATCACAACTTGGATTCTCAAAAACTTGTTTTGGGACTTGTGATTGTGCCATATCTACTCGTACACCTAACACATCAACATCACAGACGTTAACTGACACAACACTGCACGAGTTTATTCAGAAGAGCCAGAACAGAAGATTCTTGTGTAGAGGTAGGGAACTAAGCTCTGTATAGACTGAATCCGAGATTTTTATTTGACATCCAACATCCAGCATATGTTTTGGGTTTAAGTACTTCATTCCAAAATATAGGATTCAATTTGAAATATTTTCATAATTAAAAATAATATGATTTCATTTTATTTTAGACAATATGAAAATTGTAAAATAAATAGTCAGTACTACTATATACATTTTTTTTCAAAAGTTAAACAATATTTTAGAACGAACAGAGAGAATATTATTTTCTTTGACAAACAATATGATCGCAGTTGCGATAAGTTTCTACAGGTAATTGCGATGTAATTTAGGTTTCTTTAACTCTCTTTTCAAAAAAAAAAACGTGGTTGAAATTATTTACCCCAGTACGTAGTAGCAGATTTTTTTTACTGGGAGTAATTTGAAATCAACTTTCAGTCATGACCATTTTAATTACATCAGCAATAGGGTGAATTTCATAATATCAATCGCTATGTAGAAAAATACAAAGATGGGAAAGAACATACATACCGAAAAGATCCGTGGCCTCTGAGTTCTAAGTTGGGACGTAAGGTCTCTCTATTCTCATTTCTCATCCAGAAAACTAAACACAGGAAGTAGTTATTGAGGGGCATGCATGAAATGTCCTTCTGCCATCTGTAAGCACTTGACACGTGTCATAACTGGTATGAACACGTGTAAGGTATGCCATGCAGTCAGATCAGTTTTTATTTGCCAGGTAATTAGGTGGTGTTCCCGTTTGTTATTCAAAGAAGTTGAAACTTACAAGATTTTAGATGTACGATGTATCTATATTTCTCTCTTGTGCAGGGTGTTAATGGATTAAATCAATCTTATTCAACTTGAATTCTGTCTTATATTTGTTACATTATTAATTACGATTTGGGATTCTTGAGTTGAAATTTTATTTATACATTTGACAATTCATTTATACAATTCTTCAGGTAACTTCATACAAATTTGGCTAGTTTAACCCTTTTTTTTGGGGGGGGGGGGGGGGGGGGGGGGGGGCGGGTAAGACATCCACATTTTTCTTGTCAATACATTTGATCCATTTTCTTCATCAATAGAGCAAAAAATTAACTTGATATGTCTGATATATAGCCTTGAACTTTCCAGGTGAATCTATATAAACTTGTATACATGAGAGAATATAATATATGCTATAATAAAAAATCTGAAGTTATGAGTACAAAAACGTAAGTCCAAATCTTTCCACTCCATCACTTGTTTTGTTCACCTTTGTCAGCAGGATCAGGCACGAAAGGACCTTTATTTGAAGTGGAGAAGGGCAAAAGAGGCGGACATGAAAAGGTTAAGTTCCCTTGTTGAGAATTTGAAGGCACTACAGATCTGTTCAAGTAGTTTGTTGCACATTCAACTCCATTATAGCTGGTCACATTCTGACTAGAATTTTCTACAACCCCGGCCGTCCTTTTTCCAACATGGATGCGATTGCAGCTGCCAATGCCGATTGAAAACTTGGGTTTGATGTAATTTCTTTAGTTGCAGCCGCAATTTTCTCCGTGAAACACTGCTGAGGGTGAGGCTGATCGTAGGTGTTGTTTGTAGGCATCTTATTATAATATGGTTGATAGAATGGTGGTACTGATTGAGATGGTAACTGTGTTAATCCAACATATGAAGATCCATTAAGGTTCTTCTTGTTGGACAATGCGCCCCAATATTCTAAAGATGAATAATTAGCAGCAGAAAATTCGAGACATGTCGAGGCGTATTTGTTGTAATGAGAGGAGGCAGTTGGTGTAGTGAGATCAAGAGTGACTGTTGGGTGTAACTGAGAGGTTGAAATAGTAGTAGTGTTGGGGATATAAAATGAGTTGTTTGCCCTCGTACTCAAGTTTAGTTCGTGGAGGTTAGCACTGGTAGTGGCTCCGAGGCTGCCTAATTGGGAGGTTGAGGAGGAGGATCTTAGCATGGAAACAGCGGCGGAAGTGGTGGAAGCCATTGCTGTTGCTGAAGGTGGAAGTTTGTGGTTGTGTGCTCCTTCATAGGTGGTCACCAGAATGGACATGTCCTCTGCACATCTTTGCACCTAAATTTTGAGAAAAAAAATTGAAGGGTGAGATGTTAATGATCATATACGACTACACATATTGCATGAGAATCTTTTTCCAAAAAAGAAAAACAAAATTTCATATTATTCTTTGATAATTCATAAGTTGTTACAAACATACCATAAGCATCATTAACCGTCGAAGAGCAAACACACATCATAAACTAGTTAGCATCTCTAGCTAGTTAAGGTAATAATAATTATGCAAGCATGCAAGTTTTTTTTAGGTTTTCGCAAAATTAAGTAGACAGAAAGCACACATACGTACATGTTTTCTCACGGGGCATGATGGTGAGACTCTGCAACGGAAGTATGCTCGAGGGCATGGATTTCCTTTTGATATCTTCTGTCCATATTTTCGCCATTGACATCCATCATTCATCTGTATACGTAAAAGTCAACTACTTTCAACTCATGAATCTATCTTTCTCATAAGGTAGTTAATGCCTGCATAATATATATATATATATATATATATATATATATATATATATATATATATATATATATATATATATATATATATCATTTGGTTCAAACTACAAGTTTACCAAAGTACATTAAATCTAGCTAGCTAGCGCATGCGTGTGGACTACTATTATAATTTGGGTGTACGTACAGATGAAACTTTGATATGTATATACTAACCGTTGGTGCATTGCATATAGCTCTGACAGACACCCTAGCTTTCTTGGAAAGGTTTTGCTGGATAACTACTTCTTCGTCATCCCCATTTCTCTCCAATCTTGAACTTTTTTTACTTGGTGACCACGTGTCACTTGGCTCCTCTACTTCCTTTAACTCATTGAAGCTTTTTGTGGAGCTTTCGTTCTTTAAAACTCCAGTAGAATGATCACTCGAGTCATATTTGCCGTCCAAACGTAGTGCAAGGGCCTCGTTGAATTTACCATCTTCTTCTTTGGTGGAATTTTTATCCTTCAGCGCCTTGCTCTTAGGCTCAAGTAATGAAGATCTGCCAAGGCTAAGAGCGACAAGTTGATCCGGTTCTTCATCATGATCTCGTTTGTGTAAAGACGCTGCAATATCTTCATATTTTAAGTTTTGTTGTTGCAGAGATTGATAATCTTTCATGATCTGCTTTAATACAAGTTTCAACCTTCCGTTTTCTTCTCGAACTTCACCTATTTCATCTGATCATTCTGATGCAACAATCAAACATATATAAGCATACATGCCACTAATTAATCATGCAGTATCTTTTCAAATACAATTATCCAGGCAAACATATGAACATAAAATTAATTTCAGATACGTAATTAATTATCATTATGGATAACAACAACAAATATATTTATGGCCAAAGATTTGTCAGGTGAAAACATAATCATTGTTTTTATGTACTACTAATTAATTAATTACGAGCATGAAATTAATATATATATATATATATATATATATCCTTTTCAACAGATGATCTTTCGGTAGTGGGTACCGAAGAGACCTGCAGAAATCTGATCGACTTAATCTTTAATCATATCAAGAAGAAAATCAAACAAAGCTACTAATGTTTTTTAATTGAAATGTCCATCGATCGAGTTGCCATTTGCTGATATTTGCTGATATGTAAACAGAATAATTTATGAAGAGAGAATAATAAAAGACAGAAACAACAACTCCGATCCCTTCCCTTCGTGACCAAACACTGATTAATTTTATAATTAAAAATATTCATAACATAAAACCCTTCAAAAATGGTAGATCCGATTATATCGAGCTGTACTGCTGTGAGATCGGTAACCAATATATCTACATTAAATTTACATATTCTTAATGCACTAAAGTGTGTCCCCCTACGGGCTTGAAAATCCTGCAAACAAATTTCTAAAAGTGGCTCAACATTAATTTGTGAAAATTGCAAAGGATTAATGGACAATTAATTTATTAAAATGGTTGAATTTTGGAGCACATGCAAGAAGAACCGAAATAATTGAAGTGACACTAGATCATGCAAGGTCGATCGGATGGTATATATAACACTCAAAATACTAGAAACCTTAACTACTTGAGAGGATGACAAAGATTTGAAGAAGATTGTAACAATTAAGGACTCGGTTAACAGGTTTTGATTTAGAAAATTATAAAGTCCTACAGGGAAAATATGAATAGAAGAAAACTACAGGAATTCTATCAAATTTGTTACAAAAGAACCAAAAAACTGCTGAACTTTTATGGAACATACATATATGTACGTACACCATTTGTAAATTGATGGACGTAAGAACATTAATGGAATGTAATAACATTATTAAATCCCCGCCAAAAATAAGTTGAGAAGCAAAAGAAATAGTTTGACATGAATCATGATGATCAAAAACCAAACATTTTTATATTGATACGAAAAGATGGATCGATATACCCTATTAATTAACATTAGATGGCTTCTTAATCAATACTCATATGTATGTATATATATATATATAGAAAGAGAATATTCACCTTGGAGCTAGGTCTCTGATATTAGAGTAGATTCTTCCTTAATCTTAGAGCCAATTACTAGAGATGGTCTTAATTTCCAGAATAATAGTGTCCATGGATTTGGAGCTGCACCTATTTGCCTTCACCAAGGTACTTTGGATGGCTACTTATATAAACAAGAGAAGCACTAGTTTCACTTTCTTTCTTAAAGAAAAAATTATTTAAATCTCTTGATAAAAAAAACAGTTATATAGCTTTTCCGTGTTAGATTATTTAATTTTAAATGTCAACCGGCCAATAATCACTCTGAAAAGTCTTTTAAGTCTATTTCTTTATAAACATCGAGAGCACGTGAAGAGGAAAAACTCAACCGGGTGCAAGTAGCAAGCATTAGACCGCTACGCCACCCCCTACTCTAAGTTGAACATTCGCAGATAATGGACGTCAGAGGACCTCAAACACCGCTGGTCATATATTATCCGCCATCCTCTTGACTGTATGTACGTATCCCTAAAAGGCTTTAATCCATTTTGCATTTACCCTTTCTTCTGTCTTACCCACTCATCTACAGTTATATATATATATATATATATATATATATATATATATATATATATATATATATATATATTTCAATTTCAACAATTATAGTCATTCTTGCCATTAACTCCGAGTTGCATGTAGTACTTTCTACACAGATATACGAATATTTTTACTTCTTGTGAAAATTCCAACCACCAAATTAATGCACGGCAAAGACGGTTTTTGTGGCAGAAGTTTTTGATCGAGTAGGCGTGCAGATTAGGGAAAAGTTGAATGATTAAACTGGTCCAAATCAAAGATGAGATTCATGTTATCCATTTTCCACGATAAACGTTATTAATCAAGAGTCGTCAAGAATTGTCCTAATATAATTCAACTGAGTGATAAATACGTTTCAAGTTGGTCTCATGTTCTTTTCATTCCACCAAACCGAGTAATTGGAAAAAGTCATTAGTGTCGGTCATTTTTGTTTTATTCTCCCCTGCCATATCAAAGTCCCATGAACTGAATTTATAAAATAAACTTAACCTCAAAATATTCCCAATTTTAAAAGGCAAGAAATGAGCTTAGGAGCATCTAAAGAATATCTAGCTAGCTGCAAAACTTAATTCAACTATTGCCCAGAAGAAGACTTTATCAGTTAGTCCAGCCTGGTAGCTTAAGATATAGCGAGCACCAGTGCTATTTATTTAACAACCACTCTTAACCTTTCAAGAACCTTAATAATAATAATACTCCATACTCAACTTGTCGGAATACATCTAGCTGTTGTTTGTGTGTATTCTATATCCACACAGTAGTCTCTTCTAATTCCATTTCATGCTCTTTTTATACCCTCTCAACCATATATGATAAGTGCCGAGACAAGTAAAAGAAAGAATCGCATGTTACTTAAAATATGTGTGTGCATGAACTTGAGTCGAAGGCCACATTGTAATGTAAAACAAATAAACAAAGTGGCTTGCCATACATGCTTCTCCAATTACCACAATCAATTGAATATGCAACTAGTTTAAGAAGCTTTGAATCCTTCTTCAGGTCTATGCATGAGCAGAGTACACATATTGACAGGGTTTTCCGAGTGTGACGTGTGAAATTGATGACCAGAGGGCCAAAGCATCATCTAATTAATTAACTCAATAAAAACCAATGCTGAGATCATCTGTGTTCTTCAGACAATTTTTTCACATAATTAACTCTGTAGTTGGTACAAATGTATTGACCGCGTAATAAAATACCAAATAGGCTGCTCCAATTTCTTTTGTAATGACAATTTCTTAGTGAGATAATACAACAATTAAATAATATATGGTTACCTAGGTCTACAAGTAAACCTAAAAGTTGATAATTAACCACTTATGGACTGAATCTAACCTACTCCTGAGAAGACTATTAACTAAAACATATTATAATTTATTTATGGTGAAAAGTAGTTGTGATGGTCTGCAGGTCATTTATAGTTATAAATATAAGATGGTCAAGGAGAAAGCAACCACTAATTAAAATGATCAGGCATCAGTTAGAAATTAGAATATAAGCTTGTAATTAGTTCTCAACCGTCAAAAATATTAGGAGAATAAAATTTTAAAGCTATAAATGTAGGTCATTGGTTTATGAATTGATATTTCTTAACTTCAAGGGAAGGGATATATGTAGATAGTTATGGTACAGCCATTAGGTGGGGTAAAGTATAATAATGAAGTTGACTATTGTGATGATGCTCTCTGGTTTAACCAGGAATTGGAAGGAATAAGTTTAACTGGCTTGGCTACAGCAAGCATGGAAGACAAAAGCTAGGTGGTTTTCATAACTGTATTAAGAGGATAACAATGTCTCGTAGGACCTAATTTTTGCAGATAGCCAGCCATATGGTTGTTGAGAAACAAATCAATTGATGTACACCATCGTAAATCTCCTGAGGTCAATAATCTAAAATACGAGTGATTCCGTAACATAACTGTCTTTCCAATCACAAACCATCTTACATCCTAGCTTCTCTCTAAAACTAACTGAAAATCTAGTGCTGATTCACAAGTCACAAGTATATAAATAAAACCCAAGGGAAAATATGGAGGAGTACATGCTTTAAGTTGATTTCATTAATTAAACAAAGGAGATTCATAATTACTTTCATTTACAGGGACATATATCTTGACAAAATATATCCACTTTTTATAGAATTCCATTAATATACAGTTTTTTGATAGGTAATTTTGGCACCAAGTATGGCGACCTTGAGGTTGTTTCCCAAGGCCTCCGCCATTTCTCCCACCACATGGGGTTTCAATAAATACTTCGTAAAATTTCAGGCCAAGAAGTACTACAGTATGTCTCAAACATGTCAAATCCTATTTATTACTTAATTTATCAACTCTCCCATCATCCTTGCAAACATCTTAAATGGCCTAAAAATGTCTATAGAACATTGAAAGGTGACAAAATATAGAATAAACAGATTATAAAGTTTACAAATGAGATATGACCATTCAGGGTTATGTGTTATTTGAAAGGAGAGAGAGGCGGGTTATCTCATTGCTGAAAGCATACCTTAGGAGAATCCTGAAAATTAAAAGGATCATTGAGGGGTCAGCTCATGCAATAGGAGATGTATATTCAAAACTTAAGTCACGCTAATTCATGGCAGCGGGGATCCCCTAAGAAATGATCGAAACAGTGTGAGAGCTTGTGAAGGGGAAGTAAACGGTACTTCATGGGCTGCACCCTTAACCGTTGCAAATGTAAGATAGGTGATGTTTTTTCCCTTCAACAATTGACCAAATGATTGACTCCACCCACCAACCTAAAAACAGAAGATTTCATTGAATCAAATTTCTTCTTTTTTTTTGTTGGGGGGGAAGGGGGGGGGGGGGGAGCGCTTAGAAATTGCTATGAGATGTTTCTAGAATTCTATATGCAAATATGAAGGTTGAGTACCTGCAAGTTGTCATACCAAGGAGCATATTTACCCATGGCCAAAAGCTTCATATCTTTAGCAAGCATGTTAGCAATTATCCTCGTTTGGGTCAACGGAACTTTTGCATCTTGATCTCCACTGAAGGAATGCACTAAAATTCTCAGTTAAGTACTCGTACTATAAAAGAAGATCAGCACTTCATTTTTTTTATTGCAAATAGAAAGTGGTATTAAGAGCCACCTATTTTGAATCTTTGATGATACTTTGGCTTCTCTTTGAGCTATATTAAAATGGTGAATTAACTTGCCAGATGCTGATTAGTGGATTGAAGTGCAAACTTTTGGTCTAAACCAAATCAAGTAAAGTGCGGAGCATTGAGGATAATGTATTCAATGGGTCTTTTCAAGTTCTGGGGAAATTGCCAAAGCTGGACAGGAGTAGTCTTTGGTTTATCACAAATAGGGTAAGTACAGCTGACAAGACAAGATCTTATTTAGTTCTGATATTGCTCCAGATGTCAGAGCTAGATTTTCTTCAGGGTATTTTAAAGTTCTCCTTGGCTAGAGCAACTTGAAAGTTGAGAGAACTGGAATTTCTCTGCTGAATGGAAGTTCTTGAGCAGGAAATCACTGATTTGTTGAGATACTTGCAAGATCAAAGAGCATTTTGGACATTTAGCAACAAAAAACAAAAGAACATTTTGGGTTTGTGAGAGGTTGTATGGATTGACTAGTGTCTTTTGTTATATAGTTTAATCAGGGTGTACCCCCCTTGGGTTCACCACTTCTTGTCTGGGCTTCCATGATCATAACTTTTAGGTACCACATGCAAATTATCTCACTGATTGAAAGTTAAAAAACAAATAAAGAGAACATATAGTAGATACTGAAAAGTTCTTCCAATCTGGGTGTGAGTTTTCTTTCACTACTGTAGTCTTGACGCATAAAAATGGGTGAAAGTTACGTTACCTATAAAATAGGATTGGTATATGCGCTCTCAGAATTTCTCTCAACAGAGGCATCGTGTTGATGGCTATATTATCTATTTGATAGGAAAGCGGCCTGCAAGATCAAATTTATGACACAGAGAAATGTTGATCACATTTCACATAAATGCATATCGGGAGAGAGAGAGACAGAGAGAGAGAACCCTGAACAAAAATCCCAGGCATAGGGCAAGAGAGTTGTGTTGGCATGTAAAGCTTGTTGTAGTTGGGGCTTGTTAAGGTACATATATATTCTCTCACCAAGGCATGGATCACCAACAGCTGTTCTCCTAGCAAACTGTCATATATATTTACACCAAATCACCCAAAAAAGATCAATACATATTCCCACCTATATAATTAGGAAAATATCAGTATAATCACAGACTTTCCACTTACCTTTGCATCTAAATCAGCATGAAATCTATATGAAATAGACTGCTCAATTGCACTCGGAGATTGGCAAATTGGCAAGAGCAAGTCCCCCCTATCAGTATAACTACCTACCTCATCTACCAGTTCTTTAAACACTTCAGCACAAGCCTTAGACAAATTATGATTTATCCGCTCCAGAATATACTTTGAATCATTACATACTGCTTTTTTCAGTATAAGCATCTCATCAGAAATCACCCCATGCGACCACAAATAGTCAGCATCTTGGACACTGATTTCAATATCTAAAAGTGGATTTCCCAACTGCATTAAGTGGATGGGAACAAATGAATGTCGGAAAATCAAGAGCTGCACTACACCACAGATAATTAATTAAAATTTCAGAGTCATTGAAGTAGTACTGCAATAGCTTTAAGCTTGATCGGCTTGATGCTAGGTTGTTTGTTGTACTCGAGCAGTAGAGCTACAAGCTGTGGTATGTAATGACCTATAATCATATTTGCACTCATGTTATACAAGAAGCCAAGAGTTGATGGCACCATGATAATGAAAATGTGGCAAGAAAGGAAAACCTATAAACAAGACCTCAACTTTTGTACTTCCACTTATTATCATGTCTAGGAAACACAGTTCTACAAACATTTTAAGTCTCACCATCTTTTTAAAAAATGTACCACTCCTTATAACCTAATAACTGAAATGGTTTTACCACTCAAAACATAAAGCAATAAAAAAGAGGACCAATGGAGGCTCAATCAGATATTAACCTGCATAACTCTCCCCCGTTAAATACAAATCTAACTCTCTGAATTTGGGGAATTCTTTGAACCAATTAATAAGGAATTGAAGATTCTCTTGAGCTGCAAAAGCCCAAACAATTAACAATCCAAAACAGAAAGACTTCAATTTTGCCAATGAATAAATAATAATATACCAGTTCTACTATCATTCCAATTCACGTAGTCTAAGCTCGTATTTGAGTAAGAAAATCCAACTCCAATGGGGGTTTCTACATACAGCATATTTGATTCTGTTCCAAATCCAAAATTTGGTTCATTACCGTAACCAACAGAAAAAATGAGTTTGCATCTAACTAGCAAACATGAATGCATTACCTAAATTCCAGGAATACTTATTTTTGATCAAGCTTCCTTCAGACCCTGGCTGGAATGGACCATGTTCCATAAATGCGCCAAACCCAAGCGAAGAACAACCAGGGCCTAAAATTGAACTCTATCAGGGGAGCATTATGGTCTACATTTTTGTACAAGGCAAGATTCAGAAACTGATTTCAATGAACTGAAATAGAGTTGATTACCTCCATTAAGCCACAATGTTAAGGGGTGTGAGAGAGGATTAGCAGATTCTGCTTCAACAAAATAGTAGAATAGAGCCCGGCCATGTAGAGCATCTGTAACAATGTAACCGGAATACTGCTTGAAGGAAACATTCGCAGGCTGCCCGGGTAAAGTTGCTATTACTTCAGCACTAGATCTGGAGGAAAAGAAAAGAATGGAGTAAGAAATTAAGACAAAGAACCAGAGCATCATTTTCAGAGCCGTACAGAAAAAGTGAAAGATGAGATATTTATTTAATCAAATATAAAAAACAACTGTCTACTCCACTTATCTAAACATCTTTCTCGGAAGGTAGAAGTGAAATTAACACATTAATATCTACATACACTTGACCATGACTCAAATTTCCACTTCGTCCTCGTCATCGTCAACCAATCCGAGAGCAGCTCATAAACTATAGACATTTTCTTCCTTATTGTAGTAATGGTGGACCCAACTGTGTTGGTTGCTGATGCCCTACATACAATTATTTTAGAGAGGATGATGGCATGATATTTATTAAGCCGTTTAAAAGCAAGCAACTTCATTCAAATTGTGGACCAAAACAAGATCAAAGTTACAAGAGCGAAGGAATGTGAAATTAAACAATTTTTTGATCACATAAGCAGTTCAAAATATTAACCCAAACAGAAAGAAAACTACTTATTAACATAGGTTCAAACATACTTGAGACAATGGTACTGCATTAAAGAACACGTTGCAAAAGTTCTTGAAATCTAATCGACATAGTCTTGAAGTGGCAAATTAGAAAGAAACCCCGAAGGGACGGAACAAAGGCCAACCATTCAACACCTCTAGGACAGGCTAAACAGCTATCCTCGTCACTCAAATCAAACACCTATTTGCACTCCAACAGATCAGAAATAGTTTTTATAGGCGATAGATATTTGATAAAATGTCCAGGCGAAATCATGAACGGCCCCCGCGCAATAGAGGTAGGTATGATCGTTGAATTTGGAGACTAGTGAAAAGAGCGGGATTATAGAAGGGAAAACGTTTATACAGAATTGGTACTGTATATCTATACCTTCTATATCAAAAGGTCTGTAAGAATATAAATTGATAATTAATTAAAAAATTAATTTGATTGGTCATTACACATAATTTAATCAAATATTTATGCTGTCGTATTTGGATAATTCTCCTCCTAACAGAATTGCTATTTTTGCGGAAAATATGTGGTACTCAGTACTCACATCTATCTAAAGGACTGAACTCGGGAGCTCGAGGCTAGACAGTAAGAGCAGCCTTCCCTTTGTATAAGGAATGCCCACCAAAATTCCTAGGCGGCGACGAACCAGTAGTTACAATATATATATATATATATATTTTTAAAACACATGATCTGTATAATTTTTAGGCATTAGGAGTTTACACACATTATTTTCCTACAAAAAATTTTATTTTTAATATTGTGTGAACAACACGTCAACACGTACATATTTTTTTCTTTCAATTAAACATTTCTTACAGAAAATTTAATATTTTTTAAAATATAAAAGTAACAAAGAAAATAACGCCACTTATGACCAGGGTCGGCTCAACAGCATAATGAAAAAAGTTTAAGTTTTAGGCTCCATTTTAAATAAGATCTCAAATTTTTAAACATCATAAATAACTTATATAATAAATGTCTTATAAAAATATAAATTCAATCATTAATTTAAGATTCATAATCCAATTCAATTATTAAATACTTAAAAAAAATAGTAGTATAAAAAAAAAATTAAAAACATGAAATTCTAAAAGTTAAATTATGATTTTTTAACTCTTTCTCTTTCTCTCTCTCTCTCTCTCTCTCTCGATAAATTCACACAAAAATAATTCAGATTACTTTCTTATAGTATCATTAAATTAATAAAAAAAAAAACTCTTCTCCCCTCTCTCTCTTAATTTTAGATGTATCGTTTTAAATTTTAAATTTTAAATTATCTTAACAATACTCTAATTGGACGAAAAATTATTCCTTGCCCCTGGGGCATGAGGAATAGTATGCTCCCCCTCTCACATGAGGGTGGAGCCCACATGTATTGAAATCCGTGCACAACGCGTGGGCTCCACCCTCATGTGAGAGGGGGAGCATACTATTCCTCCATGCCCCAGGGGCATGGAATAATTTCTCCTAATTGGACAGCTTTACCTCAAATCTATAATATTCTTAACAAAAGATAAAATAAAGTACTACAATCTACAGTCTATAGATAAGACATTTTTCTTTTCAGACTGCAAGTTATTGGATAAGGAAAAAAAAAAAATTTGATAAATTTATAATTTTTTAATAAGTTCATACGATGAATCTCACAAAATTATGGGCCTGTTCGGGACCAACTTATAAGTTGATTTGCTAAAAGTACTGTTCGGGAATGACTTAAAAATGACTTATAAGTCAAAAAAAAAGTTTAAAAAAATAAGCAAGTTTTAGGTACTTAAAAAAAATGACGTATAAGTCATTTTTTTTAAGTTGGTCAACTGCAGTGAAATGACAAAATTGTCCCTCCTTGTTTTTTTAACATTCTTCCTACTAAAGGACATTTTAGTAATTTTTACATTTTACTTAACTTATAAGTCATTATTACCCGAACACATCCATAATTATTACTTATAATTCCCGACTTATAAGTAAAAATAATGCCGAACACTTTTATTAAATTTAACTTATAAATCTACTCAAATTTTAACTTATAAATCTACTCAAATTTTAATTTTAAGTCAAAAAAAAAAAAATCATTCCCAAACGGACCCTACGTCGACCGATTCATCATCGGCCATAAAGAAAGAAAACAAGTGTATTTGTTGTTTCTTTTCCATCCACACACTGGAATCCCTCTTGCATTATTATCATCACTATACTGAAAGTAATCAACAAAAAATGTCATCAATTTGTTCTTTTGGGGGTTTAGTCCCTCGATGGAAGAGTAGGCATAATAATAGCAACAGGAATTTTCATTTCTGCGCATTACTGTTCAACTCCGAGACCAAAATTAGCTTCCTTTCTTCTTCTTCTTCTTCTTCTTCTTCTTCTTCCCCAATTAAAATAGCTTCATCATTCAACAATGATTCTGTCCCACCTCCCAAGCAAACCCAGGTTTTACATACTTTAAATTCTTTATGAGCATTTATGTTTTTTTTTTGTTTTTTTTATTCTGGCAATAATGAATATATATTTATTTTGAATTTGACTACAGTTGGGTTATGATCCGTCAGAGGAGCTCTTCGGACTTTCCTCCCAGTTACGGCCAAGGTCTGTGCTCTCTCTGTCTCCGTATATATAGCTATGCATTTTGTGTATCTAAATATGTATATTTGTTTTTACGTGAATATTCATGATTTTGAGGATTGAACGAGATATAAAACGGTTTTGTTTGTAAAGACGAGTTATAATTCTCCAATTACATATAATCGGTGTGATTTTGTAGTCAGATTTTTTGATATATTGCTCCCTCCGTCCCAGTGAGGATTAACTTTCAAATAATGACAAGTTTTTTTATATTTAAAATTAGAAAAACTATTTCTTCAACAAAAAAAAAATTAGGGAAACAGTGACCTTAGCATAATCAACTGTCAAGCTTAATTTTTTCCTAAATATTAGTGAGATTTGATAAGTTGATTTTGTTCAATGGGATCTCATTATGGAGCAACCCAAGATGGGAAAGTGGACTTTCATTTTGGGATGGAGGGACTGTGTGTAATGTTATAGACCTGTTAGAAAGAAAGAATTAATAGTTCATCACTTGCTAGCCACCGATGTGTCACTGTTCAGATAATAACTTAATAGGATCCTGCTTGCTACTTCAAGTTCTTTCATTTCCTTTGATATGTTATTTCAATCTTAGGGATGCTTCTATATCTGGTGCTTTGAAGCCAAGGTCCTGGTTTGGTCCAAATGGCCAATATATCAGGGAATTGCCTTGCCCAAGTTGTAGGGGAAGGGGTTATACTCCTTGTACAGAATGCGGAATAGAAAGATCTAGATTGGATTGTTCACAATGTAATGGCAAGGTAAACATTTTCAATTCCTCATAGTTAATCACTTAATCTTATGAGTTGCTTTTATACTCATATTTGACTTGGTACTAATGAACTAGCACATTTTCTTTACATACTAGAATTGTTTTGTCTTATATTTCCTTTATAATAGAAAACAGAATCTTATACCGATTTTCTCTTGAAATATATACAATACAGAGTTTATTTAGATCCCTTGGAACACATCTTTCTTCAAAAAGCAACATGGCAAACTAAGTTCTAAATAAGTACTTACAGCCTATAGGATGCCCTTTTGATTGATTATAAGGGAAGGTTCTGTCAGAAATGCATACTATACTTGGTTGACCGTTGAAATAATTCTTCAGTATCAAAATTTTGATCTTTCTTTTTCTGCTCTGTATTTTTCGCAATCTTTCATTTACAGTTGAGTTCTTACCTGTTACAGGGAACGAATACTTGCCATCAGTGCTTAGGAGATTGTGTTATATGGGAAGAGTTGATTGATGAACGGCCATGGGAAAAAGCCCGCTCAGTGTAACTCTACATATCATGCTTTTAATAACATTTTACTGAAGATGTATTCCTATCTTTATGTTATTTAGGCATTTAGCTATTACCTGCTGGCAGCACATGTTAATTGTATGACATCTCATTGTGAGTACCATCTTTCTCATCACTAGTTGGTTGAGTAAATGTGAAAATTTCCAGTAGAACTTTCTACGTAAAGAATTTGTAGCATTTCGAAATTCTGATTCAGGTACAAGGATACCATATTTATATAACAGAAAATTTGGAGTCATAAATGTCATTCTTCAAATATTGGTTTTTTGAGTTCCCCATTTCTATTTTAATTAGTCTACCAAGGTCATGGGATGTAAGCCTTGACCTGACTCATGTCATGGTAACAAATGAAAAGATTCCTTAGTTGCTGTACTGGTTGTATGCTGATGAAAATTTCTCAGCATACTTCATTTAGTTTTTATGAAGTATTCATTTTTTAATTCACTTAATTATTGATGCATCTTCAGTTCTCCACTTAAATTGAAGGAAGATGATGAGGTGGACAATCTAGAAATAAATCTTGATGTTAAGAGAAAATCAAAGCGTGTATACCAATCTCCACCACCAGAAGTTGGTTTAAAGATCAGCAGATCATTAAAAGTAAGATCTCCTTTGAACTTGAATGCATTTGAAGCAAGTAAACACATTCCTAATTTATATACTCTTGAGTATGTATCTCCTTTATCATGTTTCTTCTCTCTTTCTCTCTCTAAGCCTAGCTGATATTTGTTTTATACTTCATTTTTGCTCTCTTCTTTTCGACTTTATTCATTGTATAGCCTGTTTGATTTTTGAGTTCCAAGTTATTGTAATAATGCTGAGAAACTTAGAGGTTTACTGATAATGGGACTAGCAAATTGGGGCACTCTTTTTTGTTGCGCATATAACTTTTGTTCTCAGTCAATCCGGTCTGGTAGGTGGCTGTTCAAGTAGAATGTTTATTCTAGTATTGTACAGTTTACGCAACCTTCAAAATAGAGGGTTACCACTGGTTGTATATGTTAAGCAGTTGTAGAAAAAAGATATAAACTTTCACGAATATTGTTGCTAGTCTATAGATAATGCAATTTGTAGACACAAGGATTTATATGCTCCTTACTTAAATATCTTTATGTAACAAATTAAATTGTCTACTTCATGAATTTAAGTTTCTTCGTTTAGTTGGATGAATGCAGAGCCTCAATGCCAGAACCGGACTATTTAGCAAAAGAATGAAGATTATTCATCGTGATCCCATCCTTCATGCACAAAGAGTGGCTGCAATTAAGGTTTGAAACTTGAAAAAACTTATTCCTATCTGAATACCTCGAGTAATCTGAAAGTAAAGTATATTAACCCACAACAGTCCAGCAAAACAATTAAGGTTTTGATTTCAAAGTGTATTTCGTCCAGAAAGCTAAAGGAACTGCTGATGCAAGGAAGCGTGCTTCTGAGGCTATGAGAGATTTTTTTCGTGATCCCGAGAATCGACGCAGGAGAAGCATCGCCATGAAGGGTATGTTCACACAAATTGGTGTTGCAATTTATAACCTCTTTCAATATCATAATGTTAAAGTTTTGTGAGTTTATTCTTGTGTGGTTTTATATTCACTGAACCATTCTTTTGCCTTGATGTGCTTCCCTATTTTGAAAAATTTTACAGATTTCTCATTAGTCAATCTATTGGTAAATTGCTAACATGACTTGCTGGAAGTTCAGGGAAAGATTGGTAAATCCGTCTCTTTTAAGCGTAACTAGGAATAGCGGTAACATTTTGCGATTCTTGAAGAATAAAATGTGGGGAAAATGCAGCGTAAATAATTTAGTCAATAAGACTTGATAGACTTTTGACTAGATGGAAAAATAATTTGTAAGAGTTATTTTGATAGTTGTCTCTAGAAGGTCTAGGTGCATTGTGTTCGTGCTGATTGTTATGCCTATATATATATATATATATATATATATATGTATATATATATATGTATAGATGCAATTATTGACGGGAGTTGTTCCCCTTTGCAGCCTCTTATATAGTCTCCCTGACTTTGTATCTACACTTTGCAGCATTTTCTGCTGCATGAAAATGGCACTTCCTTGTTATTGAATGTATCTTATTTTTTCTTTCCTAGTTTTTTGCTCCTTGTTCCAGGCGATGAATTTTACTTGATGCTGCCCTAGAAATATGCAATCTTTGTAATAAGTTCTACCAGGTCAAACAGTTAATATAAAACTTTTCTAATCTTAAATCTGGTTCCAAAGTGTTGTGGTTAAATGTTCAGTGTTTGCAATGGTTTAAATATTCCACAAGAGGGTCTATTTGCACTTTATTATGCTTGTTTGTGAATGACCCTCAGTTAACAACTATTATGGTCATTTCTGTAAACAAGCTAGTGATATGGCTAAGAGAGCTAAACTTCAGGGTTTCAAGTTTCGCATAGAGCTTAGTGCACAGGAGATTTGCATGACATGGTGATGGTGAAACTGTAATTGATTATTATCTCTATGTTTCAAGGTTTATGCGTGTCGATTCTGACTGCAATATCAAAATGCTTCGTCAGTATCAAGTTCAGAGCTGACTTTTTACAAGATTGCGTTTACATGTTTTTATCAAATACAATATCACATCTATAGTTTCTTACTCTTAAGCAGGAGTGAAATTTTATTGCAAAAGTTGTGGACGTGAAGGGCATAGGAAACACTACTGCCCAGAACTGAAGGATAGTCCAATAGACAGACGGTTCAGATGCCACTTGTGTGGGGAAAGGGGGCATAACAGAAGAACCTGTTCAATGTCCAAATCAAATGAATCGATAATCAGGGTCCCAAGGAACCACTGTTGCCGGATATGTGGACAAAGTGGACATAATCGCAGGACTTGTCATCAACAGAGTGGACTAGCAACAGTTATTACTTCTCCAAGTAAAGGTTCTGCTTCCTTGGAGAAAAGGACTTACACTTGCCGGCTGTGCCTGGAGAAAGGCCACAATATCAGGACATGTCCAACTAAAAATGGACAACCTGTTGAACAGTAATTCTCACTTGGAGGAAGATTTCTTTCATTATTTTATCTAGACTCAAGGACAAAGCCATATCTTGTTGCCATATCTGCAAGCTTGTGAACAGAATGTAATAAGTTAATAGTAGTATGTTTCTTATTTTTATAATTATTTTCCCTTAATATGGTCTGTTCTAGAAGTAAACAAATCAACAATGAATTATCAAAACTAATATAGAGTACAAGGGAAAGTATATTATAACAGTTGTAGGACTTTTCCGTTTTGGAAAATATGTTGCCAGCTAGCAGTGACTTTACATGATGAGAGGAACGTACAGTAAAGTAAACGTTGATTATTTTTATTTTCCTCCCTTGTTTTAACTACGTAATTGTTTTGAGCTCTTTACAGTTCTTGCAGTTCAATTGTATCCCCTTTCTGTAATTTAGTCCCTGGTGCTAATTAACAAGGTTTGCCTGGTTTGCACTTGAGAGCACCGGCATAGCGCGTGAGTCTCCCTGCAAAAGTTCCAGGCTTTGCTTTGATCAGATCCTTCTTTACCTCTGAATTTTCAGTTGAGAATGGTGAGCCGGACTCCCTGAAGAAGGCCCCATTTGTAAACTTGTCGCCCTCTGATCTCCACTGCCAATGCTTCCACTCATCTTCTGACGCGTAATCCCTCTTTGTCACCTTCATCACCAGCACAACACAACACAACACAAATTAAATCAATGTTGCTTAGTTAAAAAGGTAATTTTAATTGCTTAATTAATTAATATTTGTTCGTAAATGCGTACGTACTTCCTTAGCGAATTCATTATCGGGGCCCTTGAATCGGTTACCCTGGCTGATGATGGTGGGATTGGAGCTGCCACCAATGGCATACATTTCCCAACGGTTGTAATCGTTGTTGACCACGTGCACAAACCCGAATCGAGCCCTAGGCATCCTTTGGACCAAACCCTTTCCAAACAGGTTGAATGCTACTGTAACTTGCATTATTTTATCATCCTCATAGGTATCACTTGCACCTAACAGCATCACCTGCGTGCATGCATGCAATATCATCCATGTCACCATGCATCCATCATATATATATATATATATATATATATATATATATATATATATATACACACCCCTTAATCAATGTTAGTAATTTAATTTAATTTAGTTATACGTACGTGGTCATGATTATTGAATTTGCAATTGGAGATGGTAATAGCCGTTGATCCCTGGATGGCATCAATGAGGCCGTCATAACATCTTTCCATAGAAACATGGTCAATCCATATGTTGCTTGATCCAAATACGTTGATCCCATCGCCGTCGCTAACGGTTCTAAGCCCAAGATGTAAAATAGAATCCCTAACAATTCCTCCAGAAGTTGGAACAATGTGATGAATCCGAATGCCGTGAATAATCACATTCTCAACAAACTGGATGGTAAGCCCAGCTCCATAGGCAATGTGGACATTCACTCCTCTACCATCAATGGTCTTGTTGCTTGTTATGAGGAGCTCTTGTTGGAGCTTAATAACCATGGACTGTGAAAATACTATCCATAATGGCACCTCCTGAATCACAGCGTGGCGAAGCGTTCCAGGCTGTGGATTCTCCACGTCGTCGTCAGAATCATCTGTCACAACATAGAATTCTCCGAGTTTGCCACCTATGGTTTTGCGGCCGAAGCCCTTGGCGCAGCCCGCCAGCCTCTTCCTGTCAGTGTGCCAGTCAGCTCGACACCTCCAGCATCGGTCGATTGGGTTTGTTGCCGCGCATTCCTGTGATCCGCCTAGCTGCCTCCTTGTGTTATTGGAAGTTAACAAACTACGTGCATGCATCAACAAACAAACATAAAAAAATTATTAAAGAGAAAATTTTCTTGTCTTAACGTCAATTCTGAGCTATCTAGAAAAAGCATAACTAAAAAGTAAAATAATTAAGACCATACTCCTTCAGTTTCGAGTTATAAGGTCAATATTAACTTTTTAAATGTCAATTTAAAATATTTTTAAATTTAAAATTAATATGATTCACTTAATTTTTTGAAAACAATTACTCTTATAACTAATTGTATTCTTTAGATAGTTTATGATACACATAATTGTAGTAATATAAACTACATGAATACATATCAAGTTTGAGTTTGAAAATATTGTAAATTAACTTTTAAAAAATCAATATTAATCTTGTAGTTTAGAAATGAGTTGCTAGTAGTTTTAGAATAATTCGCATGAAATTATATATATGTATGTATATATGTATGGTATGTGTGTGTGTGTGTGTATATATACTCACACACACATATGCATGTGATCAAAGCATGACAAACAAGAATAATGAATATATATTGTACATTTTTAATTAAGAACTAGCTACTCACTCGCCAACTTGCTTGTTGAAACTATTGGCCACTTCCTCAGGATGAGGGTTATATGCCTTCTCTGCGGCTTGCTTTGCCTCATCGGCACGCTGTTTAAGAAAATTATCAAGTTTTGCGATTTTAGCATGCAAAGTTGGGACTATTAGAGCAAAAGACAAGAAAAAGCAGCAGCAAATAAATGCTTTGCCTTTAGGAACCGTCATTGATCGAATAATTTTTAATTTAAAAGTTTTTTGATGAGTATGTGTAAATGTGTGTTTTTTTTTGGGGGGAGGGGGGGTTACTTTTGATCTTCTTCCTTCTCTTTTGTTGAGAAGAATTCTTGTATATGTACCCTCACAAGCGAATCACGAATGACCGGTGATTCGCTTGTTTCTGGTGGGGAGCTTAATTTAAATAAGAGAGATGGTTCCTATATATACAAACAACAAAAAGAGTCATAAAATGGAGGGTCAATAGATTTTGGATAAGAGTACCACAGAGACAAGGGTGAATGGAGAAAAATAAGGAGGGGAGGCCGGTAGGCCACTTGTTATTATTGTTTAATTTCAACACCCTTTTCCTGAATGTATGAGTTGGGACTGCAAAGAATACAACAATCAATTCATTGGATTGTGGAAATAATTAATATAACAAACTTCTTTTCCTCTTAATTTGTTTAATTAATTGGCACATGTAAAATACACCTCATCAATCATCACTTACAAGTTTGATTGATTAATTGAAAGGTTTAATTTAACAATAATACATAATTATACTTCTCACTAATTATTCTTAGTTTTATAAAATTTTCACCTAACATTTCTTGCAAACGGAATTAAATGTAATATTAATAGGTTGCAAAAATAAGATCAATTTTACAAAATATTATTGTGATCAAATATATTTTCATCATTATTTTTTTTTAGCAATTCTCTCAATCATTTAAATAATATCAAAAAGCAAACATGTTTTTCAAAGCTAATTTTATTTACTTTTTTTTTTTTTTGTAAGATGTAATTTGATGACTTAAATTAATAATTGATAAGTCTTATAATTTGGAACGGATGGAGTACAATTTTTGTTTATCTTTCGTTTCCCTTGAAGATATGTATGTTTGATAGTATATGCTAATTGGGCAAAACTTTATTTATTTTTGATTCTTCGCATCTGTGTTTGTTTGTTTTACAAAACTTGATGGAATTTAGAAATAAAAGTTTGGGACTTTTAGTCTAAGCTTTGTGGATTCTTATAATGTGATTGAAACAACAGAATTTCCTTAATAGTGTGATGTTCAATTTATTTGAGAGTATTTGGTACTTGTCTATAACCCTTTGATTGTTGCACATCAATGTGTGTAGGTTTTGTAAATGAGAATTGATTCATAGGTATAACAGCTACATGAATTTTGACATGCGCCAAAGCGATTCAATCAATTAATATTAAGACTTATCCTCTTGGTGCTGCTTGTGTCACATTTTTGTCATACATGTGAAGCCATTGTTCTTTATTCTAATTTTAGTAATCTTACCCCTACATTCCACGCCGGCCATTACTCCTTCAGCAACTTGAAGGGGTGAATTGTTTTTGGCCGAGATGAACACCCAACTGAAGAACAAAAACATTACAACTAATGTTAAAGTGGATGCTAACTCCAATGTAAGTACAGACCGGAGAGTTTAGTTAAACTGTCTGAGCAACTCATTTCCATATTAGAAGTCTTTCATGATCTCCACTTATCTGAATCATACTAATATTTTCTGGGTATTGATATCGATTGGTACACTTCAAATTAGCATTCTTCCTCCATCCAGGGTAAGCAGAAAATCCTCCACTGAGAAAAGACACAGCCAATCCTCCTCAAACAATCCAAACATTGAGTTTCACAGATCCCAAGCAATGGGACAACGCAAAAATAATTAAGAGCGGGTCTTATGCTTATACATAACACAGATGTTTGGAGATAGTCCCACAACTGCACACTTGATAAAGATCATTAATATTTAGCCTTTTTAAAACCATAAATCAAATATATGCCTTATTGATTTTGGACATTCTAGTAACCCAAGTAACATTAAAAGTCACCTTAGTGGCCCAATCTGCTTGGTAGGGGACGGTGCACTTGTACCTAGTATGTGGAGTATTTGGTGAATGATTGCTTGTCAGTTATCCGTAAGAAATTTTGATGAAGTTATGATATGTAAACTGGAATCTGAATCTACACTGTGCATTCTCTTTGAAATTGGTATGCTGGATTAAATTTCTCAAAGGCAATGCTGGATTAAATTTCTCCTCTGCTGACCTCGTTGCTTCTTTGGCTTTGTGAGTACATCTTTCACTCAAGAAGGAGAGAGAGAAGTGAGGTGCTTTCATGATTAAAAAAGAAACAATAGACGAGGTTTTTCAACTTTTAATAATGGAAGTAGGGTGTTAATTTATCAACACTGCTGACCTTGGTGTTGGTTGCTTCGCTGCAACCATTTAATGTGAGTGAATATTGTAGGTATTTATCATGTAAGAGAGCATAACATTTTCTCCGCAGTGAATTTTTTCAATTCATCATAGTTATATTCCAGAGTTGAAATTGTCATGAAGCAGTGGCTGGCAAAATGGTATATCGTTAAAAATGAAAACAATGAACTTCCAAGCACTGGAATAAGCATTAAACTAGTTCAGATGTTAGCATTATTAGTAAACATATGGTTTTCGTCTACGTTTGAACTAGATGTGGTTTCCATCTTTAATGAGATTATCCTTGTTGATTGGTACAGGAACGGCAAAGGTGACACCCCCACTGCTTCCTACTTCCACACGGTAAGCCCGTTAACCAACACAGCTGTTGGTGCAGAGTTGAATCATAGCTTCTCAAGTAATGAAAACACTCTCACTATCGGTACACAGCATGCGGTGGACCAATTGACCAGCGTGAAGGCTGGCTCGGGTGAACAACTATGGCCAGGTAAGTGCTCTCATCCAGCATGTTTGGCGTCCGAATTCCCTTTTCACAATCTCAGGAGGGGTGGACACAAGGGCAATTGAGAAGAGTGCCAAGGTTGGACTTGCTCTGGCTCTCGAGCCATAAAATTAGCATATGCTTTTAATTTCGGTGAGTATCAGCCTTGGTTTTTTAATGTTGCAGAGACTATTAGCACAGCTTCAGTCATTTTTGTTGAGAAAACTTTGTTCTGATAAGGTGGTTGTATTGGTTTCCCCATACTTGGGTGATTATGGAAGTAAAAATAATATTTAGATGGTGGCACAAACCTCATTATGGAAGTAAAAATAATATTTAGATGGTGGCACAAACCAGCATGATCACTCCTTCACTTTGTTATCAGTCCTGTCCCATTGTTAATTACTTAGTTCCCAAGTTAATAAATTGCTACCCATATAGGTAGATAGATAGATAAATATAAATGTTGGTATAATTGTTATTTCTAAAAGTAGAAGTGATGTCTTACAAGATCTTCTCATTACATCGACTGTATGAATCGCCTACTATTTTGATGACCTCAGGGAGGAAATATAAATGTTTCGAAAACAAGGGAGTATGAAGAGTATAATTTTATACGCTAAGAAGAAATTCAATTTGGTCACTATGGTTTCTAATGTATGCTGCATTCATTTTATAAAAAGAGTCTTGTAGTATATTTTTTTGTCATTTTTAATAATAATAGTATAAAATAAAATAATATTTATACTAAAATAATATCTCGTCATCATATTATAAAACTAATACCATATTATTTATAGGATTACGCATGAAATAAAAATATATCTTTAATATATGTAAATTTGTAAAAATATATCTTTAATATATACGCATAAGATAACTATCAATAGTGAGATATGATAATCTCTAAAAATCTGTAACAATTACATACAATCACTTGTTGAAGTTGTGTTAAAATTAATTGCGATACAAACTTAATTAGTAATTATGATAATATATCTTTAATATATGTAAATTTGTAAAAATATATCTTTAATATAAGCTCTTTTTTATTTGTCTCTCATTGATTGGTTGGCCTGAGACCAATATAAACCCGCTTAAATAATTGAATTGGATTTTGATTTCATGGGCCATCGGCGGGTTTGAATGTAAACATCGTTATTACAAGAGTTAGGCTTGGTTGCCATTAGCCTGGCCTTAAACATAGCACAGCTAAACTGTATAATTTGAAGGGTTGAAAATAAAACCAAGTACAATGCAGTGCTTACACATACACGCAGACTTTTTTCAAACAGAAGCAATTACTTCAATGAACTTCAGTTCCTCTTACATAACACTCTCCCGCACTGGGTAGAAGTGGTCACTCTGAAGATCTCATGGTCACTCTGAAGATCTCAACAACATAATTCACGTGTTTCTCCGTTTCTTTGCCAGAAGTACAAGATCAAATGGGCCGCCAAAATATATTTCATAATCAGGAAGAAGAAGAAAAGAAAAAGAGTACAGTACAGTCCAAGGTATGGGAAAAGACGCAGATATTCCCAGCCTAGTGCTATCTATGGTTTACCCTCTGGTTTCGGTGAATTATGTGGGAACTGATGATGATATGGAGAAGCATGGGAACCGTTCGGTATTGAGAGGCTCCTTGGATGTTGCTGACCATTTCTTGAAAATGATCCCACCTGTGATCGAATGCCGTTCGACCCATTTCTAGTATTAGGGCTAGACCCAACCCGGTTAACTTGAATGGTCTGGAAGTAGTAAGATGAGCTTGCCATATCCTTCAGGTTTGGCAGAGGCTTCAAGACTTCAACTACTTCACTCATAACAGGCCTGACTTTCGGGTCCCTGCTAAGGCAGCGAACAGCCAGGTGTGCAGCTTTTTGGGCACCTTTTATCGAAAAATGACCTTCAAGCCGGGGATCTATCAACTTATAAAACCTTCTTCTTTCTCCCAGATGTGGCCGTGCCCATTCCACAAGGTTATGTTCCCCATTTGGGCGGGTTTTGTCCATTGACCTTCTACCAGTCAGCATTTCAAGCAGAACCACGCCAAAGCTGTAAACGTCACTTCTTGACGTAAGATGTCCTGAACAAAAGATTAAAGAAGCTGATCAGTGTCAAGGGCCAGAATTACAAGTCGACAGTCGTACATTAACAGCATCCAAGAGCTACCAATCTAGGTTACTAAAGACATTATGTAACAAATCACTAGAAGGATTTTCTTTGCTTGGATGACATATCATATCATTTGTCCTACATTGCATCAAGCATTAGATTAAATCTGGGACGAGATTATGTGAGCCAAAGCCAGTAAGTTGGAGCTATCATCACGTAGGCATTGAAATGTATGAAGAAATAAAGAGAAGGAAAAAGAGAGCTTGTGTCTTTCTTCTTTAATCATATTAAGCAAATACCAAAAGCCTTATTCCATTTAGTATTCTCTCCCAAGCAAAGAATATCCACAAAAGGCAGGTGAGATGAACAGAAACAGCAGAAAATGATACATGACCCTCATTTACACCCCCAGGGAACAATCGCGATGACCCAATGAAATTTACCTGTCATCACATATTCTGGAGCAGCATAACCATAGGTTCCCATCACACGGGTAGATACATGAGTTTTATCTCCCTCTGGACCATCTTTGGCAAGACCAAAATCAGAAAGCTTCGCATTGTATTCCTGGAATTAAAGTAGTAATTAGAACAATGAAAACTATGAAGGCAAAAGCATAATTGCCCAAGTTTTGTCACCTACTGCATCTAGTAGAATATTGGATGTTTTGAAATCACGATATATAACTGGCCTTTCTGCTTCCTCGTGAAGAAAAGCAAGACCTTTTGCAGCACCAAGAGCAATTTTCATCCTGATGGACCATGGAAGGGGTAGGGACCCTACACATTGGTAAAAGTTATTATGAAAGAACAGAAAAACAGTTCTGAAAAGTAAGCTGCTAATATTAGTTCAGAAATTTAAGGGGCAGATCTGGCATCCAAGATGCACAAAATAAAGTCGCATGATTTGTTGATGGGTCCCAGTCCATGACAGATATCTTACTTCACTTTCTAACATGTGAATGGCAGCATAAAATATTAATAAAAAAAGAAAAAGATATGTCTCTAGAACATAACTGCTAGTAGCAGAATGAACTTCCCAAGAATGGAATTTGAGTTATATACGTTCGCATGTAGTTTATATTCCACCTCTAGATACAAGGAGCTAAGAAAATTATTTTGGTCATATCACCATAATAACCAATGTTGGCACTTGGCAAAAGCCATCTGAATTTCTGCCACCATATTTGATCATCTTCGGTGCACCCCCTAAGAACGGCATGGCCTCAGGTGCTTATTCCATCTACTTAATTGCTTTCTGTTGCACCTTCATTTGCAGATTATGGAGCCAATTCAAAAATGACCACCATTCTAGCACACCTCAGCCTCTTTTAGTTTCCATCTTTAATCCCCCACGCCCCCAAAAAAAAAAAAAATCGTATCTATACCTCTTCAACACAACGGTCATTATTCACGTCATACTACTCTTGAATAATCCTGAGATTTCTCATCTAGTCATCACATCCATCAATGCCGTTTTCCATTCTTTAGCAGCTGCTCATTATTAAGCTAACATGCTTGAGTGAATCGTTGAGCAGTCCATAATGGCTTTAATCAAGTTCAAAGTAAAATGTGTTTGTCTTCCTACTCAACAACTATTATTGTTGCTTTACATTTCCTGTTGCGCATTCAGCCAACCAGCACTATACAAGATTTTCAATTATTTTCTGAAATTGTGTCGAGTGAAATGAGGTTAGTTAGTCTACCTACTAAAAAATGTATTGTAATTTCAATGTCGCCCACTGCTATACATTTCCTGACCCAATTAGCTAACCAGCACTATAAGTTTTTCTGTTATCTGAATTGTAGCAACCCAATGATGGACTTTATTGTTATTGAAGTTGTTGATTCTAACTTCATATCAAGAAAGATAATTCCAAGTGAACACTACTACGATGGATATTTGTGAAACTAAAAGGATCAATAATTGCCAAAGACTTTTAGCAACCAGCATATCTAAATTGACAGAATCCTTAACCCTAATGTAAAACCAACTGTTGTCTGACTCTTATTTTATTTGTGAGGTGAAGCACACTATGGATCACAAGAAGGTTTGTAGACTTCCTTGCATACCACTTATCAACAATTGGATTAAACCTACTATCGAGAAAGGATACCCTGCAGAAATGGTTATATATATACACAGACAAACAAAATAAGAGGTCAAAAGCAAAGGGGGAGGGCCCCTAATAGAGAAGGGATAAATCCTTTACGACAACCTGAATGGAGTGCATTTATCTTTGAGAAACACAAGCAGCAAAAGTCCACTTTCCATGAAAAGATCAATAACTTTAACTCAACTAAATAATAATTCCAGATATAGATAATAATAGTATACAATAATATATAAAAAAAAAGAACATTGTTATTTTAGACATACTCCCTCTGTCCTGTTATTGGAGCAGCGCCCTTTCGAATGTCGAACTTTTGAAGGAAGATATCTCTTTAAGGTAAACGACAGGCAAGATAAAAAAATTCAATATGGTGAAATTTGACATACTTGAATTTCAAAGTTCAATAATCATAACTTTTCTTCAGACATTCAATACTGAGAAAAAAATAAATATACCAATAAAAACGACTCTCATCAACACAACCTGATTCAATAATGAGAAAGAGAAGGTAACATACTCCTAAATAGGTGGTTCTCTAAGCTTCCTCGAGGCATGAATTCATAAACTAGGAGCCGTTGATCATCTTCAATGCAATAACCAATCAGCTTAACCAAATTTGGATGAATGAGGTCACCAAGAAAATTCACTTCAGCCTGCCATGGGAGATGATACTTGAGAAAATTTATAAAGCCAAAAAAACATACACAACAAATGGGGGAAAATAAAGATCTTGAGAGAGATATAGGCAGGCAAAGAAGAGCAAGGGAAAATTGATGTCAGTAGTGAGATGGATAAGCAAAGCATCAGACCAGCCATTCTTTATGACCCTGAAGCCCATCATGATTGAGCGTTTTCACAGCAACAGTAAGCCCAGTGCCTGGTTTCACAGGTGCAGTTCCATTCTCTTCAATCCATCCCTTGAAAACACAACCGAATCCGCCTTCACCAAGAAGACTCTCTGGTCTAAAATTTCTTGTTGCCATCTTAAGATCATTAAAAGCGAATTTCCGAAGCCGAGTAGCAACTTTGAGTTCCTCTTCTAGTTTGGAAGTGGAAGAGTTACTTTCTGCAATACTAGTTGTAGTTGATGAGATTACAGGAGCTGGTTGGTGTTTGCTAGTGCTACATTTACTTTCTGCTTACAAAAACAAGGAATACATCAGATCAAGGATTCAACACAAATCAACACAGATAGAAATTATCGTTCTTAACAGAAAAAAATAAAGGTAGCTTAACCGTAAAAAGAACTCAAGCCCTATACATTGTTTAATCCTATCAAAGTTTGAAGTCAACAATGTTTAAGCCATCAAGCAAGCAAATGCTTTTCTTTTCCATTGTGAGGATCAAGAAGTAGCAAGTAAATGATTTATTTTCATTTTTTTGAATTTTTCGGATAACTAGCAAGCTAATGCACACATGAACCAATTCAATGAAAAGAAGGATGCTAATGTTCTTCTATTACAATAGCATGATTTGTTTGACACAGCAAGAAGCGTAGAGAATATGATATCAAGAAGATAAATCAGTCATATTAATCGTATGTGGTCGAACAAGACATGACTTATCTAGATTGTTGACCAAAATCTTACAAGATTATTCATGTTTTCTCATATGTACTGCAGAAAACATTCTAGTAAATTCAAAAGAGAGCTTTTTATCTTATTTGTAAAATAAGAAGCTGTTATTGAATGTCAAGAATTCTAAGTCATGTAGAAAATTCCCAATGAGAAGATACCATCAATTTTTCTGCTGAAGAAGAAGAGAACAGGAAGAAAGGAAGTTTTCTTACATGCTTTATTATATGCAGTTTGAAATAAAACTCAAGTATGGGGCAAGAACTACAAACATAAACTGATAAACTTTAAGGGATGGGATAAGCCAATAACTTGCAGGGAGCAAACAAAGTATTCTACTTTTGCATTCAATACGATCTGAATGATTTTGATCCAATGAAAAATCAAACTTGACTGAGACCACAAATACTTATATTCTCAGATGGCCATGAAATTGGTGTAGGTAGACTAAGGAATTAATGTATAAACAATGACATACAAAAAATGGTGACCTAGGCATTTCCAATTGTTGCTGAACCTCCACATAGATTACTAGCTTACAGGTAGAAGGGTCTGAGCATTTAATAAGAAAATTTATATACTACATATTTGTCATACATATGTGTGTAGGCATGTGAGTTTATAAACACAATCAACAAAAATTAAGATAAAAGGGGAAAGCTAGGAATAGAAGTCAATTCAAAGACAATTAAACATTGTTCCTTGTAATAGATGCTCAAGATTGGCATGACTACTAACAAACACAACCTTTCAATCTAGAATGTAGCTTTCTGTTTTCAGATGTCTAGAATGTAGCTAGGTTCATATTGATACTTGTGGTCCAATCTCAAGACCTTGAGCCCTTGGAGTTGCCACTAGGCATAATACATCACTTTGGGGATTTAACAGTTGGTTTACTTAATTACAGGCCTGTTCATTGAAAAATACCATGCCTTAATTTTCTTGAAAGTATAATTTCAGAAATTTGGGAGTGAGAACAGATAGCAACTGTTTCAAACAGACTTAAGGAGAAGGGAACATGAAGAGGTGAGATCGTGAATCGGAAAGAGAGGAGGAGGAATGTGTGCGGTTTGGGTGGCTGAAAAATATATTAAACAAATTTCAATAACATGAAGCTCTTTAAACTGCCAGCAACATTGTTATCCATACTGAATTGAAGCAATCAAAATTTCATCTTTAGCACTTCCCTTTCATCTTGAGTTATCAGTTTTGCAATACAAACTGCACCACATTCTAAGCAAAGTTTAAACAACAAAATGAAAACCCATGCTTTAGTCTTTACTAATCAGAATAACAATTAACAGCAAACACGGCAATGCAAACAATAATATAAAGTATAGAAATTAGTAACCGCAGCAAAACTAACTTGATTGCAACATAGAATAAGATACAGCTAAAGCTTTAATTGTACCATGACATAAAGCAAGTTTAAAGCAAATGAAGGGTTACCGCAGTGCGTACTGATGCCACTGATAGAATTATCAACTTTAGTTCTTGATGAAATACAGCTGCCAATAAACCTCAACTTAATCCAACAGCCAGTCTCTTCCACATCGCCATCTTTCTTCTTCCTATCTTTTGATTTGCCCACTTCGCAAGACTCTACTTTAACACCATCACCACTTAATCCCATTTTTCACAAACCCTATATAATCAAACCCGGATATCATCAAAGCCGGAAAGCCCAAAATTGCCACCCCCTTCACACTTTCGCACAACCCACAAAAAGAAATCCCTACCAGTCCTTAACCTTCAGAAAATCTTTCTCAATATCCCAAAAAAATCCGGTAAAATAATTGCCCCAGCTCAGAAATCAGCAAAAGATAAACCTAAAAGAACCCTCTAAAACCCCTCACATAGCTGAAATAGCAACAATGTTTCTCTCTTAAAACCCACAAAGATATCAGAAAATTAATCAATCAGACCCAATTCAAGATTTCACATAAAGACGATATTTTATTCAACGCCAATAAAAATAGGTAAGCGGATTCAGATCGCATGTCCAGGCACATTACACAGTTGCAAGCTGTATCAGACAATCTCACTCCAAAAGTACACAGTGATGTCTGTTCCTCAAAGATACTGAAATCTCAACAAAAGACTCGAATAAGCAGACCTGTTCAAACCTCAACAAATCATCGTATAAATAAATTACTCCCAAATTAAAATGAAATATGAGGATGGATTTCGGTTCCCACTTTTTTCAATACAAGAATCGAAGACTAACTAAAGTAAATCGAAACTGCCCGAAGAACGCGGGCTGGGGCCTCTATTTGCCCGAAATATCCTTGAGAGAGAAGACCGTACCCAACAATCCTACAGAAGAAGAAGGGTATTTCCGGAAATAAAGATTGCAAAAGTGTAGCCGGTCAATGTTCTCTACAGAGAAGAGTGGAAAAAGAGGGCAACAGCGGGCAGGAGAGATGGATATGGGAATGGGACCCACTATATGGTGACGTGTCAAGCAAGGCAGAACACACGAAACACGCGCGTCACGATTTGATCTTAACGGTGCTTGGGGGGTTCTTTTTTAATTGAGAATTTCGGGGTATATCATCATCATCATATATATATATATATATATATTGTTATTTCCACCATTTTGATGATGACAAAATTGTTTAACTTTGTGTTTTTGTTCTTACAAATTAATTAATTTTTAACATTAAGTTTTTAAGTTGCTAGAATTTAGAAGGAGTTTAAGATTTTATGCAATATATTTTTAAGATTTTAGGATTTAAAAAAAAAAAACCGATTTCCTTAAATAACAAAATTATGGAATGTTTTGTCTTAACAAACTTCTTAGAGACCTATTCCTAATATTATGGGATTCTATTTACAAGTAAATCAAAATATGCTTTCTAAACTTATATGTTTATTATCTCTCCTCCTAATGAAAAAACAACTAAAACACTCAAGCTAGCTTACGATTCCTTAAAATATTTTCATCTCTCTTAGCTTAGCTATTCCAAAAGTCTTTATTTATATTGTTTAACTATGAATTATTTCTTTCAAGAGAGAAAGTTAACTCAATGGGAGGAGCTATGTACTCGTGGGAACTGTGTATTCTGAATTGTTTACTTTCTTTATTTTTGTGCCTTGCGTATACTTAGTATTTTGATCCATGCACTTAGTTTAATATCAAAAAATATGAAAATGAAATAAAATCAACTTATTAAAACGGGTTTACAGCAAAAAACAGTCGACTGTATTTATCATCTATTTAATTATTTGTATTCATTTAGCCAAAAAAATTTAAATCGTCATTGTTTCTCACTAACACCTATTTAACTCTCCCCTTCTATGTGTGTATTTTCGAGATTTTTCTCTTACTAAATTGTTAAAAAAAAAAATTGGAAGATGATTTTGACACAAAAATGTTTATTCGATTTTTATATAAATCGGCTCTGATTAAGTCAGGGAACATAATACATTACGATTATTATTTTCTGATTTTTTTTATACAAATAAAAAAATTAAGCCGGGATTTAAAGTCTTTAGCTCCTATTCTTTTCACATCATGCTAATACTAAATTATACTAGTATTATTTTGATATTATTTCCCATAGCTCGTCTTCAATAGTTTATACGTTAATTTATATAATTCAAAAAAAAAAATTCGGAGTCAGTTTCCAGTTTTTGTCCAATGAAGATTATATATAGGTAAATAATGTACATATTCAATATTTATCAATTAAAATTTTCTTTCGACTTTTAATTTATAATAATAATAATAAACTACTTCTTCTAGGTATTAATATACAATCATTTAATTAACATCTGACATTTGACAATCAGATAAAAACATCATATTGTTTCTATAGTTTGAGAAGAACAACAGAGACGAAGCCAGAATTGCTTTTGCTTTTTTCAAGCAAGTTGAAATATAACGTAACATGCTTAAATACAAAATAATATTATTAATAAAAATCAATGTAAATATTGAAAAAAAATAATAAATAAATTTTAAAGGGTGACATTATATCAAAGTTTGTCATTTTTCATCCTTTCTTATACATGTTATTAATTTTCACTAAAAAACTTGGAAGGCCGAGAAAAAAAAATATAAAAAATTTAAAGGGTTTATTTTTTCCTTAAAAAAAACAAACCCAGGGTAGCCTGGGCCACCCTAGCCCACAAAATGCCTCCGTTCCTACCAAAACTCTGAGTCCTTACAAACGTAATTCTACTTCCGTTTCAAATAATAAAATTTTATTAATTTTTTAAAATTGTTACCGATTCATTTATTTTGATAAATACAATAATAATTTTTATAAAATATTTTTAAAATATTATTATTTTTATTATTTTTAATAATCTTATCAATTTTTAAGTTAAAATTAACTTTTAAAAATTACTACGAATTACGTAGCTTTTTGCTGACCATTTATTTCTAATTATTTTTGGTTCTCAGCACGGTAGAGATGATTGACATAAACTTGGAGATGTAAATAAGGCCTTAAAAAAATTATGGGTCGATCATGAATATGGGACTCAACTCTAAGCCCATTAGAATTGAGTGACTGACAAGTCAGCATTAATGTGTTGTCATATATATA
Source organism: Hedera helix (assembly GCA_947179155.2). Classification (NCBI taxonomy): domain Eukaryota; kingdom Viridiplantae; phylum Streptophyta; class Magnoliopsida; order Apiales; family Araliaceae; genus Hedera; species Hedera helix. The sequence goes on from OX359277.1 coordinate 44,746,826, forward strand.
TATATGGATCCACTTAATATGTATTTTAAGGGTACATATTAAGTACGAAAAATAAAAGATGAAACCCACTAAATAGTATTTTTTTATATATTCACACTGAATTCAGTACATGAGTTCCACTAGTATATTATTTTTTTATACATTAAATTTAGTCTAAATACATAAATAAATAATATTATGCATTAAATTTCGCGCTTAGCATATGCCCTAAGAGCACATAGTATGTGCCCTAAGACACATTCTAAGAAAATTCTATATATATATATAGAAAATAAATAAATAAATATATATATACATAGAAGGTTCCAATGATTTGAGATTCTGACTGACGAAGAATCTGAATCTCAAGTCAATATATTATCATTTACACCTCAGACCTCATTCTTTTTACTACTACCGTATACTCTGTTATGTATGGAGTACTTCGCATGAATTATAGCCGGATCCACGTTGCACATATCTTCATCAATTCATGGATCCCTGTAACTATGACATAATTAAACCCTAAAATTAATTGACCAGTCCGTCCTGCCAAGAGATCTAACCGTGCGCAGAAACTCTACTACTCCACTACTTTAATTCCCTATGCCGTCTCTATCATTCCAAGGAAATTAAACCCAAAGGAGAAGTCTGGCGTGCGCAATTGAACGATCAAAAATATTTGATAGTTTAAGTCATCAGAAACTTTAAAATATATTAATAATAAAAGAGTTTAATATTTAATAAGCAAAAATATCATTATGCAAATATGCAAAAGAAGATACCATACGTACTTCCTCAAATTTCATACCATTGCGGTATTAAAATAGATTCCATTCATTTCATATGAGTCTATAGGGGCCTTATTAGTCATTTAGATTTAACTTAAAATTGTTAAATCATGCTTACTTTTTGAAATAATGTTTTACCTATTATCAAAATTTTTATGACAATATCTTAGAAATCTTCAAATATAAGACCGTGGAAAAAATTAATTGTTAATATATAATTTTTTTTTAAGCATTATCTATAATTTCTTTTTGTTTCACCATATATTTTTCAATTTACTTGCTGTATAATAATTTAGGGTAAATACTTATTGAAAAAATAAAAAATAAAAAAAAATTTAAACACTTTCACTATAAATATATATGGTAACTTAAAAATCTGATATTCATACTATTTAAAGTGAATATTATGGGTACGTGATTTAAAATGTATTTATGTTTGACTTAAAAATATCCAGCAATACACAAATTGCCAAATACGTTGATATTGTATAAATTTAATTTAATAATATATTTATGTACACATCTAATATTAAATTCAAATACATACATAAATTAAAATAATAATAATAAAAATATTTCTCAATTTCCTCCTTTTACATATATATATATATATATATATATTCTTAGTTTAAATCCCTATCGCAAACAGAACAGAGCGGAGACTACAATAGAAAGAAAGAGAGAGAAACAGTAGGGCCGGGCCGTAAGAAAATTGGAATCAAGGAGTGAGTCATCGGCTGAGCTTCCCTCCCGATAGTGACCTTTGATTAGACCTGTTTATCCCCTCCTCACCACCCACTCTCCTTGTCATCATTCTACTGTACTTACATTTTCTCCCATTTCACGTATTTGCCCCTCCTTCTCTCTCCCATTCTAGTTACCAAATAGCCAATAACAATTTTTACCTTGCTATTATTATAGGAGACCTCTCTAATTTTTTCTTTTTTAGTCAGCTTTGGTTTGTAATTTTGCTGCGTTTAAAGGTTAAATATATTTAAAAATCTTACTCATTTTAGAAGCATTCATTTCAAGCATAATTTTTTAACTTATAAATATATCAAACTCATAACATTAAAAATAATATAACATATTTGAAAATCCAAACATATTTCAAACGCTATAGCTTAATGTTATAAGTACACTGACCAGAACAAAACCATTATCCCTTTCGGTCAAAAATAAAAAATATCAATTTGGAGGTTCATTTTTCATTTAAAACTAAAAACTAAAAGAATATACGTTCTGTTTTTGTAAAAATCAAATAAAATTGAATGAAAAAGATAAAAAAAATTCTTACGTTCATGAATTGATGCATAATTAGGCCTGACAATTTTTTTCAATTTTGATAGGATCCGTCCGATCTCGATTTTAATAGAATCTAAATTTATAAATCCTATAAATTAAAATTAAATATGAGATATTCTCTCTTACTCTCGTCCTAAACTGGACAAGTTAATGACTGTCTAGTGAAGAATGAGTAGTAGTCTAGTAACTTGTAGAAAATATAACACGACAGGGTTATTGCTGTAATTTGGTAGTATATAGTGAGGTTAGAGTTCTACTGTATAAACAGAGGAACAAAGCAGTTGAGTTAGCAACTCTAATTTTATCTCCCTTTTGTGGTTCATATCTTGAATGTATTTGATAATGTGGTTTAATGAGTTTTTTAACAATGTTGTTAGTGATAGAAATATTATATATGGTTTGATTTTAAATTAAAAATAGTTATATAATTATAATATATATAAATTAAAACAATTAATTTGAAAAAAAAGGAAGAGTTCGGATAAACATGACGGGATGGGACCGCGACAAGTATGGGGTTCGAGAGTAATATATATACTGGCAGGCAAGAATATTGGAGATGGTCCTCTAAATCATACTTCCGGTTATCAGACCATTACATAATTACATATTCAGTTTATTTTGCAAAATAAATCAAATGTATGACTAAGAAAAAAGAACACAAAAAAATTAAGAAAGTCTTTGACATTCTATTTATTTATTATACGTGTAGTGTGAGGAGTGTGCTTATCTAGTAAAATAGAATAAAATGTAGAGGCAACACCTATTTATATTAAATTATAATAAGATAAATATCGAGTTATTTTAATTAATTTTGAATTTACTTAACAGTTTAAGTTTGGTGACTCAATAGTCTAAATTTTTTTTTTTATGTACTTTATCATAAATTTTAGCATTTTTAAAAGCTGATTCAACAGTTTAAAAGTTAAATTTTTCACAAAATTTTAGTACACATCTATCATTAATGGCACACGTATTATTTGTCACTAAAAATTAAATAAAGATAAAAAAAAAATTGAGTTACCAATTTATTAAATTTAAACTGTTGAATTGACTTCAAAATAATTAAAATATTACTTAAATATATTATATTTAAAAATTACTTGTAAGTCGTTTATAAGTTTATTCGTAGCACGTTTTATTAACAAAAACTAAAATTGACATAATATATTTGTAAGAAAAAAAAAGGAATAAAATGATTTTGTATCGGGGGTATCATAGTAAAAGAAGCACGCTATGCAGGAGGCCAAGAAGGAAAGCCTGTCCATTTTCTTCAGAAAGGCTTCTTATAATCCCATCAAATCAGTCTTCCTTCCCAGAGGAGAATCTCTTTCTTCCTGTCCATATTCTTTCCCTTTTGATCATTCCGAAACCCTCCCTCTCTGCTTCTTCTGAGTGATGGGTGTGAGCCTACTCCTATACTTTTCACATGGCTGTGATTGTCAGCACAAGCGTCTTTAGACACAAGTCTTGAATTAGATTAAACTTAACCTTCCATTTCCCTTGCTTAATTCTCCTTCTCCCACAAATTAACTTAATTCTCCTTCTCCCACAAATTAAATTTACTTTATAACCAATTGTTCGAGTGCCTTCAAAATTCAAACACTCGGGAAAAAGCTATGCAGAGTGATAGGGTCTACGATACTGGTTCTAACATCACCCTTTTGCTTCCAACTGATCAAATGCTCCCTTCCTCGTCTTCTAAGGTTATCGACTCCTTCTGGATTTCCAATTCATCCCCTTCTCTCCAAGGTCATTTATCTTTTTATTTTCTTTCATAATCTGCACACTTCTTTTTATGTCCTATATGATTTTGGGTTTATGAATATATATATTCTGATTCTTTTTCTTCTGGAAAGAAGATCAAGTAATTTGTTTCAATTTAATTTTCTTGTTCTCCCTTCCCTTTCTGAATATCAAAACTGTTAATTGTGTATAAGGTGTAGCACAGAGAATACCTGCTTAATTTTCATGATAAAGTGAAAATGTCTTTGTTTTGCACGATATATTTCCTAGATTTTCTATGTGAAATGAAGTTTAGGTTGTTGATAGGCTAATAATACTTACCAATAAGTGTTTTTTTTTTTTTTGAATTATTAATTATCAAGATGGGGGACTGGGACATAAAACCTTACCTCCACCCTAGAAGAAGTAGGCTATATCAGTTACTGAAAATATCTTCAACACGATACAAGATAATATATTCTCCATTGAGTCCGTATGGTTGGTTAAAAATGTCTTTACGGTAATGATTTCATACTCGTGCTAAAACATGAACTTAAGACTGAGGATATTATTTCATAATTGGAGTTCCCCTTAAATAATTGAACATTTAGTATGTGGGAGTGGTAATTTGGATGCTCATTGATGAATTTTACTGCTAATGTAAGATATGGATTGTATAAATAGCATAGTACATTAGTGCTACTAGGAATTTGATAATCGTGGCCATCTATGTCCAGGTGACTCTGTTTCAGGCTCTACATCTATGGTTAACTTCCAAAGTTTGCTGCATGAAAATGTTAGAAGTGGGGGATTCTTTCCTTCTCTGGATAAAGAAGAGAATGCCAATGAGGACTATGATCCGTACTTTCATCAATCGGAAAAGAAAAGGAGACTAACAACTGATCAGGTTCAGTTTCTTGAGAAGAGCTTTGAGGTAGATAACAAGCTTGAACCAGAGAGGAAAGTCCAGCTTGCGAAGGATCTAGGTTTGCAGCCTCGGCAGGTTGCTATATGGTTTCAAAACCGGCGAGCTCGGTACAAAACAAAACAGCTTGAAAAGGACTATGATTCCTTGAAAGCAAGCTATGATAAGCTCAAGGCTGATTATGACAGCCTACTCAAAGAGAATGTGAAATTGAAAAATGAGGTAACTAATTTTATCTAGCTATTTTACGTGGGAATTATTAGCTAGCATTGTTAGTTTATCACTTAATGGTTCGCTTTTGCTTCCAATAGGTTCAATTAGTCAAAGAAAAAGTGCTTGTAAGAGAGAAAGGATCGGAGCAGTGTGATCCCATCAATTCAGTATATGTAGAACCAACGCAAAAACCAATTCCGAGTACAATTTCTCATAATGGAACCACTATACCGGCAAAGATCTTTAAGCAGGAGGATGCAAATTCAGCCAAAAGTGATGTTCTTGATTCAGAGAGTCCGCATTGCACTGATGGAAAACAAACGTCCTTATTTGATCCCGTGGACTCGTCACGTGTTTATGAGCAATACCTGTCGGATTTCTCTCAAGATGAAGAAGATAATTTCTGCAGGACACTGCCATCACCATGCCTCCCAAAGCTCAAGATTGAGTCTTACGACGACTTAAATGCAGACCCTTGCAGTTTGGGAAATTCCAATGACGATCAACCCTTTTGGTTCTGGCCTTATTAAGTAATCAATAGAATTTAGGCTTTTAAAAGTATTTGGTAATGCAGTTATGGTGTAGCCTGATGTAATAAGATTTAAAAGCCGATGAATAAAGAAGTATGTTCCCAATTCTTATCACTTGGTCTTCCTTTTTAATTTTTTTTAAATATGGGTTACATTCAATTTTTGACAATGAACCAACCATTGGTTGGTTTAGTGGTAGACGGGTCATTTATTTTATTCAAAATTTGTGTTCAAGTCTCACTCGCAGGCTCGCAGCCGATAAAGATTTTAGCCCAATCTCTTAGAGACAAGTTTATATATATAATATTTAAATATAAAATTAAATATTTTATTTATCTTAATTATTACAATATAAAATATAATATAAATTTTAATATTATATCTTAATTTTTAATAATAAAAATAAATATAATATTTAATTTTATATACTTATACTTATTATCTCTCATATGACAGAGACCCACCAGTTTTGGTGAAAGTAGCTGCTTGAATTTTTAACTTCTACAGTTGAAAACGGCGGCATTGGTATTTTATTTTAGACGGCATGACAACATATAGTTTGAATCTAAGCAAATAAAAAGGATTATTCCCTCTAAAAGTCAAAATTGCTGGATTGTAAGTATCAACATTTTTCTCTAAACGTGGCCTTTAAAGATGTTGACATTTTGTATTATCATACCCTAAAAATCATGACGACGTAAATATTTATAAAATAAATATTTGGATCATATGTAACAGTATGAACATCTTGGATGCGGTTCGGTTATTCGTTGAAATTCTGTCGTTTCTTGATAATTTATCCCACCTATTCGAATTGTACCTTCCTACATATCTAATATATTTGTTGAACATATTAACGGGTAAACTCAGATTAATTTAATATTTTTATACGTAAATTTTATTTTTAATTAAATTTATTTGAGAAAATATAAAATTAATTTACAAAAATATTAAATTTTTATATAAAATTAATATTTTTATAAAATAATATAATATTTTCATAAATAAATTCTATTTTTTAAAAAAATTCATAAAAAATTAAATAAATTTATAAAAATATTAATTTTCTTAATTTATTAAAAGGACTCAAATTTTGTCAGAAATACGAGAGAGAGAAAAGTTCGGTCAGTTGTATCAAACAAAAAGATTATAACATGTACAGTTTTTTATGATAATTTTTTTTCTTCAACAAAATAAAAAAATTAATCAAAAGATAAAAATGAAAAAAAATACGGGCCAATTACGAATTTGGAGCTTAAAAGTCGTTGCTTTTTCTGCCATGGATAATTGGCATCAATTAACCAATATTGATTATGGGTTTATGGATCAGAAATGTATGGGTCTTTGGGGATGATACAAAGATGAGTCGGTCTTCGAGTTCTGATGGATCAAGAGAGAAAGGAAGCAGAGAGATTGCATCATCGCTAGGACAGTGTAGAGAGGCGGCGGTGGTGTAATGGTGGCCGTCTTGGGTTGATATATGGAAGAAATCACTCTTTCTTCATCTAGATTTCGCCGGAAAACAGCTTCGAAGCAGCCTGAATACCAGAAAGTAGGTGGGTTTGTCGTCGTGAGTCGTTTTCCGAATGCTCAGTCTCTGTGAGAGAGGTGTAATTGGCCTTCTTTTTCAGGAAAATTCTAAACTCCCGAAAAAATTACTCGTTAATTTTACTCATAAAAAAAATATGATCCTATTTTATTTATATTTTATAAATAAAATAAAATTATATTCTTTTATTTTTTATAAATATAAAATTTATAGATAATTTTTTCGAATAAATATAAAAACACTCTTTTTTTATACTCTTTCTATCTTTTAATTACTTTTTTTTATTTATTTGTTTAAAAAAAAGTTACCTTAAAAAACTATCACATGTCATTATTATTTTATTAAGATAGCATATGAGATATTGTTTGAAATAATAAATCCAGATTTAAAAAATATATATATTTGTTTGAAACTTTCTTTTATTAAATTAAGGATTTTATTCCCCCTCAAATGTATTTTTCACAAATTTCATTGGATAGTAAATTTTTATATTTTTTTGTGTTGTAAGTGAAATGGACACCAATTACTTGATTAATGTTATTGAGTTGTATCCCTTCGCCAAATTTGGAAAGAACAAGATATCTTTTCAACTGTTGATGAACGTTTGCATATTTTATCAAAATTTTACTAATTACATATTGTTATTAATTTTTACAGAATTGATTTCTATGTTATGAACTATTTATAGAAAATTAATATTTTTATAAATTAATTTAATATTTTTATAAGATTAAATAAAATTTACTTGTACAAATATCAATTCTTATATGAAATTGATATTTTCATAAGTTAATTTGATATTTTTAAGAGATCAAATGAAATTTATTTATAAAAATATTAAATTAATTTATAAAAATATTATTTATTTATTTATATATATATGAAACATTATTTTTAATAAAATCTGTATGTTAAAAAATTGATATAATTAGAGGAAAATTTTAATTGAGGAGCGAGCCAAGTCTGTAATCAAATATAAATTGGAAAGACAAATATGTTAATCTGAGAAGAATATGGGAGAAGAGGGAAATGAGTAGCGGCCACGTGCGTGAGATGAGATTGATTGGGATTTGGAAGGTAGTCAGTAGAGAGAGAAGGGGGGAGGTTAACCGTAATAATCGAATGTGGAGTTTTGACTTTTATCGTATCTAATCGCAGTGGGACTAAGTTTCACGACCCGTGAGGACGCTCAGATTTACGACTCGTTCCGAGATTAAGTTTAAACCACTGCGCCAATAACAGGGGTTAACAGTTTATCACATCATGGTCAATTTTTTTTTTACAAAAGGTCATATCGCAGTAAATTATTGCAATAAGTAAATTTTAAAAAAAAATTATTCCTGTATTAATTACTGTAACAATATTTTTGTAACTGGTTATCATAGTTAGGCACCCTATATATATATATATATATATATATATATATATATATATATATATATATATATATACAGAAAAATGATCCATAACAAGTATTTATTGTGACATTCTTTTTTTCATCTGCTACCTTAAGAAGTGGAGTGCATGAAATAATTTTTTTTTATACCATTTCGCTACTTAAGGTAGCGGAGTACTAAGATTTTTTTATTCTTAGGTAGCGGAATGCTATTTTTTTTATTTCTTTTCTCTCTCATCCACTAACTAAAGAGCTGAAATGGTAAAAAAAAATAAAAAATTAACACTCCACTACCTAAGGTAGCGGAATGGTATAAAAAATAAAATAAAAAATTCTTAGTACTCCGCTACCTTAGTTAGCATAATGGTTATTAAAAAAAATAAAAAATTAGCACTCCGCTACCTAAGAATAAAAAATTCTTAGTACTCCGAAACCTTAGGTAGAGGAATGATTATAAAAAAAATTATTTCATGCACTCCGCTACCTGAGGTAGCGGATGGGAAAAAAGATTTGCCACAACAAATACTTGGTATGAATCATTTTTCATATATATATATATATGCACGACGGACATGAAAGTGTGTAAGAGTCGTGTATATACCTACCTGATTATTACACGAACATATTTACGCATAATGTTTTAAAAGTTGTACCGGTCATCGAATCGAAAAAATTATCAGGTGGTGGATCACTGGTTCAACTAGCGGTCGAACTGTTATTGACCAGTGACATCATTAATATGTAATAAATAATAAATATATTAATTATTATTATATAAATATATATAATATCTATCAAATATGTAAAATTATTCAATTTATCTTTAAAAAAAAACTAAACCTATTTGTACAATGATTATTTTATACAATTCAAATAAATACAAAATTTATATGAAAAAAAATATTAAATCATGCTCATAACTCAAAAGTGATAAAATAAAACACAAATGAATATAAACATCTTATGTAAAAAAAATTTTTTTTTTTTTTTTTTTGATAGTTAGCTTGAACCGGTAAAACCGGTGAACCAGTAACCAATTCACCAATTTTTGTCGAAACTGAGTCGACCAGTTCATTGATTTTTGTCAAAATTGGGTTGATGGTCCAAACTGGAATAGAGCACGGACCGGTTCCATTTTTTTCTAATTGAACCGTCGGTCCAATCCAATTATTTAAACATTGTTTAAACATACACCATATTTGCACCAAGTATCCCTTGTTGGCATATTTTTCATATTACTTTACATTATTTTAATTAAGCACAAAAACCTATGCTTTTTTTTTGCCAAAAATGGCAAAATGGTGTAAGTTGACACGCAGAGAGAAAGAAAACTCTCAGCCTGCATGTCAATATTGTATTGGTCTATTATCCAACTTATTATAAAATTAACTTCATGTTAATAAAATCCGTATAAGTTTAATGTAAGTATGATGTATGTAAGACCCCGAATTTTATGAAATATAATATTTAATTTTTCTTCATATATATATTTTCATGAAACAGTAAGTTGTTAAATTGACAAAATTGAAAGTTAAGGATGTTATGTACAAATTTTATTTTGTCGGACAATATTCGTTTGGTCGGGGAATATTCGGGTCGTACGACGGCGCCGAAATAACTAATTATTGGTGCACCCCACAACAGAATATTTGTCGGATATAGAAAACGATAGAAGTAACTTTTTTAAATAAAAATAGTCAACGGTGTTAACTGTTAAAATACCGGTGATAAAAGAATAGTAGCTTACGGTAATTTATGATATTTTACTGTAACATTCGGTATTCTACAGTAGCACAAGGTATTGTGCGACGTTTATATTATTGAACTGATAAATTGGTTATTACACAGTATTTGCATTATTGATCTGATAATTGACACCGTAACTGTTGCGCATCATTTCATCAATAATTGTCACTGCATAATATTTTATGTTATCAATTCAATAATTGTTGTTACACAGTATTTTGCATTATTGATTCATTAATTGTTATTACACTGTATTTCATATCATTGACTCAATAATTGTTGGTGCACTATAGTTTAAAATTATTGAACCTAATAATTGTCACAGTAGCAAATACCCTGTAATTTATCTTATTAAATTAATATTGATTTGTAACGTGTTTCTTACATTATTGTTAAATTATTGTTGTAGCATTATTTTATTTTATATGTTGGACCCACAGGAAGAATAAATAAATAAATCTTTAAAAAAAATTAATTAATTTTACTATTTTGAATAGTAACATGTGGACCCTATGTGGGGGCCACATGAATGGTTGGTGAAAAGAAAACAAAAGGCAACGGCTGCTGCCTTTGCTGAAATTTTCAACAGGCGTGCTGCCACCTACCACTACACAGTGACTTCTTTTCTCCTATAAATAGCTTGCTCAGCTGAATAGAAAAATCACACTTAAAACATAAAAATTTTCTATAAGAATTTTATAAGTTTTCTCTGAGAATAGTAATGTTATCTTGAGTGTTTGAAAGTCAAATGGAGTGCAGGAATTTTTTAAGTAAGTCTTTTATTAAAGAGTAGTAATTTCATAAATTCCTATTTTTCACGGTATTCATTTTTAAAAGCTTTCTTTGAAAGATTTATTTTGGAATATTATTTTAAAAACTATTCAAAAGTAGTTATATTATACTACAAAAATTATGTTAAATATATATAATTTTGATATTTCATATTATACGAGTTATCATACACTTTAAAATTTATATGTGGTAATTACTAATTTTATTATAAATATATAGGTTTATCAACCTCATTTAAATCAATATCCAGTTACGTGTTAAGATAAGGGGTATCATTCTTTTCATCATCATAAATGGATATTATGTTCTTTCTTACTAGAAGGGATTATCATTATTTGATTCTCGAAAATAATATCGTTTCTTTCTTGTGCCATTTATTTTCATGTATTAAATTATGGGAATAACCTTACGACGCAAATTACCGCATGTTGGTGAATAACCTATCGTATTCATTCCTTATTAATCTCTGAGAATAATCTTACGGCGCGGATTACCGCCTGTTTGGTGAATAACTCTTCGTATTCAAATTTTATTAAATTGTGAGAATAACCTTACTGCGCGGACTACCGCTTGTTGGTGAATAACCATTTTTATCTGTCTCTTGTGAAAATAATTTGTCTACACGAATTATCACATGACACTTTTATTCCATATTCGTTTGTAATATCATTTTCTTTCATATTCGTAAGTGATATTATTTTCCTTTATACTCATAAGGGATACTATCTTTTTTATCTTCCATTATTCAAACTTACTATGGTAAGGGATATTAATTTTCTTCACCTCTTGTTAATCAAACTTGCTACGGTAAGGTATATTATTTCCTTTCATACACCTGAATCGAAACTTATTATGAAACTATTGCTTCTATAATTCCTAAAAATATTATATGTTCCATAATAGTTGCACTTCATCATTTCAACTAAACCTTCCTATTTTCTGAACCTGTCTATTGAACTGTAACCGTTATTCTGAACTGTGGATCTTGAATATCATTTTTGAATTTTACTCCACATCATGTTGACAATTTGGACATTATTTGAATCTGCACAAAGTAAACTTCTGATACTTATTGTTTATTCTGTTTATTCTGTTTATCATTTATATCATTCTAATCATCAAAAATTAAGTTGTTGTGAATATCTGTGGCCGGGGGCACAGATGCGATATAATTGTTGAACAGATGATAGGTCAAAGGCGATATAATATGTTAAAGGCGATACATCTGTTCGGTGTCTTTTATGGCACGTGGTGAATGTTCTCTTTGACCCGTAGTGCAAATATGAATTGTTGTTTGGTATGATTATGACCAAAGGCTGAATATAGTATAATCATGACCGTTGGTGTTATATTGAATATCTTTGGCCCGTAATGCAAAGATGAACTGTTGTTTGGTATGATTATGACCAAAGGCTGAATCTGGTATAATCATGACCGTTGGTATTATATTGAATATCTTTGGCCCGTAGTGCAAAGATAAACTCTTGATTTGCATGATTATGACCAGGAACTGTGAATTTGCATTATCATGACTAATGGTATTTCAGATGATAAAAGTTGATATTTTTCCTAAAAAGAGAAGCGAGTGGACATTATAGTCTGCATTATTATTCTAATAGATTGCTCATTCCGCTGCTATTATTGATCTGAACATTGTTCAAGAATTTAACTGCAGTTTTTGATATAAACCTTGTAGTTTGTATTCTATCAAAAACTCAACTGTTGAAGGCTAATGATAATTTATTCGTCATTATCTTAGTCATGATATTTCTTACTGAGCTATTTGAGCTCACCATTTCTTTTGTTCCATTATTTTTCAACAGGAGATGAGAACGTAGCTGTGTCTAGTCGGGGAATTGAGTGAGAGTCCGAGGGATAGCTATCATAGTCTTCACGTGTTGAAAAATTGTGTGACAATAATAGTGAAGACTTAGTTGTGTATTATTATACACTATATTGTTGAACGTTGTACTACTTTGTAATAATTTTGTTGTAGTATTTTGACAACTCAAGTTTGGGTTGTGTGGACCCAGATTTGGGGGTGTCACAATGTATGTGTATATTTATTTTTTTTACACACACATGTTCATTCATTCATATATTAAAGGTCGAGGACACACCAATCCAATCCACCTCCCATTTAAATTGTGACGCCCCTAGATTCGGGTCTCAGATACCCGAATTTGATCATCACGATCCAATACAAATATTCACCTTTAAACAACATGCAATAACTAAATGCAGAATAATAAACATATATTATTCATTTAAAAGGTGTTATTAGTTCCAATATTCGATAACCTTAATACAAAAGTACAAACTTACCCTAGAACAATAATTAGGGTTCAAATTACAATAACAGTAAGGAACTAAGCACAAAACAAAAGTGTTACTGCTAAAAGTCTATTATTTCATCTTTTCTTTACTCTTTCCCTTCCCTGAAGTCTCGGGTTTAACTACAATAAAGTTCATGATATAGCAAGAATGAGCAACTAATTTGCTTAGCAAGTTTAAATAACAAGAATAAATAGTATATCATGAATGAAGAGAATATTTGAAAAGAATTCAACAATATGAATAACGGAAGCAAAAATAACAATACTTTTAGAATAAACGATAGTCAAGTTGTGACACCCCCAAATCTAGGCCTACACAGCCCAAACTTGAGTCGTCAAAAGACTATAACAAAATTATTACAACAAAGCACAACGTACAACAATACAGTGTATAATAATACACAACTAAGTCTTCACTATTATTGCCACACTATTTTACAACACGTGAAGACTATAATATATATCCCTCGGACTCCCACTCCATTCCCCGGCTAGACCCAGCTACGTTCTCATATCCTGTTGAAAAATAATGGAACAAAAGGGTGAGCTCAAATAGCCCAGTAAGAAATATCATGACTAAGATAATGACGAATAAATTATCATTAGCCTTCAACAGGTGAGTTCTTAATAGAATACAACAGAATACAAGGTGTATATCAAAAACTGCAGTTAAATTCTTAAACAATGTTCAGATTCAAATAATGTCCAAATTGTCAACATGATGTGGAGTGAAATTTAAAAATGTTATTCAAGATTCTCAGTTCAGAATAACGGTTACAGTTCAATAGAAAGATTCAGAAAATAGGAAGGTTCAGTTGAAATAATGAAGTTCAACTATTATGGAACATATAATATTTTCAGGAATTATAGAAGCAATAGTTCCATAATAAGTTTCGATTCAGGAGTATGAAAGAAAATAATATCCCTTACCGTAGCAAGTTCAAGAGTGTAAAAAAAATGACATTTCTTACCGTAGTAAGTTTAAGAGTGAAAAAAAATGACATTTCTTACCGTAGTAAGTTTAGGAGTATGAAAGAAAATGACATCCCTTACCGTAGTACGTTTAAGAGTATGAAAGAAAATGACATTCCTTACCGTAGTAAGTTCAAGAGTGTAAAAAAAATGACATTTCTTACCGTAGTAAGTTTAAGAGTGAAAAAAATGACATTTCTTACCTTAACACGTGACTGGATATTGATTTAAATGAGATTGATCAACCTATATATTTATAATAAAATTAGTAATTACAACATGTAAACTTCAAAGTGTATGATAACTCATATATTATGAACTATCAAAATTATATATATTTAACATAATTTTTGTAGTATAAAATACCAACTTTAAAATAGTTTTAAAAATAATATTCCAAAATAAATCTTCTAAAGAAAACTTTTAAAAATGAATCTTCTCAAAGAAGAGTCTTCTAAAGGAAGATTTGTGAATACCGTGAAAAATATGAATTTATAAAATTACTACTCTTTAATAAAGTACTTACTTGAAAAATTTCTGCACTCCTTTTGGCTTTCAAACACTCAAAATAGCCTTACTATTCTCAGAGAAAACTCATAAAATTCTTATAGAAAAATTTTATGTTTTAGGTGTGATTTTTCTATTCAGCTGAACAATCTATTTATAGGAGAAAAGAGGTTACTATGCGTAGTAGGTGAACTAAAAAAAAAATTCAGCAGAGGCTGCGCAAACGTTTTTAAAAATTTTCAATACTTGCACAGTAACTTTGCACAGTAACTTTAAAATTTTCAAAAAGTGAACAGTAACGAACAGTAACTTTTGTCGGCAGATGAACAGTAACTTTCCCGAGATGAACAGTAACTTCCGTCAGTGAATAGTAACTTTTCCGGGAATGAATAGTAAATTCCGGGAGTGAATAGTAACTTTGAAAAATAAAATTTTTTTATTTTTCCTGTGGGTCCAACATATAAAATGAAATAATGCTACAATAATAATGTAATAAACACGTTACAGATTATTATTAATTTAATAATATAAATTACAGTATATTTGCAACTGTGACAATTATTAGGTTCAATAATTTTAAAAACAGTGCAGCAACAATTATTGACTCAATGATATAAAATACAGTGTAATGACAATTATTAAATCAATAATGCAAAATACTGTGTAACAACAATTATTGAATTGATAACATAAAATATTATGCAGTGACAATTATTGATGAAATGATGCGTAACAGTTACGGTGTCAATTATCAGAACAATAGTATGAGACACTGTGCAATACCGCGTGCTACTGTAGAGTACCGTGTGCTACCGAAAATACCAAAAATTACCGTATGCTACTATTCTTTTATCATCGGTATTTTAACAGTTAACACCGTTGACTATTTTTATTTAAAAAGGTTACTTCTGTCGTTTTCTATATCCGACAAATATTCCGTTGTGGGGTCCACCAATAATTAGTTATTTCGGCGCCGTCGTACGGCCCGAATATTCCCCGACAAAACGAATATTGTCCGACAAAATAAAATTTACACATAACATCCTTAACTTTCAATTTCGTTAATTTAACCACTTACTGTTTCAGGAAAAATATATATGAAGAAAAATTAATTTTTATATTTTATAAAATTCGGGGTCTTACACAAGTAAACTATGAACAGTAAACTTCCAATGGAATCAATATCTGATTGACCCTTTGGTTACTAACTCAGAAATACGTAATGTGGGGGGGGGGGGGGGGATCAGCATCTTGTACATTATATGTATGCATAACATTTAATTTCTATATTTCTTATATTAGATACGTGGGGTACTCCCCTATATTTAAGGGGTGTTCATAACAGTTTAAGAATTCGCACCCTCAAATGGTTTTGATAGTTTTTAAAATCTTTAACATAAATATGACTAGCCAAAAAATGGTTTAGACTCATCTCTAAACAGTTCACGCAATATAGAACTTTAAATAAGTAAAAGTCAAAGACTGTACGAAATCAAATGTACTCGGTGCAAATATCAACAATAATGATATGAGATAATTTTAAATAATTAACCCACTTAGCACATGCTTGAGAATTAACACTCGAGTTCAAATAAACCATATTCAATAATATAAGAAGTTAGGGTAAGAAACTTGCCTATCTGCTCAGCTACAAGTAACAAACTTTAATTAACTGCTTTGAAAGACCTAACATTGATAAAATCGGCCTATCAATTAGTACATCATATAATCATTCACTTTAAACATTTAAGGTTATTAATTACATAGCCTTAAGTCACATATGACTACCACATAGCACCTTTTGAATAATTTTTCACATGCTATTAATCCTTCTTATCTATCATTACACGTTAATGATGTAATAATTAATTAGTTTATTAAATTTAATTATTATTTAATGTTGATTAAATATTAATTTAAAAGCCTGAGCATGGGACATACCTCATTTTAGATTCTCCTTAAGAGTTGAGACATATTTCAGTTGTTCTAGATCACTCAAATTCAAAACAGAAAACATCCTTATTTAATATTTAATTCTCATTTAATTATTATTTTATCTTAATTAAATAATAAATAATTAATCTTTTAATTTAATCCTCCATTAATTATTATTTAATGTTAATTAAATAATAATTAATTGCTTAGTTATCTTTATTTATTATTTAAATAATAAATAAATAATTTATAAATTTTATCTCTCTTTAATTATTATTTAATAATAATTAGTTAATTACCTATCTTTATTTATTATTTAATTCTCAATTAATTAAATGATAAATAATTAATTTATTTACTTTATCTTTTTTATATTATTATTAAATACTTAAATCGCATATTTAATATTTAATAATAATTTATTAGTAATTTTATCTAATTAATTAATAGTTAATTAGTGTACTCTTTACACCTTAAATACAATCAAAATAATGAATTTCTTAATTAATCTTACTTATTATTTAATATTACTTAAATAATAATTAATTAGCAATTTTATGATTTTTTAGAAATTAAAAATTTTAATTTATCAGTTTTATTTTAGTTAGTAAGGTTTAATCACATTTTAATTATGAAAATTACCAAATGACATGCTGAAAATACAAACACATTTTTATAAAATAGTACACGCAAAACCAAGAAACTTTCGTCTAGGACACGTCGAAATCGGTCGTAATTTCGGTGAACCGGTCGCCAGAATGATCTGGCCAGTTCACAGGAAAAAAAAATCGGCAGTAGCTTTGGAATTTTTCCAGAATCTGCCCAGCTTTGGGGTCTTAGAGAAAAATCTTAATAACTTGAGTTCTATAACTCCGATAGAGCTCTACTAGGCATCGATAGAATCATGACGTTCCAAATTATAATTTTCTAAACTTAAACATCATTTTTGGATAAGCTTTGGTTTCAGATATTTGGCTTAAAACAGCCAACTACTAGGGAGTATTTTTCGACAGCGGGGTCGTTTTCTAGAAAAATCATAACTCACTCATTTTAAATCGATTTTTAGTCATTCAACTTGGAGAATCTTTGTATCGAAGAGCTCTATCACCTAGAGTTGACGAATCATGATTTCGACTTACTGAACATGAACAGTAACTCCGGGAGTGGGCTGCTCCGATTTACTTTTCCGATAAATATGTTTTAGAGTTTTCTTTCAAGATTCTTAACATAAACACATACTAATACACAAAGTTAGATACATATTAACCTATATACACATATTTACATAACATTTTTATCATAAAAAAATAAGAAGAGTAAAGTTAGAATTTTTAATAAGGTTAATACCTTGATCTAGTGGCTCTTCTTCTTTCTTTTCCAAAGTAAGTGACAAAGTTAGACGACATTAACACTCATTCTCTTCCTTTTTTTTAAGGTGGTGACACTATCTTCTTTTTCTCTTAAGAAAATAGCTCACAAACTCTTTTCCTCACAAATGCTCTCTAGACTTAAAAAAGAAGAAGATAAAAATGATTAATTTAAATCCAACTAATGCAAGTATACTTGCAATAGTTATTAGATATAAGAAATGTATCTATCTATTTTAACATCATTAAGCTAGCTTTGTAAGACTTACAAGTTAGGGTGGCTAAATGACTAATTACACCTAAACCATCAAGTCTAGTGCACACAAAGCTCTAATCAACTATTAATTAAATTTTATAGGATTTCAAATCCATGTGACTAATTTTTCTCTCCTCACTTTGCCGACAATGGGTGTACTTTTGTTCCAAAACTGTTGTCATCTTATTTGCTTTTAATAAATAAATGAGCTACACAATTTAAATACCAAGTGGGCTAATAATTGGACCACATTAATTATTCATTTGGGCTACATTAATTATTCATTTGGGCTTGCTATTAAATGACTTAGACTAACATTTAGTCAAATTTAGTCAAATCCATTAAATTTAACATTGGACTATTTGATTCCACCCAATGATGTTCATTTAATTTGTCACACTATTAATTACTAAATCCATGATCAAATAAATGGTTGAGCTTCGCTAATTACTTAAATGAGCTAGTCAATTGGTAATTAATTACTAATTGGACTATTAAATAATTTTATTAATATTACACATTGTTCACATTAATTAATACTCATATTAATTAATTACTCATTAACTATATTCAATTTAATTGAATATGAAATTAATAAACATTTATCCATTCTCTTGATATTAACACATTAAGGTTAGTGTGACGCCCCCAAATCTAAGCCCACACAGCCCAAACTTGAGTCGTCAAAAGACTACAACAAAATTATTACAACAAAGCACAATGTACAACAATACCGTGTATAATAATACACAACTAAGTCTTCACTATTATTGCCACACTATTTTACAACACGTGAATACTATAATAGATATCCCTCGAACTCTCACTCCATTCCCCGGCTAGACCCAGCTACGTTCTCATATCCTGTTGAAAAATAATGGAACAAAAGGGTGAGCTCAAATAGCCCAGTAAGAAATATCATGACTAAGATAATGACGAATAAATTATCATTAGCCTTCAACAGGTGAGTTCTTGATAGAATACAACAGAATACAAGGTGTATATCAAAAACTGCAGTTAAATTCTTGAACAATGTTCAGATCAATAATAGCGGCGGAATGAGCAATCTATTAGAAGAATAATGTAGACTATAATGTCCACTCGCTTCTCTTTTTCGTAAAAACATCATCAACTTTTATCATCTGAAATACCATTAGTCAAGATAATACAAATTCACAGTTCCTGGTCATAATCATGCAAATCAACAGTTCATCTATGCATTACGGGCCAAAGAGAACATTCAATATAGCACCAGCGGTCATGATTATACCAGATTCAGCCTTTGGTCATAATCATACCAAACAACAGTTCATCTATGCACTACGGGCCAAAAAGAACTTTCAATATAACAACAACGGTCATGATTATACCAGATTCAGCCTTTGGTCATAATCATACCAAACAACAGTTCATCTATGCACTACGGGCCAAAGAGAACTTTCACCACGTGCCATAAAAGACACCGAACAGATGTATCGCCTTTAACCTATCATCTGTTCAACAAATATATCACATATGTGCCCCCGGCCACAGATATTCACAACAGCTTGATTCTTGATGATTAGTACAAATAATAGTGATACAATTGATGAACAGAAGAAACAGGATAAACAATAAGTATCGGAAGTTTACTTTGTGCAGATTCAAATAATGTCCAAATTGTCAACATGATGTGGAGTGAAATTTAAAAATGTTATTCAAGATTCTCAGTTCAGAATAACGGTTACAGTTCAATAGAAAGATTCAGAAAATAGGAAGGTTCAGTTGAAATAATGAAGTTCAACTATTATGGAACATATAATATTTTCAGGAATTATAGAAGCAATAGTTCCATAATAAGTTTCGATTCAGGAGTATGAAAGAAAATAATATCCCTTACCGTAGCAAGTTCAAGAGTGTAAAAAAAAAAATGACATTTCTTACCTTAACACGTGACTGGATATTGATTTAAATGAGATTGATCAACCTATATATTTATAATAAAATTAGTAATTACAACATGTAAACTTCAAAGTGTATGATAACTCATATATTATGAACTATCAAAATTATATATATTTAACATAATTTTTGTAGTATAAAATACCAACTTTAAAATAGTTTTAAAAATAATATTCCAAAATAAATCTTCCAAAGAAAGCTTTTAAAAATGAATCTTCTCAAAGAAGAGTCTTTTAAAGGAAGATTTGTGAATACCGTGAAAAATAGGAATTTATAAAATTACTACTCTTTAATAAAAGACTTACTTGAAAAATTCCTGCACTCCTTTTGGCTTTCAAACACTCAAAGTAGCCTTACTATTCTCAGAGAAAACTCATAAAATTCTTATAGAAAAATTTTATGTTTTAGGTGTGATTTTTCTATTCAGCTGAACAAGCTATTTATAGGAGAAAAGAGGTTACTATGCGTGGTAGGTGAACTAAAAAAAAAAATTCAGCAGAGGCTGCGCAAACGTTTTTAAAAATTTTCAATACTTGCACAGTAACTTTAAAATTTTCAAAAAGTGAACAGTAATGAACAGTAACTTTTGTCGGCAGATGAACAGTAACTTTCCCGAGATGAACAGCAACTTCCGTCAGTGAATAGTAACTTTTCCGGGAATGAATAGTAAATTTCGGGAGTGAATAGTAACTTTTGAAAAAATAAAATTTTTTATTTTTCCTGTGGGTCCAACATATAAAATGAAATAATGCTACAACAATAATGTAATAAACACGTTACAGATTATTATTAATTTAATAATATAAATTACAGTATATTTGCAACTGTGACAATTATTAGGTTCAATAATTTTAAAAACAGTGCAGCAACAATTATTGACTCAATGATATAAAATACAGTGTAATGACAATTATTAAATCAATAATGCAAAATACTGTGTAACAACAATTATTGAATTGATAACATAAAATATTATGCAGTGACAATTATTGATGAAATGATGCGTAACAGTTACGGTGTCAATTATCAGAACAATAGTATGAGACACTGTGCAATACCGCGTGCTACTGTAGAGTACCGTGTGCTACCGAAAATACCATAAATTACCGTATGCTACTATTCTTTTATCACCGGTATTTTAACAGTTAACACCGTTGACTATTTTTATTTAAAAAGGTTACTTCTGTCGTTTTCTATATCCGACAAATATTCCGTTGTGGGGTCCACCAATAATTAGTTATTTCGGCGCCGTCGTACGGCTCGAATATTCCCCGACAAAACGAATATTCCCCGACAAACAGAATATTGTCCGACAAAATAAAATTTACACATAACATCCTTAACTTTCAATTTCGTTAATTTAATCACTTACTGTTTCAGGAAAAATATATATGAAGAAAAATTAATTTTTATATTTCATAAAATTCGGGGTCTTACAACCTCCCCTCCTTATGAAATTTCGTCCCCGAAATTGACGTACCGGGCATTTCAAAGTTATGCTCCTGATTTCCAGATGCCATACTAAACTGTGGTCACAAAATAATTGTTAGTTCAAACAAACTGACTCATCACTTCCTGTTCCTACATTCAAATCGATTCGTTAGATAACAAAATCTAATTTAGGTGGGACACACTAGTGATTGATTCTATCCGTATCTCCCCTCCTAGTTTTAACCCCAGATCTCCATTAAAGACCATATCCCTAAGCTCTGATGCCAACTGTGACGCCCCCAAATCTAGGCCCACACAGCCCAAACTTGAGTCGTCAAAAGACTACAACAAAATTATTACAACAAAACACAATGTACAACAATACCGTGTATAATAATACACAACTAAGTCTTCACTATTATTGCCACACTATTTTACAACACGTGAATACTATAATAGATATCCCTCGAACTCTCACTCCATTCCCCGGCTAGACCCAGCTACGTTCTCATATCCTGTTGAAAAATAATGGAACAAAAGGGTGAGCTCAAATAGCCCAGTAAGAAATATCATGACTAAGATAATGACGAATAAATTATCATTAGCCTTCAACAGGTGAGTTCTTGATAGAATACAACAGAATACAAGGTGTATATCAAAAACTGCAGTTAAATTCTTGAACAATGTTCAGATCAATAATAGCGGCGGAATGAGCAATCTATTAGAAGAATAATGTAGACTATAATGTCCACTCGCTTCTCTTTTTCGTAAAAACATCATCAACTTTTATCATCTGAAATACCATTAGTCAAGATAATACAAATTCACAGTTCCTGGTCATAATCATGCAAATCAACAGTTCATCTATGCATTACGGGCCAAAGAGAACATTCAATATAGCACCAGCGGTCATGATTATACCAGATTCAGCCTTTGGTCATAATCATACCAAACAACAGTTCATCTATGCACTACGGGCCAAAAAGAACTTTCAATATAACAACAACGGTCATGATTATACCAGATTCAGCCTTTGGTCATAATCATACCAAACAACAGTTCATCTATGCACTACGGGCCAAAGAGAACTTTCACCACGTGCCATAAAAGACACCGAACAGATGTATCGCCTTTAACCTATCATCTGTTCAACAAATATATCACATATGTGCCCCCGGCCACAGATATTCACAACAGCTTGATTCTTGATGATTAGTACAAATAATAGTGATACAATTGATGAACAGAAGAAACAGGATAAACAATAAGTATCGGAAGTTTACTTTGTGCAGATTCAAATAATGTCCAAATTGTCAACATGATGTGGAGTGAAATTTAAAAATGTTATTCAAGATTCTCAGTTCAGAATAACGGTTACAGTTCAATAGAAAGATTCAGAAAATAGGAAGGTTCAGTTGAAATAATGAAGTTCAACTATTATGGAACATATAATATTTTCAGGAATTATAGAAGCAATAGTTCCATAATAAGTTTCGATTCAGGAGTATGAAAGAAAATAATATCCCTTACCGTAGCAAGTTCAAGAGTGTAAAAAAAAAAATGACATTTCTTACCTTAACACGTGACTGGATATTGATTTAAATGAGATTGATCAACCTATATATTTATAATAAAATTAGTAATTACAACATGTAAACTTCAAAGTGTATGATAACTCATATATTATGAACTATCAAAATTATATATATTTAACATAATTTTTGTAGTATAAAATACCAACTTTAAAATAGTTTTAAAAATAATATTCCAAAATAAATCTTCCAAAGAAAGCTTTTAAAAATGAATCTTCTCAAAGAAGAGTCTTTTAAAGGAAGATTTGTGAATACCGTGAAAAATAGGAATTTATAAAATTACTACTCTTTAATAAAAGACTTACTTGAAAAATTCCTGCACTCCTTTTGGCTTTCAAACACTCAAAGTAGCCTTACTATTCTCAGAGAAAACTCATAAAATTCTTATAGAAAAATTTTATGTTTTAGGTGTGATTTTTCTATTCAGCTGAACAAGCTATTTATAGGAGAAAAGAGGTTACTATGCGTGGTAGGTGAACTAAAAAAAAAAATTCAGCAGAGGCTGCGCAAACGTTTTTAAAAATTTTCAATACTTGCACAGTAACTTTAAAATTTTCAAAAAGTGAACAGTAATGAACAGTAACTTTTGTCGGCAGATGAACAGTAACTTTCCCGAGATGAACAGCAACTTCCGTCAGTGAATAGTAACTTTTCCGGGAGTGAATAGTAACTTTTGAAAAAATAAAATTTTTTATTTTTCCTGTGGGTCCAACATATAAAATGAAATAATGCTACAACAATAATGTAATAAACACGTTACAGATTATTATTAATTTAATAATATAAATTACAGTATATTTGCAACTGTGACAATTATTAGGTTCAATAATTTTAAAAACAGTGCAGCAACAATTATTGACTCAATGATATAAAATACAGTGTAATGACAATTATTAAATCAATAATGCAAAATACTGTGTAACAACAATTATTGAATTGATAACATAAAATATTATGCAGTGACAATTATTGATGAAATGATGCGTAACAGTTACGGTGTCAATTATCAGAACAATAGTATGAGACACTGTGCAATACCGCGTGCTACTGTAGAGTACCGTGTGCTACCGAAAATACCATAAATTACCGTATGCTACTATTCTTTTATCACCGGTATTTTAACAGTTAACACCGTTGACTATTTTTATTTAAAAAGGTTACTTCTGTCGTTTTCTATATCCGACAAATATTCCGTTGTGGGGTCCACCAATAATTAGTTATTTCGGCGCCGTCGTACGGCTCGAATATTCCCCGACAAAACGAATATTCCCCGACAAACAGAATATTGTCCGACAAAATAAAATTTACACATAACATCCTTAACTTTCAATTTCGTTAATTTAACCACTTACTGTTTCAGGAAAAATATATATGAAGAAAAATTAATTTTTATATTTCATAAAATTCGGGGTCTTACAGTTAGTCCACTAATTTAATTAGTCTTTTAATGACTCCTTTTAATTCAATAGAGTGATTAATTCACATAGTCACATAATCATATAATTAAATAATTATACAAAAAGGCTTAAATAACCTTATAAAATTAAATCATTAGAAATTAAATGATTTATTTAATTAATAATAACGTTTGAAATTCTTGATCATTATATAAATCAATTTTAATTTTATTCTACCGTATTATGTGGTGTTGTTCAATATTAGTATACTCTTCATTTGGTGAAGAGAGAATAAAATCAGACTTTCTTCATCTTAATCAATATCACCCTTAAATCTATTTATAAAATTAATTATAACAATTAAATAAATTACAACAATACACAAAATACTATGAAACAAAAAATGAGATATATAATAAAACAAGAATTTTAGGCTCTTTTTGGCGGTAGTGGTCAATGGTTTTAGATTCGAACCGGTCATCAAATTAAAAAAGATATCGGGTGGATGAATAATTAATTTTACCAGTGGTTAAACCGTTATTGAACCGGTGATATTATAAATATATAAAAATATATATTATTAATAATTAATAAAATTTTAAAATATTTAATTTTTTATAAGCTAAAATATAATAAAATTATGTTATAATATACAAAAAATATTTAATTTTAAAATTAAAAATATTTTTGTATAAAAAAATATTTAAAAATATTTTCAAACCGATTCAATTAATCGATTTTATCGGTTGAAATACTGATCGAATTAGTAATCAATTGAGTTAACTAATTTTTGACCAAATTTATTGAACCGGTTTAAACCGAATAAAAAAGATAAACTGAATTTTAATTCAATCGACCAATTCGGGTCGAATTTCAAAACATTGGTAATGACATGACAACTACACATTGCACACATTTCTATTCCTTTATTTTTATTTTTAGATAATATTACATATATAATATCCGATGATAAAATTAAATATTATATTTATTTTAATTATTAAAAAATAAAATTTAACAATATAAAAATTTATATTAAATTTTATTTTTTAATAATTAAAATATATTTTATCATTAATTTTATCATCGAATATTATAAACTTATACTTTTATTTTATTTTTTTGGTTTGGTAATATCTCCCTTGACCTGAGAGACAGAAAGACAGAAAAAAAAAGAGGAAGGATGATGAGACAGTCAGTGTCAGAGGGCTTACTGGCCACATGCAAACCCAAGTGTTCATGTCAGAGTTCATAAAAAATCAGAATCCCCACCTATTGGGGTTGGGGTGCAGCTGCCGCAGTTGATGTTTCATCAAAGAACAACAACACGTCTAAGCGTCTAGATAGCGGGGCCCTTTACTTGATTTCATACTAAAAGTTTTCAGGGAAGCAGTGACAGTATGGGTGCGGGTCTGTAGTAACTGGGGTATGTGGGCTCATAATAATATATATATATATATATATATATATATATATATATATATATATATATATACACAAATTTGGGAAACGCTGCCGTCTCGTCTGATTAGGAATAATAGAATTTGCATTTTAATAAATACTTTACATACACAATATTCAACAATATCAACAATTACATCCTATTTCATTATTATAAAATAAAATTTAATATATATTTTCGTATCATAACTTATTTTTTAATATAAAATAAAATATAATGGTTAATTTTTGTAATTAAATATTATGTACATATATTTATCTTTTTAATAACAACGGATGACGAACATTATTTTTGATACTTTTGTAATCTCTGTACTATAGTGTGAGCGGTTCCATATTGTACAGACGGTAACGATCTGTTATAAAAAAAATTTAAAATTTATAATATTAATTATAGATAATTTTTTTATATATTTCTATATATATAGCCATATTTTTTGTACGCTATATATGTCAAAATAATCACAAATTCACAATTATTTGTACCGAATGTTTGATAGTGTAATGACACAATGTACTTAAATTTATTATATGAAATATATATATATATTTTATCACTTGACTCTTTTTATAGAATGAAGCTAGTATAAGATACCAAATGTTGGCCCAAATGCCTTCCCCGTTGAGAATCATATGGACTTACCAACTACCTATTTTGGGCCTTGAGGGCCGACTAGCTAAACTTATTGAAGCACAATTTGAACAGCCGGGTTTGCTGCTTGCTTGGATCTCATGTAGTTCGAGGGTAAAAGGGATGTACTTGACTGAAATTGTTCTATCGAATGGATTTTCAGCTTGCTGTAGATGATACTTTCTCCTTCCCAAAAGAAGGAATCTATACGCAAACTTTATAATCTATAATGATATAGATTTGTTTCATATTTACCCCTAACCTAAATTTGTTAATTTAATTACAATCCAATGGAATGATAGTTGAACTGTTACGGTAAACTCGAGAAAATTGTACCCTTTTATACCTACCCCTGTTTTCCTAAGAACTCTTGCTTGAGAAGATTTCAACCAGATATCACAAAGAAAATAAATATACAACATATTCTAATAATTATGTCTATATATTATATTCATTGAAATTTAGGATGGCTTAGTTTAATTCAAACCTTAATGTCATAACATGTATCAGATAAGACATCATCGGGAACTTAAATGGTTCAATGACAGTTGAAAGTTCATGATTCTGTAATGTCTACTGTTGCCCTGTCCTACCACAAGATTATATTCCTAATTATATAACATTCAGAGACAAACATCATATGATCTATTATGTCATTTTGTCAAATATTTAAAAGAGCAGTTATCTCTAGATCATATATATCTGACAGAGAATAATTCTTAAAGAAGATTCATTTCATGAAAGGAAATTGTTTTTACAAAAACAAGCTTCTAGTAATATCAGGTCACTACACAAAAAAGTTGTAAAACCAGCATTTGTCAATTTACTAACTTACATTAGTCGTTGCGATTATTTCAAGTTTCATATCAGTTAGATGTGCTCAAAAAGCTTTTAAGACTTCAAAGGATACTCCACATGAAGGTCGATAGAGCAAATACCGGTAATAACAACATACTTGAGCTCAAGGTTAACCAGCAAGTTCACCAAAAGGCCAGCCAACACAACACCAAAGAAATTTGCAGAGACAGCATGGCAGAATGGCATATCTAGAATAGAAGCAATGATAGCTCCTGTCCAAGCACCTGTACCAGGGAATGGCACAGCCACAAATAACATCAGCCCAAGCCATTGAAATTCTTCCATAGGGCCGGCCTTCTCTTTCGCCCTCTCAAATAACATGTCAAGGATCTGAGATGCGGACTGGTTCCTCCCAGCAAGGAAAGTTGCAAACGTTTTCAAGTAAAGTATGATAAAGGGCACTGGAACCATGTTCCTACAGATATAAGGCAGCAAATTATGACTGTTCAACTATAACATATAAATCAGATATCTAAAACTCTATGTTTCAATATTTGCACACCTTCTATACAATAGGATTATAAAACCGAAAAGGAAGGCAATCAGCCAAAGTCCCTTACTAAACTAAAATAATAGATAACTAGATTTACAGTTAATAAACAAAAAAAAAGTAGTAGATTTTATACTGTCAACCAGGTTAAATGGAATTGTGATAACAAAATTTTGCATAAATAACAGTATCTGTCAATAGTAATAAAAGTGTCCATTTCTTCAGTATTAGGAAAAAGCACAATGTCAGAACTAGTTTCTCTACCAAGCAAGTTAAAAAATTTCTATTTCTGGCCTAAATCAACCGTCTAGGGTAGGAAAAATAGGGAATGGTGACATCGTGATAGTTTAGTAAGTCTGGTAAGACTCGATCAATGCTGTCTTACTTGATTGAAGATACCAGCTGCACTTGTCTACAAGACTACAACCCTATGCTCTTAATTGTGCTAATTTAAAGGGACAATGCAAAGTGGGCACATGAAATTTATCAAAGAAAATTAATGAGCTAATTTCTTCAATGCCATGATATGACATTACGAGCACACTCAATACGTCAACAGGACAACTGAGGAACTAGAGAAAGCAAATTGAAATCTAAAACTTTTTGAAAGTAACTGCGCAAGTGGAGTACCCATTTCTTCAGTTTAACAAATAACAAACATCAATGCAAAAATGATGGCTTCTAATAACACCCTCGTAAAAAGATTTTCAAAATTGAAATATACATTGCAGAAACAGATAATGAGGAAAGAGAAATATGAGACTAACCCTAAAATAGATAAAGCGGTGAGGACTATAGGCTTGAGTTGCAACCAATAGCCAACCGCAATAGCCCCACGAAGCTCAATCACGGGAAGCGTTGCTAAAGCAAATACAACAGCCTCATCAGGTCAGCCCGAGCTCCTCAAAGCAGTGGCAAACTTTAGACCAAAACTAGAAGCTCTAATGGGATCAACAGCGGCGGCATTAGCGTCCCCAGAAACTGCATAAAAAGCAACAGAAACAAATGCCCAGAGCAAGACCCAGAAGAGAAATTTCACTGGGCGTAGGTCAAATGAGGGTAAAGTTTCCTCATTTTCTTGAATTGTATCGAAAGACCCATTTGACGAAGCTCTGATTGAAGTGAAGGAAGGTAAAAAGATGACCCAGATGGATTTTAGTTTGAAATGCTGGATAGGGTTTTGAATTGAAGGGGACTTTCTTCTTGTGAATCAACAAAAGGCCTCTTTGGAGCTTAACATGGTACTTTCCCTGAGAAAATGTCAATTGTGTCGATGGGCGTGATACAAAGGAGGAAGCCATTGCAAACAAGAACATGAGCTAGTTGAGCTGTATTTGGGTTATGAAAAAATGGATAGGAGAAATTGGAGAGACTCGCTCATTGAGCAGGACTCGCAACTCACACCACTAACTACGGGACAGATAAAAATTAGTAGATTACCACTTAAAACGGAGCGACTTTTTCCAAGTTATAGTCGTACTTATTTGGAGACTAATTTAATGAGAGATGGCCGGATTGGGTCGTAAAAGGGAAACAAAAACATATCTTTGGGAGGATTAACCAAGGTCTTCTCCTGGATTTAATTGGGGTCAAGTCCATGCTTCAGGGCCGTTCGGGAATAATTTTATTTTTTGATTTAAAATTAAAATTAAAATTTATTTATAAATAAAAGTGTTCAGTATCATTTTTATTTATAAATCAAAAATTATAAGTAATAGTTGTGGATGTATTTCGCTAATAAGGACTTATAAGTTAAAATAAAATATAAAAATCATTAAAATATCATTTAATAAGAAGAATATTAAAAAAAAAAAAAAAGCATATATGTCATTTCGTAATAATTGTCCGACTTAAAAAATAAATTATAAGTCATTTTTTTTAAATAACAAAAACTTACTTACTTTTTTTAACTTATAAGTACTAACCGAACAAAAAAATTTAAAGAATGAGTAATAAGTTGGGTTAACCAACTTATCAATTGATACCGAACAAATTCTTAGTCAGAGGGAGAAGATTAGTCATGGGGGTGAGAGAAAACTTTTAAAAGAAACTAAAAATTAGTTATCACCAATGAATCGCTGATATTATTTTATTTTACAAGGGTTCGGAGATTGAATTAGAGCTATTGAGTAGTTATATCGACTTGGTACGGACCCGTTCAAAAATAATAAAATTTTATTATGCTTTTATTTCTAGAATAAAAATAAACAAGTTTGTTGTTCTAAAATTGAAACTTAGTACATCAATTCCTATATCTAAAAAGCAAAATATTCAATTAATCGAGTTAACTCAAACGAATTAATCTTTTATTTTTAATTTCATTCACTTTATCTCTTAATATTATTTCCCCCCCTTCTTTTTGTCTTTTATTATTGGTTAGAAAAATTCAAAGTTTAAGACTTTTTAATTTTATCAGCAACTTTAATAATATACATTAAATAAAAAAAATATAACCATTGATTAAATCTTTCTCTTTACACTATTCACACATATTAATCACCTCAAAATCTATGCATATTTAATATTGAGAACTTTCATAATATTCATAAATTTTGTGGTTAAAATATAGTAATAAATTAATTAGCAATATATATATATATATATATATATATATATATATATATATATATATATATATATTACACATGATTTAAATTTTATAATTTAAACAAATTTTACATATTAATATTCAAAAAGGTTTTTCTTTCGCAGGAGTGCATATTCTGATACTTATTAAGTGCTTATATAGCGTCAGTCTGCCAGACTCACGTGTCTCACCGAGTTACTCAGATCTAACTCAGATTTGACTAGTAGTAGAAGCATACCACTAGCGTCGCGCTTTCCCAAATTTTCTCCAGCTCCCGAACACAGCGCAAGAGAAGAGAAGATGAGCCGCAAAAGAGACAAACCCTACGCCTCCCGCCACGTCCCCTACTCCCTCCCCAAACGCCGTCGCCCCCTGCACCCTCCCGCCGACGATGACCTGCCTGAAAATCCCTCTGTCAAGCTTCCCACGGCGGTGGTCGTGACAGGCCTCTCCCAGGATTGCTCCGTCCTCGACCTCAAGTCCCGATTCGAGATCTACGGCTCCATCTCTAGGACCCGCATGGACCCTACCGGCGTCGCCTACATCACCTTCCGCTCCAATGACTCCGCCGAATCTGCCATTGCCGCCTCCCTCGACCCCTCCTTCGGCATCACCCTCAATTCCAATCGAGTATATCCCTTTTTTACTCTCTGCATACACATAATTACCAATTAAAAAATGTATTTCTATATGCTTATATGTTGAAATTAGGGTTTGTTATGGGTTGTAGGTACAGGTAATGTGGGCAAGTGATCCGGTGCCTCAATGGAGGGAAGGTGTTCGACAAAAGGCTGGATCTTCGTCCGTGTCAAGATTATTGAGGGCTGAAGTTCCATTGAGTAGACATGGTAGAGGTAATAAGCTCGGCTCAGCTATTGTGAACCCTAGAGTCGACAGTGTTGTTAATAAAAATGACAATAATAAGAAGATCAATGGCGGATCAGCATCAGATGAAGTTCCCTATAAGGGTAGAGAAATTGTTGCTTATGATGATATTCTGTAAACTTGTGGTAGCATTAGAACCAAAAGGGTTTTCTGTAACTTCTGATTTGTAGGATTATATGTTGTCCATGGCAAGCTGCAGCTTTAAAGACTGATACTTTTGTGAGTAAAGATTGTTTTAAGCTTGATTAGTGTCTTGCTTGTAATGTATTTTTAATGATAACTCCTCCATTAAGTTATTATTGGATTCACATGTTCTTGTGTAATGTGCTAATTGATTCTATTAGTTTGGTTATTTTCAATGAAATTAATCTTTTGTATCATCATCCAGTAAACTTTAAGGTACTTTCTCTGGTTACTATTGTTTATATATGCTTTGGATCAACTTTGGATAGTTGTCAAGTTGAGACATAAAGAGGGAGAGGGTGTCTGGGAACTACTCATGTTAAAGGACAGTAAGATGTTGAGAACAGTTTGACTTGGAAACTATTAAGTAAATCAATACACATTGGGAAAGTGTTTGACCAACAGTTATTTTAGAAATATACGAGTGCTTTTACTTTGCTCAAATCGACATGTATCAAATGGACACAATTTGGCACTTGGTGTCTCCTCCCCCCCTCATATAAATGAATATGCCGACTGGTAAGGAGATAAATCAGTTACGCCCAAGTACCCAAATTAGAAATAGGTTTTGACAGATTTGTCATTACCAAACACCCTTTATAAGTGAGGAAAAAATGGGGTTATGATAATTATACAACTAAATATATGTCAAAGTGATTAAGATATCATTAATCAATGGGAAACCAATAAATACATTCATAATTTTGATTTCAGTAGCTTAGTCACATTGACATATTTGCGTGGTGCACAGAATCAACACCCAAAAATTATTTCGAAGTTTAATCTCTGTGTATTATTATTAACCTTTTCTAAGGATGATAACTGCATTATTAAGCTATTCTTTTCTATTCATATATAATAATATTGTTTAGTGTATTTATTCCAATAGTTATTACTTTGTGGATGAGATTAAGCTTATTTAATTTATACTTTGAATGTCAAAGACTTAAATTGGTTCCTACTATCGTTAAAACTACTAATCTTGTGGATTTTAAGCAAACTTAGTTCCAACATTTGTTAACTATATTATAAAGCGCCAATGGACTGTCCACGTCATACGTATTGAACTGGATTAGTTATAGTATTATTATTTTATATCTTTTTTAATTTTTAATTTTTATATCTTCTTATTTAGTCCAATAAATTTTATAAATTTTTGTTTTATCCTCACGCTACTTTTATGGGCTACCGGGTGCTGGTGTAAATTTACGGCTAACGGGGGCTATAGCCGAGAAAATAAAAGGAGATGTGTTGGGCTCTGTCTCTGTTTTAGGCTTGGGCATGGAAAGAAAGAGAATATTTAAAAAAGTACAAGGAAATATATAGGCCCAGACCGGAAGCTTGTTGGAATAAGGATGGAATCGAACGAAGCAGTAATGGAAGCTAAGGAAAGAGTTGGACTAGAGGAACAAGTAACAACAGTAGAACAAAAGCAGCAAGAAGTGTGGAGTTGGGGCGCAGGTACAGACGGGCAGCTCGCCACAGGGAAGCTTCGTGACGAACACCTCCCCCAATTACTCCCTTCTCTCTCCGCCGGAGAACCCATTTCTTCTTTCTCCTGCGGCGGCGGTCATGTCGTTGCCCTTTTATCCAGTACTCACCTTCCTCTCGCACTAATAATATAATTAGCTGTGTATATTGATTTGTGTAATTGTGTTATGTTGATCAACATTTTTTTATAGGTGGAAGGGTGTTGACGTGGGGAAGAGCCACTTCGGGTCAATTGGGTCATGGGGATATGCTTAACTGCTTACAACCAAAACCTGTTGAGTTTTTTAAAGGCTTGATCATAACTGATGTCTCTGCTGGATGGAACCATTCCGGTTTTGTTTCAGGTTTCTTCATTCTCCCCACCACACCATTATATCTTAGTTATTGTCTTTGTTATTTCTTTCCTTTTTTCTTGTGATATATTGGTCTAGTATTGTCTATTGGATCAAAATCAAATTGAAATTCTTACTTCTAATTGACCTATTTTGCTTTTGAATTACCAAGATTTAATTATCCAATACTTGTGATTCTTAACTGTAGGCTTCATGAGTCTAGTATAGTGGACTGGGAAGGAAGTGATTTCTTTACAGTATTAATAAGACAGTAATGCTTTAGCATGCCACTCAAGCAGTCAATGGTTTCACTTATATGTTTGATGAAATAAAATATCTAGTTTTCAACATTCTAATTGTTTTGTTTGTCCACCACTTCATATATTATATGTAATATATCTAAAAAAGTTCTGATATATCTGGAAAAAGTCGAAACTAAGACTAGGAATCTTTGACGAACAGGATCAAGAATCCTTTTTTTTTTATTTCGACACAAGAAAGAGGTGTGGAAAATTCCTTTTCTTGTGTCGAAGACTAGGAAGACGAATAATCCCTACTAGAATTATTTGTTCCATGTAATTATCATATTATGCTGACAAGAAATGCTGGTAATATTCTCTTGAATTTGATATCTAGTTAAATTTGGTCTCCATTTTTTGTGGCATTAAGATTTTTGAACTGTTTTGACTTTTTCTATTTTTTTAAATTTTGCTCTACCATTAAATTTCATTTCTTTTTGAACTACTATTGTCTTATGCTTTCTTTTTCCTCATGGTACACTGTTGTATTTGTTGTGATGTTTTCTGTTTGGAGGACCATTTGTTATTGTACCTTTAATACTTTCTTTTGATCATAATATATTGTTTCTTTGCAGATGACGGATGTCTTTTTACCTGTGGAGATGGCTCCTTTGGTCAGCTTGGGCATGGCGATTCCAAATCACAGTGCTCTCCAGTAAAAGTTTCACACTTTGCTTCTAGGCATGTGGATAAGATTGTATGTGGCATGCGCCACTCACTAGCCTTATTAAAAGGTAGAAACCACAGTGCACCAAAAAAAAACCTAGTCATGTTAGTTGCAGATATGTGAATATGCTGCACAGGGATGGTTGTTCTAAATGCCTAAAAATCAAAAGCTTTATTATGTTTTTATAATCACACTTATATCAATGTGATCAGTAAAAAATTCATAAGAAGGGTTTAATTGATCACCTGTCACATTAGAATAATAGTAAAATGCTTTCTTTATGTGTACTTTGTTCTTCTATCACATAGACCTTCAACTTCCATATAATCTTTTATTAATAGGGGTGTCTCCTGTATCCTTGATGATGGTACATATGGATTACATCCAAGTTTTCTGGCAAACCTATTACCTTTGTGAGAAACAAGTAATCTCTAAGTTTGGTTTGACAAGGTGATAAAACAATAAAGGGAGAAAACAATTGACGTACTTGATTAGGACAAGTGAGGACAAGGTGGAACTTAATAATAATAAAAAGTCCTATGCATATATAAATTTAGCAAATATCTCTGGACAAATCTGGAAAAAGGGGAGATGAAATGAAAAGCTAGTTATTACCAGACTGTGTTTGTCTTTTGCATTCTGTTGCTAGTAAATATGAAAAAGATCTTTTTGCGGTAGAATTGGACCCGATTGAGGATTCTCGTCAGAGCAATCAGACACTGGAAATGATACTGTTGCAAATAAATATGAACCAAGGAAGAGAAATTAGTACCAAAGTAGTGTGGTAAAGTTGCCAGCTACTTCCGCGTGAAGACTGTCAAATATTTACGAAGCTTACAAGGTAACAACTGACCAGTTGTATCCACAAGTGTAGTTTGAATGAGGAATTTTAGGCTATCAGAACTTACTGACGAAAGAAAAAGGAAGAGGGAGCATGCCAGGATGGTATTGGCTTTTTAAGTATGTATAATAATGCAAAGGCAGCAGAGCACATATGTGCCTCTTAAATCTACTTCTTTTTAATGTATTAATTACTCCATCCGTCCCAGGATAACAGTCCTGGTTGACTTTTTGCGCATATTAAGAAAGAGAATAAAATGACAAAATTATCCATATTTAAATTTTCATTTAATTGTATAGTTTTTTGCATATGACTAGTGATGCTCCATAAATATGCATAGAGAATAGAAATATGATCATTAATACTAAGGATATTATAGACAAATTATTATAAAAAATAGATTATTTAAGGTAAGTAGATATTTAACTTGGGACTATCTAAAATAGTAATAAAAACTTTTATTTTGGGACGGAGGGAGTATTATTTTTCAAATGTCTTGACAAGGACGATTGAAGAATAAGTAAACGAGTGTTTTGCTTCATCTCTAGCATATGTGTTATCAGTCCTCAGAAGTCCAGGGTGCGAGCTAAACATTCTTTTGGTCTTTGGATCTTATATGATGTCAATCCCCCATCCCATGTCAGAAACTATGAAGGGAAATAATTGCTAAAGCTGGTCATGGATTTGTTGGAATCTTGAGGCTTACTTCGAACTAACCTTCTCTATCTCTAAAAGATGATATCAATCTGTGCAGGTCACTCAGGAGATCAAGTATATGGATTTGGGTCTGCAAAGCGTGGTCAACTTGGTATATCTGAGGATAACATTAGATCAATAAGCCTTCCTCAGCCTACTTACGGATTGGAAAATGTCAATATTGTTAGCATTATTGCAAATGGAGATCATAGTGCGGCATTATCTGGTGAGCCCTTAAATTTTTTCTAGCATGATATGTTAACAAAGATTTGAAGCATCAATTGTATGATGGACCTAAGGTCTTCACCATCTGCTATTGGAAGTTTGGACCTTGTAATAACTATCCAATGAAAAACTCTCAAGAGGGGCATGAAACTAGAAAGTCAGATGTACAGATTTGACATGAAAAATTTGAGTCACCATGGACTTTACTTTTTTGATTTCCTCTTTTCCTGTTATTGGTTTACCTGATTTCATTTTTAGCTGATGGTCATTTGTACATCTGGGGAAGAGGGTTCAGTGGTAGTTCAGATGCTTACTATCCACTTTGTGCAATTGCATCTTTGTCGTTGACCCAGGCAGCTCTTGGATGGAATCATGCTTTAGTATTAACAGGTACCTTAATGTAAACCTTATTAATTTAATTTATTTTCTAGGTTGGGGTATAGGTGCCTCTTTGTATTGCTAAATTGCAGAATGAGTATCTTAAACAGGTGAGGGGAAAGCTTTTATGTTTGGTGGCAAACGCCATGGAGTCCTTAGCGATCCTCAGAAAACAAATATGGTGAAGCATGCATGTGGGAATGCAGGTCTGCACCCTAACTTATACAATTTCTCAAACATAAAATATTGGGTTTTTAACTTTTACTGCTTTGTAAAGCATAATTATCTAGTGTTTGGGACCATACGTAAGCATTCCTCGCCTCCTAGCCAATGAGTTGGACTTTGTCTCCTCTCCGATTTATGAATTCTGTATGCATATATAGGCATATGCATCACATTAGTTGAGGTTGCAAAATCATTTCTACAAGCATACCAAGACCTCCTTTTCTTCTTCTTCTTCTTCTCTTTTTTTTGGTGGAGGGGGCAGTAACTAAAGTTCGATTTTCACCCTATACAACCAAAATCCAATATCCCAATTTTTTTTTGATGATTAGATACCTCAGTATTTAACTTGGAATACAGCTTGCACCCCAATGTTAAACAACTGAATACAACTTGCCCCCCAAATATAACGCACTAATTGATTGTAGAAAAAACTCTAGGGGCGTTTAGTTGTAAAAAACAACTCCAGGGTTCAAATTGGACTTCAGTCCTTTTTTTGCCTTTCAGTTTTTTGTTTAATTCCTCATATCTTTCGCTGATACAATTATCATAACTAAATAATTTGGAAAAAGAATGAAAAGGGTGATGAAATATTCAAGTTTGTGAATGCATTCATGTTCTAACAGCATACACATGCTGTATAAACTATAAAGTTAGATGAACAATTAATATCTTACACATGTATGTACGAAAATATGTTCCTTCCTTTAGAGGTTAATTGAAGAAAACTTTTGAGGTGAAATAACTAGGAAACGTGAACTAATGCTGGTAGGTGTACTCATAGACTCATTTAAATATAAAGCAGGTGGAAGGGCTGGGATTTATGTAGATTACCTTCATAAATCAGATGTTTGAACTTGGATGAAAAATGTTGTGCTTTTTAGGATTTAAATGATAAAAAAATAAAAATGGGAAATTTAAATGATGTGATGTGATCAGCCACAGTGGCGGACCCACAGTGGGTCCTGTGACTACACTCGCAGTCACTTGCTTTCTTTCTTTTTTCCCCCTCTTCCTATGCCATGAATAATTGAGATAGCTATGGGCTTGCTGATTGGGTTTTGATGATTTTGTCATCTTGGAGCAGAGCCAACATGCCACCAAATAGTGCCAGTTGCTCTTATATATTGTGTTCATATACTATATAGTTAGGTTTTATATATTCCCTCTTTTCTATTTTACAAGATAATTATGTTGAAGTTAACTAAAGATATATTTTTAGACTTAAATTTTAGTCAATACAATGATAAATATTATAAATTATCTAAAAATTATTACTTATTGCATTTTTTTTTTTCAATTTTGCTACGAGTAATTACCCATGCAATGATGGATACAATGACTCGATGTAAAAATAGTGGGACCCACAATGTAAAAATGGTGGGTCCCACAATGTTTACATTGGGTCATTGTATGAATCGTTGCATATAGCAATTTTTTTTTTTTTTTGTTGCTTAGTTATTACTTATTGCATTTGTTAGAGAATTATCTCAATTTTTAGTTTAAAATCGTCTTAAATTGACTTTCAAAAGTTGATAATGATCTTATTATTTGAAACAGAGATAATAATATATATACTGACAACTACTAACTAGAAGAAATTAAAGTAAATGTACTATTCATGTTTCATTTTGGTATGACCATCGTTGCGTTTCACAAAAAGAGATATTTTGATTTTTTTTAAAGGTCAAAATTTTAAAATTTTAAAAGTTATTTATTTTTAGTTGGTATAATCATAATTATTATAAACTATATAAGAAATACTATTTATTATAAAATTTCTAATTCTTGAACTTACTAATTAACATCAAATTATACTTTAAAAAAATTGCAATTTTAATTTTAGGAGAGGTGCTAAAATCCTATATTGGGTACCCAACTATGAACTAAACTTGTCTGAAATTAGGTTATTTGCATAAACTATATAAGAAATACTACTTATTATAAAATTTGTAATTCTTGAAACTTACCGAGTAAAATCAAATTTTAATTTTAAAATTTTGCAATTTTAATTTTAGGTGATGTGCTAAAATCCTATATTGAATCCCTAACTATGAACTACACATCCCTAAAGTTAGGTTATTTATACTAGTCGCTAAGGATCGTGTGTGAAACAATTAGTAAAAATATTAAATTTAATATTAAACATAAAATAGTAGTCTTTCTTTAATATTGGCAAAAAAATAATTTTATTTTAATGAAATAAAGCACTTTTACATGTTTATCACAAACTTTAAAAACAAATAATATTTTATTATTATTCACAAAAAACACATTTAGAATTCCACATAGCATAAGAATCTTAATTGTAAGGAATGTAAAGTAAAAAAAAAAATCTATAATATAGATAAAGTAAGAAAGAAAAAAGTAATAATAGTAAGAAAATACGAAAGAAAAAAATGGCAAAGGATAAAAAAAAGGTAATTGCTTACTTGATAAACATGGTATAAGAATTGAGAGTTCTATGGAACATCCGATGAAGATTGTGATCTCCGGTGAATAAAAAATTTCATATAATTAACAACAAATGTGGTCTTGAATGTAAAATGAGAGTAAATTAAAAGTAGGATTTGAGTCTTGAAATTGAATAAGAATAAAGGTAAACTATAAATGTAAAACATGGGTGGTGCCCTTGGAGAAATCGTTACTGGAGTAGAGAGAGAAAAGGAGGTTTCTCCTTTTTGGTAATAAGAGAGAGAAATAGGTATGGATAAATGAAAACTGAAAAGATAAGCATTGTGAAGTGGGTAGTTATTTTACGGTTTATGGATTTTTTTCTCTAACCATTAATTTACTTATTTTTATAAAATTCTTCTTACTATAAGTTGTGACCAATTACACAAAAAATAACCGTTCTAAACGCCGGAGGCTTTATAATAAGACATAATATCTCTTCTCATAATTTGGTCAAGTTGGACAAATTTACAAGTTTATATGGCTTGTGGAGGTCTTGATGACGATATTAAGTTTAAGTTTTATTTATTTATTTATTTTTTTTACTATGATTGTGAACCCGCTCACTAAAAATTCTAGGTCCGCCACTGTGGTCAGGGATGGCTACTTGTATCAAACAAGTATGAAAAGAACTTATGAAGTGCGCCACCATGTAAAGGATCTTTCCGGTGACGATGACATTCAAATATGAAAAAAGTAAAAGAAAAACAATAAAGTTTTACACACTTGCATTAATGCAGAAATTTGAATTG
The DNA here is from genome assembly GCA_947179155.2 of Hedera helix. Classification (NCBI taxonomy): domain Eukaryota; kingdom Viridiplantae; phylum Streptophyta; class Magnoliopsida; order Apiales; family Araliaceae; genus Hedera; species Hedera helix. Next base: position 44,786,963 of record OX359277.1, read on the forward strand.
CTTTTTAAGAAGTTAAGGAGGTCGGGAGAAAAGTATATCTTATGTGGAATTCAAAGGTCAGGGAGAAAGATATATCTGATTTGTGAACTCCTAGATCAAAGCAAGGGAAATGTGGAAACCAAAAAGTACCAGTTGATAAGGATGAGAATGAGATTACGTGATGGATGAAAGTCAATTCAACGAATTATTCATGTGGAAGATGAAAAGCTAAAGCCACTGAAACTTAGTAACCTTGGAAATATACAAGTTCCCTTTTCCTTTTTTCCGTGGAAGCATTTAGGATAGTTGAGGTGAAATGGGAAAACCAAAAAATAACAAAGGTTGTAGAATCAATTAGAAATCATTTGATGACATGAAAGTGTTTTGGTGACCATATAGTATTAGGTTCTGAATTTGACCGTTTGGGATCTTCTGTAGCAAGGGCATGTCAATCCCTAATGAAACTAATTATCTACTATCAGTCAATACATCATTCGAACTCCTGTAATGTTATGCATTTTGGCTGATTAAGTTCCGAACGTACGTCATACAGTAGTCAAAGCTACAGTGTTTTACCGTGCAGATGAATCAAATAAAGTCCTTGCAGAGAGAGTTCCAGGTCTTGATGGTGTAAAAGTTCTACAAGTTGCAGCAGGAGCTGAGCACTCAGCCTTGGTGACAGGCACGATTTTCTTAATCAAATGAATATGTTACTTTTATCTCTGTAGTGTGCTGAATTATAATTCCTTTTTCTTGTTACTTTATCAGAGAATGGTGCAATTATGTTATGGGGTTGGGGTGAACATGGTCAGCTTGGCCTGGGTAATACATGTGATCAAGCTATGCCTCAGTTTGTGTGTCTAGGTCAAAAAGTTGCTGAGCAAAACACCACCACTAAAGTTTATTGTGGTAGTGGATTTACATTTGCTGCAAGGGCACCAGGCCCCGCTTCTCAGTTTTGATGCAGCCACACTGAGAATTTCTGACTAGTCTTCGACATCCAAATGGCTGGAAAGGAACGGCATGCATGATATACTATTTTCCCAATTGATTTGCCTGAAAATCATTTTAGTGAGTCTCCAAAATCTATACAGATGTTAATTCTCCCCTAATGACGATTTGTGAGTTTAAAGATCCATGTTACACTTCTTCTACGCTGCATAGTAAAAAGGAGAGGTATAGATTATGCGATGGAGAAAATATGTTGTTCTGGGCTAGAAACCGCAGTATGATGAAAACTTGAAGGTTAGAGGGCATACTAAATTGGAAGCTGTTGCAGTTCCTTGCCTGCCAAGTGTTGCGATGCAAATATATGTCATTGTCTCTTAAGCATCTGATCAAGTGTGATTAGAGCATTGTGTGCACTGATAATTTAGCCTTATTACTGCAGCAGTTATGCCAACTGCTCTAGAAGACTCTGTTGGGGTAGTATGTATAGACCTGAACGTTTTCTGGATTGTTGTTACTGAAATCCATCTCAATTGATGTTCCAATGGAATGTTACACCATCCAAAATTGTGTTTGTTGTAGTGCTACTTGTTAAAAGGCTGTATTTGTTACCAAAAATGTAGAAAAAACCATGAGACCTCTATAAAATTCATGTTTTTATTTGTAAGACGTGTAGAAAATGTATGTTTATATTTTACTATATAATACACTTTTAAGCATATACTGCCCCCCTTTCAAAAAAAGCCCGTATTTTGACTTTTGAAGTCAATTGATTATTGGGATTTGTTTAAGTATTGAAAACGATAAATATTATTGTAATTAATATTATTTTTATGATGTTAATAATAATTATATTTTTATTAATTAAAATTAAGAAATTATACTCCTTTCATTTTAATATATAATTTTATTATTAGTCTTTTAAAAGTTAATTTGATACAATTTTAAATTTAAAATTAATATAAATTTATTTAATTTTAATAAATACAATAAAAAAATATTACAAACTATTTAAAAAGTATTGTTTATTATGAGATTAACTATTTTATATTAATCATATCAATTGCAAATTGACTCTAAAAAATTAAAATAGAATCTTTTTGGGGGCCAAATAATTATACATAAAAAAAATAAAAATATAAGTTTTACACATCTTAAATTTGGTGTGAAACTAAAGAGCATCGACTGGAAAAGTGTTCGCAAAACACGTGGCTTCATAAAGCAAAAATCAGAACAATTTAGTTTTTGAATGATATTTGCCTTAATTCGAGTAGCTAGACCTGGCAAAAAAGTCTGGGCCCGCGGTTCAGATCGGTCCAAAAAAATCAAATTTTGGGCCTTAAAAATACAGTTCAAAAAAAGTTGGGTCATTTTTTGCCCGGCCCGCGGGCTAATTTTTTTTTTTTAAAATTTATATTGCTTGACATTGTTGACAAAAAAAAAATAACTTGAAAAATGAATCAAATAGAGAATTATGAAGAATATAAAAAATAATGTGTTATAATTGTAAATAATTAGTGTTAATATTTATTTCAAATATAAAAAGTTAATCAATTATGTATGTTCTTTTGTGAGTTGGAAAAAGAAATAATGACACACATGAAAAATATTTTATGTCTTACTTAATATTTTAAATTATAAGTTATAATAAAAAAAAAATTACACAAATGCCCCGACCCAACCAGCACGGGCCAAGCATTTTATAGCCCGCAAAAAGTCGGGCCATTTTTGGCCTGACCCATTCTGGCCTGACCCCCCAAAAGTTCAACCCGACTCGACCCGTCCGTTTGTCAGGTCTATGAGTAGCCTTTAATCCTTCATAGGATAACTGTTTACTTCTTTTTAGGTATCATACAGGATAAAAATGTTTATTATTATTTTAAATAATTTAAAATTAAATATTAAATTATTTTAAATATCTTATTTTTTATAAAAAATTATTTATAATATCATTAATATTAATTGTCATATTTTTATTTTTTATGTATATTTATAAAATATTACTGATTATATAATTAAATATAAACAATTTTATTATTATTTTTAATATGAACAAAAAATCAATCGAAACTTTTATATGAGATGAGTATTATTTACCCTACAAACCTATAGGTTTTACTGTACACATTTTGATAAAAGACGTTAAAGAAGTCGCGTGGAAGGAACTTTCAGGGGAAAAAATTAAATATGATTGAATCAGATCATACTGGTAAGTGGGAACATTAACATACACCGTTTTACAACAATAAAAAATGAAGCAGACATTAAAAAATGATTTACAAGATGCTAAGCAAGGTGGAGCTTGGATGGAAACTGGTAAAAAAGTGGAAAGCAATACAGTTACCAATTTTTCTTGCGGTGAAAAAAAAAATCATCAGATATTATCTACCTACCACACTTTTGATTTTGATGGTAACAAAGAAGAAGAAAAAAAGAAGCCTGTGTGAAACTGATTAGTTGTTGACTGTTGAGAAATCATTTAGTGATCTTTCCCCTGCTGCCTGCTGCCTGCAGTTGCATGCATGCATCTGCTGTTATGTAATAATAAGAAGATTATTTTCATATCCATTGTTGTGAACAATGGGTCGCAAGGGATCGATCCTCCATTTACCATCCACAATGAACTTGATCTGAAGATTATTGTGAAGAAAATTAATAAATGAAGCGAGTTATATTATTTGTAGGATCATTTGATAAGTTAATGGGAATGACCTACCTCATGTCTACCTGGATACAGCTGCAAGCACAGAGAAAAAATGCCAGTTCTTGATTTCTCCATCTTTCTCTGCAAAACAGAAATCGCAATTGTAACAAAGAAGACGACAATTATATTCAAGAATTTGAAGTATCTACTACTAGTCATAATTCAAAAGTCAATCTCATGTATCACAAGTACAAAACAGATAAAAATTATTCTTCCCAGCACCTGGTGTTAGAACAAAGACCCTTTCCCTGAGTAAGCAACAGATGGTGATTTTAAAAGTTGTAGTAAAAATTAACTTTTGAAATTGACAATGGGCTCTTCACAAATTCCTGTAATTTTGTTTTGTTTCTTATAATTCTAGGAACATAATTAATCTTGTTTTCCAGCCAGAACTTTCAGTGAGAACTTAAAACCTACATATTGACCATGTATTTTCGTTTGTATATTATAGGAGGAAAACAATTGATCCAACTAATATTAACCTTGTATTTTCATTTTGGACTCTCACACGTGTATATTATAGGCGGAAAACAATTGATCCAACTAATATTAATGAGATTAACCTGAGTAGTCCAACCATCAAACGATCCTGTCAACAGAACCTCAGAGGCTGTATTAGGCCAAACTATGCAGGCAGTACGAAGAAGCTGTAGAGACCTGCGAGCTCCATCAATCTTCCTTTGCTTCTCTTCCACTATCTTTTGCGATTCGCTACCAGAGAAATGATAGAAATACAATGTTCATCAATTAAACTGAGAAGATTCAAAAGTAAATATTGCCACAAAAAAGCATAGCATAGGTTATCCATACATTATTGCTAATGCCATCTTCCCTTCTAATATTGCTAACTTTGCACGAATTGACCGCAACTTGTCCTGAGCATTAATGACTTCATTTTCCTGGAATTCCCATGCATCGGAAAGCTTCTGCAACTCGCTGGATGTGCTTTCATGACCCTGATGATAAATGCACTACAAGATCTAAGAGGTACCATTAAGAATCCAACCAAGCATTCAAAGATTCAAACAGTGTGAACCTTCAAATAAGAACAGGGCACAATCTTCTCCAATTGATAAACTAAGCAAATATTTGAAAATATAAATCATTTTTTTCAAGGTTAACCTTTCACTTTTTTCCTTGCAGAATGAACAATATCACCCATGAGAGAAGACTCATTAAAATTTTCTTTTTCTTTTTTCAGATTCTTTTCTTTTTCAAAACAGTTTGAACTTCCGCTACTAATGTTTCATTCCTTCATCACGACTTTACCATGTACAAAAAACTGAAACCTGACAGACAGCAGGAAAGACAAATCATAAACAGCACAAAAAACAAGCTGTAATTGAAAGAAATGCCAATCTAATTAGGCTCTCTGGCCTCCGCACATTCTGATTCAGAAGAGAGCCTTTCCGCTGCCCTCTTTCTTAGGAAATAAGTAGTATAGTATATATTAGTATAGTTACGATAATATCATATATAGTGCAAAAAAATAGAAATATCGTATCCTACTTCAAATCAAAACAAAAAAGGTGATTCTGACCTATCAGGTTAACCAATGGACACTCCTGATAGAATGTACCACCTATCGGGATTGTCTTGAGGACCTTGACCTCGAAGGAAAGATCTTTCTTTGACTTTTATTTTGGTAAGTCAGTCAGTTCAGTGCAAGTGGCTCGTAGATGAGACCTTCCCCCTTCAATCTCAACAACCTAAATAGGACGGCTATCTACTTTATTTTTTAAACTACCTCTAAACTATATATTTAATTTAAACATTTTTAGCAGTCTGAATTATAAAAGCTAAAGATGGTCAGGTTTAAGATGAAGGACAATCTGATATGTTTTGTCCTTCTCAGTTGACTCCTTCACGGATAAGATCCTGAAAAGAAGACAACCCCCGGAAATAGTTTAAGAAGATAGCATTATTACTCAAATGTGTGAATTGTATTTCTTCTTTTGGCTTTAACAAGTGACCTTCTTTCTCCTCATCTTATGAGAATTATCAAAACAAAGAAAGATAACCACTAGGATACAGGTGCAGATATATGTATCATAAAGGTTAAATGTCGCAAATTGAAAATGAGCACCCAGAAATAATCATTCATCCAAGCAAACAAGTTGAATCAGTCAATGGTGAACTGGTTATATATAATTATATATACATTTTCTAGAAAGAAAGAAATTGGTTCATATTACTGATTAGCATTACTGTGATGAGAAGGCCACAGTTGGATGTTTGAATTGCATGTTCAAGAAAAATGAAACTCTATAGTAGCAACAAGAAATTGATGAATCAGAAAGACAAAAATTAGGCTTCCACCTTCGTAATAATTAACTTGCTTTTAGACCTCAAAGACTGAAGTGCAGAGGCAAGCTCAAGTTCTAGGTGCTGAAGGCGAGTTTGTATCTGATTGTTGTTAATCTCATTCCATCGGTCTGCAGCTACAGGAGCACCTCCTGTAATTGAAAGTCTTTCATCTTGTGAGTTCTCATTTTTCCCTTCCATTGTATCTTCATCGAAAGAAATTTCAGCAGCTGGGTATTGCAAAACATTCGAGAATTTAAGACATTGTTCAAACCAAACATTGCACTTAAAACTACATTTGAAACTAGGAAACTGAAACCTTCAAATTCTGTATCTGTGAAGCCTGCTCGTTGATTACTCAAAGTTCTCCACATTTCTGGATTAAATGAGTATCTTAAACCATTAATGTCAAAGAGAGATCCATTACAGCTAAGCTTGCCAACTGAATTATCAAACATGCTTTTAGGGGGCCTACCTGATGTGAGTCTGCTGTTTTCTCTGAGGCCAGCCCTGTCTTTTACAATACAAACACCACATCTAATGTTTTAGATGGTATAGATACAAACTACAACAAAATTAAGTCAACAATGAAATTCAACAACAAAGTGCAGTAACCAACAGTAATATCATCGCATTAAATGCAATTAAACCAGTTCCCAAATAAACTTCAATTTATTAGGAACACAATATTTACCATGGCTATATAAAGCATAAGGAATATACAGGAAGATCATACACAATTTGAGGAGAAATTATTCTATGCACCGGGAACAAATTAACAGTTTACTCCCCCCTCTCACATAGTAGTGGGGTCCATAAAGGCCCCACCACTTATGGACTTCGCTGCTATGTGAGAGGGGGAGCAAACTATTCATTTGCTCCCGGTGCATAGAATAATTTTTCCAATTTGAGATGCTACGACATTAGCAGCTAAGAACCTTCAAGAAATAAAAAAGATTAGCATATATCTATACTAATATAAAATCCTATTATGTAGCTTCACTAAATGTGGTGGTAAACTTCAAAAGCCGAGCATACCAGAGTAATCAGACATAATATATTTTCAGTATATCACATATCAAAACCCTTAACAACAAGAAATTACTCACTTGCATCTGCTAAGTTTCGAAAATGTGTGCGATCTCCATAATTCTCACTAGAGGCATTAGTTTTATATCCATTACTTCCCAAGTTGATACCCAATGTCAGATTTCTCTCTTTCTCCAATCGATTCAGAATACCCTCAATGCCTGTGATGTCCTCAGCAGCCATATCTCTGACCAAAACATTCATCTCAGTAAAATATAATTCCTGATAAACACATTGCCTCTTGCAACAGATTATAAAAATGCTTATTAAAAATTTCCATTCTTTATCCAGAAAATCAAAATGAAAAACTACAAATTCATAGAAGAACCTCACAGTGATCTACCGGACGGCGAAGCCAATTGAGAAGAATGTGTAGACTCAACTTCTGTCTCCTTGGAAGAATTACTTTCCTGCAGACTCGCAACTCTATCTTGAAAGTCCGCACTTTCGGAGTCGAATCTTGAAAATCCATCTTTCTCATCATTTTCGTCGTCTGAATCCCAACCCATTGAAAGCCAACCACCTTTCTTTAAAATGGCTTCAACTAAATCCATTCTTCCACCATTCACCAGCTCCTCCTTGGTTGGAAACGCCTTGGGCTTCTCGGATTTATTCATAAACTCCAAAATCTCCGCCTCCAATCCGGCCTCTCCGTCACTTTCTTCCCACCCCTTACACCAACAACAACAAGAACCACTGACATTCCTCCTTCTCACCACCGAAAACCCAAAAGAATAACTCCCGTTCGCCATATCAAAAGAAGCCGCGTCTCGTCTTCTTTCAGGAAAACTTTTGAAACGTAGGGAGGAAACGACCGGGAAACTCAAAGGAGAGTGAGAAATGAGGAGGTGTTGGGAGAAGGCAATTTGTGTAACCATCTTTCAGGCATTTCGTCGAACAGTTGGACTCAATGCGGCACACACAAAAGTAGTAAAGAAACTCAAATCTTGAGGTTAAAAACTCAATTGAATGATAACAATCTATTTAATTTCAGTAAATACAATTATGATTTTTAATTAGAAACTTTTTTTTTGTTGCTAAATCTTTTAAATAGTGCAGAACAAGAAACTAAATTTGACCCCGAAATGGCACCCAGGGGCAGAGCCAGAATTTACAGACAGCAGGGAGCAGATTGCGGATGTGATAAACCTACATGACGACGATGTTGCAGTCCCTTCTTTTCTTCTGCTGTGTTGTAATTCCTGCGCCGCTATTTTACTGGTTTCGCAGCTGCTGCTCTGCTGTTCCAATCTCTGTTCTCCCTCATGCTCTCCTCTTCTGCTGACTATTCTTGTGCCGCACTTCCCCTCTTTCTCTGGCGCTGTTTTCCTCCTTTACTCCACTTCTCTTCCTCCACTTCTTTCTGCAGCTTTTTTCCTGTTAATGGCCCGGCTCACAACCGACAAATAAATAGAAGAACAAAGATAGTCTTGTTGCTAACCAAGGAAGTTCACCGATTTATTTCACCTTATAAAATTTAGAATTATTTTTTGTATTTATAATTTAATTTTTAAATTCATAATTAAGTCTCAAAAACTTCATTTTAAAATTTTATAAATTGAATCAATCATTTTGAAGAAACAAACCATACTAATTAATAATAATATAAAAAAAGGCCATGTGAGTTAATTAACTAAAGATATGTATTTTCCTTCTAACAAAGAAAGTTATGCGGTTCATATGTGGCATTGACACAGCCAATAAACCAATATAGTTTTTCTCTAATGAGTGTACTAAAACTAAAACTCAAATCTAAATAATAAATAATTAGCAAAAAATCAAATTTAAATAATAAATTAGTCATGGAAGCCGAGCTTTGTTTTATCTTGATGGAATTAGATATTTCAGCTATCTTTTATAGTACTTTGGAAGCTAAAAAGCAACAAAGATGCAGAATACCAATTCCCAAGGTTGAAAAAGATACATCCACTTTAAAAACCTAAGACAAAAACTACATGGCCCACACATAGAAGAAACACCGAATGGTCCAAAGCGAAGCCAAATAAAGACGGACACTCTCTGTCCTAATTCCCTCTTTTATCTACTTTGAATAGAAAATACAGTAAACATCTTTTGGATTACTCACAACAAGCAACACGACGAGTACTTGTTCGGTTGTTTTCCTACGTCGTCATTCAGAAGAATTTTATATATATTTATTTTATTAAAATTATTTAAAATAGCTATAATAACTATAAATATAAAAAACAAAAATTTTTGCTTAGGCACTTGCCTATATTGTCTTGAATGCCTCCGTATGGCACAAAAAATCGATTAAATCACGTTAATAGAATTGTATCAATAATTTCGACGTATGTAATAATTTTAAAAAATAAAAAATTGAATATTTGATTTCGAGTTCTGCAATTTATCGCACAACACTAATAATATTTATTATATATATATTTTAAAGTTATATAAATCAAAACGACGCCGTTTTGATCATTTATAAACTCAAATTATGGAGAGTTTATTCTTGGGCTCTTTAAGCGTCCATCCTACGTCGTCAAGCCTATAGAAGAGCTACCAAACCTACTTCTATAAGGTATGAAACCATGCATTCGACCCAAGCTGAGGCCTAGAGCCAACTTGGGCTGATATGTACCGGACCTAACTAGGTTTTCTATTTTGAAACATAAATTCTCATCATCACTCTGCATGTAAAAAAAAGGAAAGTTCTATTTCTTTTATTAATGTTTTTTCTTCTTCATTTTTGAATTTATACGTACTTTTATTTTTTCTGTAGACTCAATCTGGGTATTATTATTATTATTATTAGACCTTGAGGATGCTATAATATCCAAAAAGCCATAACACATGTGAATGGAAAACAATACAAACCATGCATCTTTATTGAAAGTGGACATCTCTTTCTCTGTATTAGTAATGGGAAACTACAGTCAGTCGGGAGTGGGACATATATGGCCCTACCCAGAAAAATTATTTTATTTAATTATATATGCTTATATTATAGACAATTCCTAGAAATTGTATTTTTTTTCTTCTTTTTACCATCTCCTTGATGTTGTATATTGATTTTTCATTGTGGACTGAATTATAGATGAATTGAATACTCTTATTATATTTTGTTTTTACATGTTTTTGACCCCTCCTCGTACAAATTTCTGGTGTCGCCACTGATCATCCTCATATCCATCCATAAATAAAAGTAACAAGTACTACTAGTGTAGTACATATATACTCCATACTTCTATATGCTGAAAGGAAAGCGTAGTTAAAGCATTTGTGTATGATTAATGATTCTGATCCTCTGGTTCATTCATAAATGACTGACTTATCATTCGCACATTTTCCCAGCAACAACAGTAACTCTACTAGTGCATGCTAGTTTAATTTAAGCGTTATCTTTACATATATGAAGGTCGCTATTTAGTGGTCGATCCATATATATCTTGTGTCCACCACACTATACTAAGTGTAGAGAACTGGATTCTTATCAAAGATTTATGATCTATCTAGCAAATTATCTCGACTCTTATTTTACACCAAATGATCCTGCATAAAATTAACTCGTTTTGGAGAAGAGACAGAAAATATTAGATTAATATATAATGAATTACTGCTTATTTCGATATATTCTTGTTTCATTCGTTTATTCATCATGCAATTAATAAAAATTAGAGTCTCATTTTGAAACAACAGGTTCGTTGATATAACGAAGTGGACAAGAAGCAGCAGAGATGAAATATCAAATATCTAATGAAGTTAAGTGAAAGACCTAACTTAATTTCTTTTCATTTCACATGGATTTGGACCATTTGGTAATATCAATATTGGAAATTCATCAGTACTGTGCCAGCATGCATGCATAGGCTTAATTAATTGTCGAAAGATGTCACCCTCATGAGCCTGTTACCATCACAAAAACAGATAATGCGCCACACGTACCGGCTACTAACAGGACAACTACAACTAATATATGTAGTAGAATAGAAGTGACGAGCCACCCAATATACCCTTGCCATCGATCAAGTCAAATGGAATTTTGCATGCCAAACTTACAAACAAACAAATAATTCTTGTCCGGCCCTCACCTCACATGATTTACATATACGCACTAGATTTCAAATCTCTCTTCCATGATCATATCTTTGTCTAGATACATTCAGCACCCACACCTTTAATTTGCACTAAAAAAAGATGTTAGGAATTTATATTAAGTGCAGTTTACTATATTAAAAACATAAAGATGATATATATATGTATACCTCTAATATTTTATTTGGATATAACATAGTGTGATTAAAATTGAAATGTTGTGACCCTTAAGTTTTAAATTTAATTCTCACTTAATTGAGTTTATTTTTTTATTTTATATAAAATATATTTTTTCCTTTATGTTATACTCTCCGAAATATAGGGCACTTTAAAAAAAATATATAAAAAAAAATATATATATATATATATATATATATATATATATATATATATAATGTGGTACTCATGGATCTGTCCAAAATCAAGATGTAGTACTCCATGATCTGTACTCCATGAAAATAAAACGAGAGTAAGGTCAGATCTTTTTATGATTGTCACCACCCATGCATCAATGAGACAAATAGAGTATGCATACTGCGGGCATAAGACGTAAGGTAATTAAGAAACTGACGTACAACAGTACTAGCTATAATCATCAGTCTAATAAGTCTTAATCTGCATGCAAAAATATTTGACCAATATATATATATATATGGCAGTAACTCTGTTACTCTGTATTCCAAATATTTACTTGTATCAGGGCACCATAATGTATCTCACGATATATTACCATGGGATATATATGTAACCGTTCGACATTAAAGTAAATATAAATTTTAAATTTCCCCCTAATGTTTTTAAGCAAATTAATAATATTTTTAATTTGTTGAGTGAAAAGTTTTGAAAATTGAAATTAAACTTGATTTAATATCAAGAACTTCAATCTTGGCTGGCTAGTTATTCATTTAATTAAAGGATTTATGTATTCTAAAATATCTAATTTCATTTTAATTTAATACCTATTTTACATCTATCGAGATGCATGTTTTTACATTTCGAAAAATATATATACTGATATGATATATGTATATGGCTTCCATAAATATATATGAGCAGAGAACAATACAAGAGAGTCAAGAATCGCAAAATAAATCCAATTAGAACTCTTATTTTGGATCGGAGGAACTACTCTCTTTGTTCCTCAAAATTTTAATTTCAAAGAAAGTATTTCATTTCATATAAAATAATTTTACGAAAATATTATTATTATTAAATTAAACACTAAATAAATTTATGAGTTACTATAAAATAAAATTTAAAATTATTAAATAAGATTCATGGGAGAGGGAGGGAGGGAGAGAGAGAGAGAGAACATCCTTGTTACTTACAACTTGCAATGCCCAACATGAGCTAATGAGGATTGGGGACTTTAGGAGGGCATAAGTATTTATAGCCTGCCCGCACATAGTTTATCTTTTTCCAATATCTCGGTTACTAGTCCTACTTCTAAAGGGTCAAGGCCTCAGGCATCCTAATCCTATGAAACAAACGGGCCCATTTATTGTGGTACACTTTCAACTTTTAACAGATTAATTCATGAAGAGGAGGAGCTGGGCTTACATACAAAATGTCTTCATACATGCATGATGTGAGTGAGTTTAAAAATTCCCCATTTTTATAGGTTACAATATGAGGTTTTTGCACTAAACACTCCAACATATCAAAATAAGGTAGTAGATTTTATTTATATTTTTAGAATAAAAATAAAAATAAAATAAAAATATAAATAATGTATATATTTATTATTGAACGCTGTCATTTTGAAGTGATATAACTATAAATACAAATGAATTTGATAATTAATATATATTTTAAAATTATAATATACAATTACAACTTACAAGCCTCATTATGAAGAGACAAAGGAATCATAAGTCTCACAATGAGTAAGAAATAATATCACAATAAAGATTTTAAAAGTCTCGCAGTAATGAAGAAATAATGTCTCACAATAAAGAAATAATAAACTAGTGTAATTATAGTTAATATAATAATAAATATTAAAAATTATCTAATTTTTTTCATTAATTATAAAATTTATTATTTTATAATTGTTAATAAATAATCTTAATTTTGAATTTAATTTTTTTTAAATTGAATTTTAAAAATTAATAATAATTTTATAATTTAAAAAAAATAATATTATTTTCACAAGTTAAATTATTATTTTTAAAAAGATGTGTCAAACAAAAATAATAAATGGGTTATAAACTTTATATATCTGAGAAAGAACTTATAAAAATGACATAGTTATTAATGAAAAATAATATTTTAAAATATAAGATTATTTATTTAGTAATCATATTTAACATAAGAAAAAAAAGATAAAAGAACTAAGTTAGTTCAATTCAGAGGATACGTATTTACATGTTCGCGCCGCACCAAAGCTTTTCTGGCAAACTAGACATAACGTAAGTAGTCATCAACCCTCAAAACCCAGAAGAAGTCGAAACCAAAGTGACGATAATGGAGTTAACCTCCACATCGCCAGTTCAACTAGCTTTGGCAACCCTATTCGGAGCCTCATTAATGGCTATCTCGGCTTTCTACATTCACAAGCGCAGCGTCGATCAAGTCCTCGACCGCCTCATCAAACTCCGCCGCAAGTCCTCTCCCTCCGCCGCCGATGACAAAACCTCATTTATTTCCGATGATGATTCAGAAATATTTTATGCAGATGACAGAGAAATCGACGCGGATGAGAATATAATGAACTGGCACAGATTCTCGTCGTCTATGCCGGATGTAGTTTTACCGAATGAATGGTTGAATAAGGATTCGAATCAGTCTTTTTCGACTCCTTTAAATAATCAACCCAATTTGATTCCTTCCGGTTTACCCCCTCTCCGAACGGATCAAAGAGATGGTACATCTGTATCTAGTGAAGCTGTCACTTGTTTTTTTATTGTTTTGTTCACATATTAATATGCAAATCTCCAGATAAATACAATTTTATGTGCTAGATATCGAATATAGACTTTTTTCTGTTATCGTTACTACTGTTTTGATTTGATATCAGAAAAGTCAATTTTAATTAATTCTTTTATTTTTATAAGAAAATGAGGCGTTTTCTTTAGCACCAACCAACATTTTTTGTAGTTACATTTCAGAAATATTAAAGCCCAAAACTTTAACTCTGATGTCCTTGATATTGTGCTCTAAGCCTGATTTCTAAGGCTAGAAATAGCTTTGAGTTTCGAATGGTTTTAGATAGGGCTATCTTTCAAACAGATAGTACCATTTGGTTTCCATAAATGAGAAATAGAGCACAACTGCTCTGATAATAAATAACTTGGGAAATGTGTGAATCTTAAATCCTTAAATGATGTTAAGACAAGTTAGCCAAGGGAATGGTGTAGGATTCCAGTCGTTGGCCTTTTCTTTTTGATGTTCTTCAAAAACAAGGGGTTAACCAAGCTTTTTTACTAAAGTTTATTCCATAATTGTTTTCTTGTGGATCACTATGGTTGGAGTGTTGGACTGGACCTAAAGAGAGAATTTTCAAGGATTTCTACCAAATCATTCTGGCAATTTCATTTCACCATTATGCTGTGCTGAGAGTGGCTGCATGCTGAAAATCTGTAATCTGAGGCATGGCGCTGCCACTCTTTGGAGGCTTTTGGCTGTAGAAGTTATAATTTTAAATCCAAGGCTTATTCTAGGGTGGATATGAAATTCTTGAACATTACTTCTTCTATCGTAAAAGGAAATTCTAATTGTGATGGCTTTTTTTCTGGAAGTATTCTACACAATATCTGCAGGCAGGCTATTATTATTATTATTATTATTTTTAACTTTTCCTCCCCACTTTTGGATCTATGTGCTTAGCTTGGTGCTTCAATGTTTGAATTCCATGTCTCTTTTGCAGGAGAAAAGATGCGGGTAGGATCTGTTGGTAGGCTACTTACTCCACGATCCTCAGGTGGCTATGCATTTGAAAGTGTGGAAGATTCTGATGAGGAGGGGATGGAACTTACGATTGGAGAGGACACTATATATACATATGAGAACATAAATTCTTCAGCTGACCATGTAAATAAATCTACTTTATCACTTGTTCAATTCTTTAGATGACATACTTGTCTTTTTCTTACGTTTTTTGTTATAAAATTTTCCTGAATATTTATATTGTAACAAAGTCAAATAGGAGCTTTGCAGTCTGAGATATACATGTTATCAGTCATAGGAAGTCTTGCAGGTGTTTGACTTTAGCTTTGAGACAGAGAAGAGATAGAGAAGAATGTATTAGGCAATGCATCACTGCCAATTTCTTAATTGTTTGTGAATTAATGAGTGGTGGAAATACTGTGATATAATCACTGAAATGACTATACTATAAGTAATATATATGTGTGTGTGTATGATTGATATATATATATATATATATATATATATATATATATATATATATATATATATATATATATATATATATATATATATGTATATATGATATGTAATGTGGATACTTCACTCATTCATATAGAAAAATTCCATGTTTGTTGGCAAATGAATGTTTCATTGCTACAATTGCTCCGTGCACTAGCTATTGCAAAAGTAAACTTTGATGCTAGCCTTGCATTAGTGAATTGAGAAAACTCTATTCTACTCGAGGAATATGCAACTGCTTTTGGCTAGCTTACTGTGTACAATGATATTTCTTCCAACTATTCATTTGACTTATTCTCTTTTCCTTGTTTCCATTTTACTTTTTCATTTATGTTCTAATTCTTTTACTTTGGATGTGGTAGAAGAAGCATTACCAAAGATTTGAACAATTAACTGGTTGTCATTGCTTTACAGGATTCATACTCAAACATTCAGAAGATATCTTCTGTTCCACCAAAAGCTGAAAATGTGAACTCTGTTTTAGTTCAAAAACGTAAATCAATTGCAAATGAAGGAAACAATAATGAAGATCATGGTGGTGGAAACGTGGATACAGTGCACACTGTGGGGAATGATCCCATTTTTGGCAACACTATTTTACCTCTGCCAAATACAATGCATGGTACTCTCAAATGCTTGGTACAAATGCATTAGTATATACATAAATATATGTATCTAATAATCACATAAATATGTGTGTGTGTGTATATATGTATATATTTGGCTTCCACTGCTTCCATTTTTTCTTTTTTGAGGTTCAATTGCTCCTTTGACTGGCAAATAGGCGGTATTATCGTCTATGTGCTCTAATGTTTGTGTTATGAGCTTGATTTATTATAACAAAGAAAAAGGATCCAAAATGTTATTTGATTAGTTTTTCAATGTGGGATGATTTTAACTTTTTTTTTTTTGCATTATCTCAGTATACCGGTATACTGATTAGTATTTGATGCATGTTTTTTGTGTGCTTGTCATTTAAATTCAGAGTCGCTGAACATTGAAGATGAAGAAGTACGCAGGATGATTCGTGAATGCTTAGATTTGCGGTACAAATATGTTTATAGAGAAGAGATTGCTCCATGGATGAAGGTAACGGTTGGAGAATCAAGTGTGTCACATGTCAACAGTGATCCATTTCACTTTGTCCCTGTTGAAGCAACTGCTGTGAGTTGTCCATTATCCTCTTTTAGTAATTGGCCTGAAGTTGCTTCTTCTGTTTTCTTTTTATGACAGTCAATTTAAGTATTCATTTATTTACTGAGTACTTTTTTTTTTATATTGTTTGTGTACTTCACATGCAGCACCATTTTATGATGGAAGACGGAGTTGGACACATTTATGCTAGTGAAAGTGGTAATCTTGCCTAAGAAGTTTTTGGTCAATAAAAAAAATCCGCTGTTACAGAACTCCACATCTGTTTATTTACTTTTGGATGTAAGAAAATCTACAAGCGTCCTGTTGAATTTATTTATTCTTACTTTTGAAAATCTTGTAGATGGCGTAGATCTTTTCCCAGTTGCCAGTTCAACAACTTTTTTCACTGATATGCATCACCTTCTAAGAATAATATCTATTGGAAATGTTCGCTCGGCGTGCCATCATAGACTGCGATTTCTTGAGGAGGTAATATTCTTTAGATTTTATTCTGAACCTGTCCTTGTCTTGTTATTATTTTGATTCATGTTGATGATCTAATCCTTGCATACCCATACAGAAATTTCGCCTTCATTTGCTGGTCAATGCAGATAGGGAGTTTCTAGCTCAAAAGAGTGCACCCCATCGTGACTTTTACAATATTAGAAAGGTTGATACGCATGTGCATCACTCTGCTTGCATGAACCAGAAGCATCTTTTACGCTTCATTAAGTCAAAATTAAGAAAAGAACCAGACGAGGTAGAACCTTTCTTTCTTTTGAGTTCTTTCAGTCTGTTGATAATATTTTAATTTTTTCTAAAGGCAATTAATTATGCTTTGTTGTATTTAATACTCAGTTTAGTGAGTTTCTTTTTGTTATTGCTCCTAAAGGATACACTATCTACCTTTGTGCAGGTTGTCATATTCCGTGACGGCCAGTATCTTACGCTGAAGGAAGTTTTTGAAAGTTTGGATTTAAATGGGTTTGTATTAAATTCATTTCCTTCCCTGAATCTTTATTTATGAAATTTAGTCTATATATATATGTTGCAGGTATGACCTTAATGCTGATACGTAATCTATCTCTTATTACTCACAAGTAAATTTTGCAGGCATGATCTTAATGTTGATTTGTTGGATGTGCACGCGGATAAGAGTACATTTCATCGATTTGACAAATTCAATCTCAAGTATAATCCTTGTGGACAGAGCAGACTCAGAGAAATCTTTTTAAAGCAGGACAATCTCATCCAAGGTCTGTTGCACAATAAATTGAAATTTGAATTTCAAATTGATTACTTGAGTAGAGTTTGATATTTTGACCTTTTATCTTCTATGCTACTTGCTTCACACACAAACATTTTTATTGCCTCCATAAATTTCAGGTAGGAAATATTTGAAACATTTTGGGAAGTAAATGGAAATGTGCCACAGTCCACACAACTACTAATAGGGAATAAGTTTTGAAAATGAACCATCTTTAGAATAATGAGGAATGAGGAACCATAACGGAGATACTCGGAAACCAGTTGAAACAAATCAACTGTTAATAAATTGGCCAAGTATTATTAATTTTTTTAGAGACTAATGTTTCTTTGATACCGGCAACCAAATCTTTCCCAGAAAAAGGTTGTATTTCCTTCATACTTATGTGTAATTTCCACCAGGTATTGAAGCTAGGTTTCCTTTTTAGTATTTGTGAGGATCACTTTTTGATAAATACTTTTTCTTTCTTTCGCTTTTGTGGTGTGTTTTGCTATTTGTATGAGTATTAATTTTACTTGTTAAATTGATAACAAAATTACTTTTGAGCTTACTTTTTAACTCATTGTTTTTAACTCTTGGAAAAAGAAAGAGCCACTGAAATTCAGAATTTGGAGAGGAAAATGGGAAGGAGATCACATTCTTGGATGTTTTTGGTGTCTTTGGCATATGTAGTTTATTTTCTGAGTCTGAAATGGGTTCCATACAATTCAAAACTAGGTGCCAACGTGATAAACATTTTTGCTGAAAAAGTAGTCTCACATCGGACAAGTTAAGTGTTATGGTTTATCGTATAAACTCTTTCTTCTCGTTGTTAATTGATTTTTGTTTGGACACCTAACCTGGAATCAGGGCAAACTATGGCAAACTATATTATGCACATGTTTAATACAATGGCACATGCCCTTCAGTCACCTGACATATAAAATGTCCTTGTATTTGGCTTAGTGCACAATGCTAAGGGAGTGTATTGAGAATGTCCCATCATACACTGTTGAAGTTAAGCCTTGCGGTTCAATGTATAAATCCTGTTGGCTACTCCACCTATCGCCAATTAGTTTGGGCCTGTACACTTAAACAACTACCTTTTTAATATAGTAGTTGCCTGATCTCGTGTTTAAATCCAGATTAATGTTATCCATGATATTTTACATTTTTAGAATGTAGATTCATATTTTATTGGCCATTTTCTTATGTAGTTGAGATGATAACATGGTTTAATTATTGAATCATTATCATCTATTGCGTAGAACTCTTGGTTATTATAATTAAGGAGTTAACATTTCAGGTCGTTTCCTGGGAGAAGTGACAAAGCAAGTCTTATTAGATCTTGAAGCAAGTAAATACCAGGTGTGGCTGCTTATTTTGTTCGAAATATCTATGTTGTATTTATGTTTTTTTTCTCTCTCCTTTATTTTTTATTATTTATTTAAGGTTTTGCCTTTTTTCTATCCCCAATTTGAAGAAGCATATGCTAGAACGAGCTCATTACCTTGGGCTTGTCCCAAAAAGAGCTAATCAAGGCCCGTAAGGAATTCTATATCCTTGGGTTGGTCCTTACTATAGGCTCGCAAGGTCAATGAAGATCAATAAACTAACTAGGGCTTGCCTTACTTGTAAATATAAAATGTCCTCTAGTGAAGGGAAAAATTATAATCATGGAAAAAATGAGTGGATCGTTCTGTGTGTGGGTTCAGTGACAGCTAACGTGCCCTTCTGTTTACTTGACCCTTAAAGCTCTTAAAACCATTGCCCTTAAGAACCTTTAAATTTAATCAGCATATCAAAGATGTTAAATCTCACTCTGCTTTGAAGAATTTGTATTTTGCTTTATCCCTACTTACCAAAGCTTGTTAATGTCGAACTCCAGATTCATTGATCAGAGTTTAATTGTACTTTTTAACCATTTTAGTATGAACTATATAGCGATGTTTTAGAGAATCTGATTATGCGGAAGGTTAATTCAAGAACGTTTATAATCATCATTTGTTTCCAGATGGCTGAGTATAGGGTGTCCATATATGGAAGGAAACAAAGTGAATGGGATCAGCTGGCCAGTTGGTTCATTAACAATGCAATTTATAGTGAGAACGCTGTTTGGTTAATCCAGGTAACTCAAAATGCTATTGTTATATCTTGTTTTTTTTTTCTTTTATTGGTAATTTTGTAAAAAATGCTGAAGTATATGCTTTTGAGGGAATTCAGTTTTTTTTTATGATGCTCGCCTGCAATTATCATTTCATATTGTTAAATAGTTTATATATTACGTTAGTGTAGCCAGGATTTTCCTTTGAATATTGCTAAAAAGGAGAATCTGTGTCACTGTGTGTATATATGTATATATAGTGTAAAGACTGGAGTGGTGATGCCATTTCAGACGTATTTAGCACCACATCTCTCTATGAAAAACTGAATTTGATAATAAAAATAAAATATTAGATTGTGTAGCTTTGTTCTTTTTTTCACGGGGAAATGGGAAGGAAGTAGATAGTTTATTCGGTGTATTGCTAGTTGGATATTGTGGGGCATTTTTTCTCAGTGGTGTGTGCGTGTCGGGGGGAGGGTTGTTGGGTGATCTGTGGACACTGTCCAAGGTAAGTTTTGTACTTGTGATGAACGTTTAACAGTTGACAATATAAGATTGCTTATGAAGAAGTTCCCACAAAAAGTTTGTATCATCAAAGGTCCTGATTTAAGGGTCATTGCTGTTGAGATATTTCCTATATGTTTCTGTATCATTCCTTATTCATGCAAAGAATTCTTACTTAGGATTCTCATTGTAGCGCATGAATAATTGCTATGTGAACAATTGTGAAATTTAGACTAGTCAAGTTGTTTTACTAGTATTTTACTTTGAGTTGATTTGCAGCTTCCACGACTTTACAATGTGTACAAAAGTATGGGAACTGTTACGTCCTTCCAGAACATTTTGGATAACGTGTTCATTCCTCTTTTTGAAGTCACAATTGATCCGAAATCTCATCCTCAACTACACGTGTTCTTAATGCAGGTGTGTTCCCCCGTTTTATGTTAAAATTTGTGTTGTATATATATATTATCGTTTACCTGTTCCATGTTATTTATATATTGGTTTGTATTCAACCTCTTTTTATGTGGTGATATTATCAACTTTACCTCAGATATCTAAATGAAATCATATAAACAATCCCATGATGTATATAATTATTTTGATACTAGACGTATTTCCAAGAACAGTAAAAGGATTTATTTGGATTATGCTTTGAAATCTATATAATTAGATCTAAAATTGTTGATATATAAAATTTCACATGAGACAACTAAGACCTAGAGACTCGGTATATAACTTGACAGACTACTTTATTTATTGTCAATTGGTTTTAAGTTGAATGTTTCAATATGGTATCAGAGCTTAGGCTCAATACATAATTGTTGTAACTAGGAATCAAATCCCACTAATTAAGCTATCCTGTTAATTATGATATCCCAATAATTACTCCAATGATGAATGAGCTAATCATGGGTTAATTATCCAACTAGAAAACGTCATAAATTAGGAAATAGAATACTCTAGATCATATTCTAAGACCCTCCCTCAAGTTGGTGCGTGTATGTCGTGCATGCCTACGTTGGATTTGAGGTGATCAAAAACTAGGCGAGTAACCTTAGTAAAAATATCAGCAGGCTGCTCTGAAGATGTCATGAACGAAATGCAAATTAGTCCACTTTCAAGTTTCTCTTTGATAAAATGTTGGTCTATCTCCACGTGTTTTGTTCGATTGTGCTATATAGGATTATGTGCTATGTTTATGGCAGATTTGCTATCAGAGTAGAACATCATTGTTTGTTGAATTGAGAAGCCAAGATCTCTAAGAGGGCTCCAAAGTTATAGTAATTCATATATCCCTTGAGCAATGGCTCTAAATTCGCTTTCAGTACTAGACTGAGCAACCACATCCTAATTCTTGCTCCTCCAAGTGAGTAAGTTCCCACCAACAAAATAACAATACCCAGACATGGACGTCGCCTGTCATCTAGACTTGTAGCCCAATCAGAATTAGTAAAAGCTTCTACCTTGAGGTGATTATGCCTCTGAAACAAAATTCCCTTGTCTGGAGCTTGCTTTAGCTATCGAAGAATTCGAATCACAACATCCTTGTGGGAGGTATATAGATCATGCATCTATTGACTCACTAAGCTAACTGTATATGATCAGGACGAGTATGAAAAAGATAAATGATTTTCTCAACTAGCATTTGATATCGCTCTCGATCCACAGGTTCCCCCTCCTTGACTTGAATCTTGATATTGGTATCAAGAGGAGTGTCAACACGCTTACTCCCGAGCATACCAATCTCAGAAAGCAACTCTAAGGTGTACTTGCGTTGAGATAAGAACACCCTTTTGGAAGAGTGAGCTACCTCACCCAAAAAATACCGGAGTTGTCCCAAATCCTTAATCTCAAATTTTATACCTAAAACACGTTTGAGGCGAGCTATTTCAATTGTATCATTATCGGTCAGCACGATATCATCCGCATATACTGTCAGAAAAGTAGAAAGAGGTCTATTCCTTCGAATAAATAAATTGTGGTCAGCATTACTTTGTTTGTAGCCCTAGATTCTCACGTCTTTAGAGAACTTACCAAATCATGCCCGCAGAGATTGCTTTAACCCATGCAATGATCAGCAGAGCCTGCAAACCTTCCCTGTTGTATCGTCATTTAAGAATCCAGGAGGAATATTCATGTGAACTTCCTCATTTAACTTTCCATGGAGAATGCATTCTTTACATCTAATTGCTGAAAAGTCTAGCCATAATTTACAACACATGAAATAGGAACTCCAACTGTAATCATTATTGCTATTGGTGCAAAGGTTTCTTGAATATCAATGCCTTGTGTCTGAAACCCCGAGTTACAAGCCAGACTTTATATCTGTCAATAGTACCATTTGCATTCTGTTTCACAGTAAAAATCCACCTACATCCAACGGATTTCTTTCCAGAAGGTAGGTTTATCAACTCCCAAGTTTGATTCTTCTTCAAGGCACTCATTTCCTGCAACATAGTATCATGTCAATGCTTGTGTTTCGTTGCCTCCTGCCATGTGTTAGGTATAGACATAGAATCTAACGAGGACACAAATGATTGATAAGATGATGAAAGTGCAGAATAGGAGACAAAATTAGATAACGGATATAAAGGATTTTGAGTGCAGGTCTTTTTACCTTTTCTAAGGGCAATAGGATTATCTAAGGAGGGATCCTCCTCCATGCTTTCCTCATGACATGATTCCAGAGGAATATAATTGGTAGTGTCAGGTAATAGTTGCTCATTGACAGGGTTTTCCCGAATAACAGTCTTCCTATGGGAGTACACTTGGGTGACGATGCTGGAAGGAAGAGCTTCCCCAGGTTCACCACATCCTTGATTAGGTCTTTGTTCTGTCTGATCATTAGATGGTTGAGAGATATGAGGAAAAGAGTCAATAATGGAAGAAACTAGTCTTCGAAGGGTGAAGTATCACTTGGTTCACCTAAAAAGGTTTCTGACTCGTTAAAAACCACATCTTTTGAAATATAAAATTTTCGCAGAATATCCCACACACATATTTAATACTTCTGGGATCAAGTTTGCTATGAACTTGATGATCTCTAACAAAACAAACACATCCAAAATTTTTGGGAGGTAGAATAAAAGTATGTTGACCTGTAAGAATAGAATCTGGACTCTTATTATTCAGAATTCTAGATGGCATGCGATTAATTAAATAGGTTGCTGTGGAGACAGCCTCACTTTGTCCTAATAGGACGAAGGAACATTCATTTGAAGGAGAGAACGAGCAACTTCAAGAAGATGTCTGTTCTTTCTTTCAGCTACTCCTTTTTGAGCATGAATATCTACACAATTAGTTTGGTGGAGAATACCTTACTCTTTTAGAAAATTTTGAAAATCTTGAATTAGGTATTCTTTACCATTATCAAACCTCAAAACCTTAGTCGCTGCATTAAATTGCATTCTAACCATTTTCAAAAAATCTTTGAAACAATTAAAAACATCACTTTTCTGCTTTAATAAGTAAATCCAAGTAACTCTACTACAATTATCAATAAAGGTCACAAACCACTTATAACCAGATATGGATAGAGGAGGGAAAGGCCCCCAAACATCAGTATGTACTAAATGAAAAGGTCCCAAACTCTTCGTATTAGAAACGGGATAAACACTTATAGTTTGTTTCGAAAAAACACGTGTCATAAAAGAATTCTTCATTACTACACTTAAAAGTTCAGGAAAACATAAACGCAAAATACTAAGAGGTGGATGTCCTAAGTGTCGGTGCCATCTCTGGAGTTCAGGAAGAAAAGCAACACTAGAGCAAGCATTGTTTGCCTGGAGAGGTGCTATTGGAGACCCATCCAACCAGTAGAGACGCCCACGTACACTGCTACTACTAATCTCCACCCCTGTTGTCTGAGTCCTGAAAAACACAATGAGTTGGAAAGAATGTAACCTTGCAATTCAAATCATTTATAAAGCTACTAATAGAAAGTAGGCTATTTGGAAAATTTGGAACATGTAAGACAGATGATAAATGGAGATTATTTGAGTGTTTAACTGAAACTTTCCCGGAAATAGAGGAGAAGGATCCATCTGCAAGTTTAACTTTATCTCTACCTGATAAAGGAACATATTTTATAAACTGACTTGAGGACCCTGTCATATAGTCTGATGCTCCAGAATCAATAATCCACGGAGTGTGTGTCTTTGTGTTGATACCTGAGAAGAAGGCAGAAGGAGTGGTATTGGAGGCACTAGAATACTAGATGCCATGTGAGAGGGTGGAGTGCCTAGTTGAAGAATGGTTTCTTTAATGAGCTGTTGAACCTCTTCCTTAGAAATCATGCCATTAGAACTGTGAGAGTCAACAATAATCTCAACCTCATTAGCCTGTGAATGCCTTTTACCCTGTCCCTTGTTTTTTCTTGTAGGGTTTGGGCCAGGTGGCCTGCCATGATGATAAACTAGTATTGAGAGAAAGGATCGATGGTCAATAATGACAAGCGATCTAGAATTTATATAGAGCAGGGAATAAAAAAAATGCAATCAAATCCCACTGATTAAGCTATCCCACTGATTAAGCTATCCTATTAATTATGATATCCCACTAATTATGATATCCCAATAATTACTCCAATGATGAATGAGCTAATGATGGGTCAATTATCTAGCCAGAAAACATCATAAATAAGGAAATAGAATATTCTAGATCATATTCTAACAAAAATTAATTGGGATTCTTGTATTCAAGTCAAGTATATTAGGATTCTAAGTGATCTTGATTATTTTGAGTTTTGTTTTTGGTGGTGTTGTTGTTGATGATGTTGCTTGTATTGGTCTAGGTAAGCATTATAATCCTTGTTGTATGTTAGTATAATAATTGTCTGAAGAAGAACTAGAGTTCTCTTTTTCTCTTATGGAATTATTGTGTTAAGGTATACAATTAGTCCAATGTCAGTGTTTGAGTGTGAATTTTATCGGGTAACTGATCATTCATAAATGAAGCAGTTGTTGGGACTTCTCCCGCTGTGTTGAAAATTTGGGCGAACGTCAATCCCTTGCATACTTGCTAAGGAAATATTACTATTTAGATTGACTTGTTGAGTACACCCGGAGGGTTAATAGTACTGTTATAACTTATGCAGCTTTCTTGAATTAACGTTTTATAGGACAGAACATACATATGAACTGACACCTACTATACACATCTATGAATGCTGTGCTTGATTCTCTATCTGTGGTAGATGCCTAAAAATGAGGCTTTGTTTGTCTGCACAGGTTGTGGGTTTCGACATTGTAGATGATGAAAGTAAACCAGAAAGGCGTCCAACCAAGCACATGCCCAAGCCGGCTGAGTGGACAAACGAGTTCAATCCAGCATACTCATATTATGCTTATTACATCTATGCAAACTTGTATACTCTTAATAAGGTTTCTTTTTTTTCTTCTCGTATAAACTATAGTCAATAAATTTGCTCATTTGTTAAGACTATAGGCTGTTTCCTTAGAAAGACAGCTGGAAAAGTAGTGAAAATTTTGACTTATGATCTTGCTGTTATGCCAACTTGCTGTTATGCCAAGGTGGGATGATGACTGCTGACATGAAATGTTACGAACTTCTGAGACCACAACCGCATGGTTAGCTTAAACTGAATTTAGCTTTTGATGAAATGTTTAACTTCAAAATGATATCTACTAAAATGATTTAAAAGCACAATATTGAATATTCAGTTAAAAAACGTATTTGGAGGTGCAACTCTTCGAAGACCCAATCACACTAAAATTTTTAAACCCGCACCATGCAATAGTTTACTCTCCCGTGACACAATCACACTATATTTCCACTGCTATAAGTGGAAATACCCAATTAGGTGGAGAAAGAGGTGGGCGTTATCACATGCCTTGTGCGTATTAGCATATGTATTAAGGAAATGAACTGGAGCTCCTTACAGGGACTAGAGTTTTCGATAAATTTATTTATACCCATAGCTCCATCAAGAGTCCTTTCCTATCGGGATGCCCCAAACTGGGAGTTCAATTTAAAATTTCAGCTACTAAAATCTGTTGTTCCTAATTTACCAGTTGAACTACTTATTCTTACCCAACATATACATGTAGTTTATGATACTTTTTATGGAGGAGTCTGGAGAGACTAGGAAGCATTTATCTTCTTCGTAAGAGTTTGACTTTTGAAGGGAAATATTTTCTATGATGGAGTGATTCTGTGATTTATGCATAATTTGTTCATGTTTTTTGGTTCGTCTCTCCAGTCTCCTTAGGCTTTTGCATTTGTGAGGTTACATTATTTCTTTTTGAGTGTGGATAGCTGTCTCTTGTATGCTCCTTGATACTTAGGTTTCACCTGTATCCTTGGTATTTCCTAGTGAACCTTTTACTTTGAAAAGTAACATGAGAAAGTGGAGAAAGAAATAGAGACAGTCTCAGAGCATGCTATTATTCAAATATTGGTACAAGGGCCAAAGCGTTGAGCATAAGAGATAAAGACCTGCAATTTCACTGAAGAACAAATAGCCAAGCTGCACCATTAGTAGTGTTGTTAAAGTATTCTGATATGCCACATTATTAGTTATCTCTCTTCCCCACTCCCCCCACACAGTGGGAAAGGCAAAATTATATTTTCTGCTGGATCTTGTTGAAGCTGAATCATCATTCTTTTGTCTGTTATTTTCTGCTCAGCTTCGTGAACTTAAAGGAATGCCAACTATCAGATTCCGGCCTCACTGTGGAGAGGTTATTTTCTGATTTGTAATTTTCTGACCATCAGTTTTTTATGGTATTTGGTTTATTCTTAAAATGACAATATTTGCAGGCAGGTGATATTGACCATTTGGCTGCTGGGTTCCTTCTATGCCATAATATTTCTCATGGGATCAATTTGAGGAAGTCCCCTGTCTTGCAGTATCTCTACTACCTTTCTCAGGTTGGCCAGTTGACAGGCTTTTGCCATATTATTGTTGAGAAATTGTGCCCTTCCCCTCTTGTATAGTATGATGTGCATCAATCATAGAATTGCCTGTGGTGCTAGGATGCTTGGTAATGGAAATGCATTAATCATTCATAGGATTCTGACTACAAACATGCTAAAGCTAAAACCAGCATGGTCATATATATTATGGGATCAATATAATTTTCCTCCCATCACTTTCTAACCAGTATTATGTGAGAGCCTAAAACTAGTGTATTTAGTTTCAGTATCAATATGGTTTCAGTTTTGTATCTCAGATTTACACTTCTACTAGTATGAAACTTCTGAGTCTGCCTTGAAAGGTCAAATCCTCGTAGAAGGTTGACGGACCATGTATGATTGTCACTCTAATTACCAATTTGTTGGCAACATATCTTAATTTTCAGGTCGGATTAGCTATGTCTCCTCTGAGCAATAATTCCCTTTTCTTGGACTATCATCGCAACCCATTTCCCATGTTCTTCCAGCGTGGCTTAAATGTTTCACTTTCAAGTGACGATCCTCTGCAAATTCATTTAACAAAAGAAGCTCTAGTGGAAGAATATAGTGTTGCTGCAAAGGTTTGTTTTTTCCGTCTTCGTCATTGGTTACAATTACTGTCATGTTCATGTAATTAAAAAAATCATCATGTTTCAGGTTTGGAAGCTGAGCTCATGTGACCTTTGTGAGGTTGCACGAAATTCTGTTTATCAATCAGGATTCTCGCATGCAGCCAAGGTAATTTTCTTGTCCAATAAGGATCTTGGTATAAATAAGTTACGACTGGTTTTCTTTTCGCAGTAATGTTTGGTAGTTGTGAACTTTTTGAATTCTACTCAACCTAGTGAGTACGCAAGATTTTTGTGTATTCTCTTACTCTATCACTGTTGCAGTTGCATTGGCTCGGCAATAAATATTTCAAGACAGGACCTGAAGGGAACGATATACATAAGACGAATGTTCCCCGTATGAGGATCTCATTTCGACATGAGGTAACCTTTCATAATTTATGCCAATTTACATGGAAACCTGAGAATTCAAGAATGGGCACTAATGAGCTATTGACTCGTCAACAAATAAAAATTTGCATAGTTTTATGATAATTTTGTCTCAATTTGCAAACACATAAATCAGTTATTTTGTAGCTGACAATTTGGGGGTATTGCAGACATGGAAGGAGGAGATGCAATATGTTTATTCAGGAAGAGCTAGATTTCCTGAAGATGTAGAACATTGATGGGAATAGAATACTAAGAATAAGCAATGCTTGGTATCAAGTTATAATGAATATAATATCACTGTTCCATATCAGGAATGATCTTTTACATCTCTGCATGGGTTGGAACATCAAATTCTGAGACACGGACTCTACTCACTGCTTCAACCAATTTTTGAGCTTGTGAAGACTACAACAGGGGTGATATGAATCTTCATCTCTTTCTGGGTGGAGGCCGGAAAGGGAGGGGGAGGTGGGATTATTCATTTTTGTGAGCAATTAGTTGCGTGCAATCATGCATAGGCAATTTTGATCATATTGATGAGGTTCAACTTTTCTAATTATTGTAGGTAGCTTTCTTTGTGGTACTAGAAGCATTGTGGCTGTAGTAACATAAGCAGCTTTTATCTGATGTTGTTGATAAATTTTTGAAATGTTGTTTATTTTGAAGCAATCGGGACTGGTAAATTTTTTATATTCACCAGCTGTCTGGTATTTATCATGCTTGCCTACATGAACCAGCCACGAAATTCTCTAGTTGAGCATTACCATAAAACAATTGAAACCATTATTGTCAAAACTGTTGAAAAAGTTGTAATCTGCTTTAGTTCATCTATAACCAACCATTGTACTGACGTTTTGTAGTTGATATAATGATATTGTCGATCATCAAGTGCCTTCATTTCCTTTTTGAAACTTTATCAAGTGTATATTTATTAGAAAAAATGATAATTAAGAGGGGTTTTTTTCGCGTAAATTATAAATTTGTTTTACGTCTGAAAAAGATTTTGTAATATTATCTAATTTTTCACTTGAAAATATCAATTACCAAGTTGTTGTGTACTTATATAACTCTTTTTAATAAATTATTATCGTAATCTTTAAAGGTCATGAAATTTTGAGTCTATTAGATTTCTGTAATTATAATATAAAAATGTTATGAAATAATATAATCGATTCTTAGAAGAAAAATAATAAAAAAATTGTAAAATTTTAAAATGCGAAATTGTTGAAATTAAAATGGCAAATCGACCTTAAGTGATTTTGATTTTTCATAATTATCAAAATATATTTTTATCTAAAACAGAACCAAAATTTTATAAGTGAGCAAATTATAAATCGGATGAAGTATGAGCGCTTAATCATATAAGTTTGGAAATATTTTAATGTCTTTAAGGGTCAATACCTCATACATAGTGCGACAAAGTTGAGGGCCCTAACTTTTTGATAATTAGTCTGATAAATTATGGAACGCACTTGCCCTCTCTGTAAAAAGACTATACTTGTATATGCTAATCTAAAATCCCCTAGCCGCTGCTTCCACCGCTTCTCTCTTCTTTTCACCATCCATTTCCCCGGAACCCAAAACCCTTACTTCTCTCCCAACACGCCGCTCACGGTGGCATAAATCCTATGGCTTCCCTAAGTAACGAAATAACAATGGCGGCTACGGCAGACTCTGACGTTACTGATGGACCAGTACTCAGCCTCATCAATAAACGCCTCCGTGCCCTCCGTAAAAAACTGAACCGAATCACCCAGATGGAAGAATCAATTTCCCAAGGTAAAGTCCTCAACAAGGAACAAGAAGAAGTCTTCCGCACCAAACCCTCCGTCACCGCTGCCATCGACGAGCTCGAGAAGCTTCGTCAACCCATCTCCGCTGCGGTCTCCGAAGAAATAAATCTCGCCATCGAGTGTTACCAAAAACCCCAATCTGTAATTATTGAGGATCTCTTAAATTTGCTGTACTTTGGAAGCATGTTTGATGTGAAAACTCAGAGTGATTTCGCCAGCACGATGCTCACAAGGACGCACGAACGTGGATGCTGCTTGACTTACGATTATGTCTCTGACGACGATGCCACCGATCCTCTTATTGAGAGGGATTTGGATTTGATAGCCAAGGTGGGAAGTTTATTGACCTCTCGACCAGTAGATACAAATCTTTCTCACAAAAATGCCTTGCAGAAGTGTATTGAGCATGCAAAGCTTTGGCTTTTCAACTCTGATCAGCCAATTGAGCCTGATTCCAATGTTACATGTATGATTGTTGTCTCATTGTTATAAATTAGTGGTCTTTTTCATTGTTTCCTTGTTAAGCTGAAATTTGATGATTTTTTTTGGCAGATTCTGGGCTAAGAGAAAAGCTGATAAAGATTATGTCTTCTCCTTACGTTACGACATCACCAGAGATGAAAGCTCCAGTTGAGGTGGTGGCTGCTGCTGCTGGAAACTATGGGTCTTTTCAGGCCCAAGTGGAAGAGTTGGATGTGCAGTATCAGCACAAGGTAAAAGCTTAGATGCTTGAGATCTTTATTATATAGCTTTAATTTGATGCCCTCTTATATGCAATTTCTTTATTTTCTATGGTTCTGGGAACTGTTGATTCATTTAAAAGCATAAACTCTGTGCATCATTGTTCTGGATTGTGTGTTTAAGATGCATTCATTTTGTTTCAGGAATTATTCAATTTGGTTTCAATTACTTTATTTCTTTTGTTTTCCCATGGATATTAACTTTTGGTCGAAGTTTGTTTAGCATGGTAATTTTTTTTCTCTACATGAAATTGTTTTCGGCTTTATTCATATTAATGTACATTCCATGCAATGCATGTGCGTTGAGATAAATTAGTACAGATTATTTTATATTTGAAAACATTTATAGTGGGTGCATGACAAGTTTTTGGTAGTTGTTGAATGAGATGTAATTATTCAGTATGTTACCAGGCTTCAAGGGTGGGTAATACGACGTATCTATATCAATGCTGATATGAACTCTTGTGGAGCAAATAATTAGATATTGAACTAGATGAGGTTCTTGTTGTCTGCTATATGTTCCTGCTTGAGTTGTTACCATTGTAAAATTACATACTCTGTGACATATTCTTGTGCTATGGTTTTTGGAAATTTTCAGTTCACTGCTTGCTTTCAACTGTTTATTTTAGTTTATGGCTTGTACACATCTATTACGCAAATAACCAAGATCACTTTTATCGATTGTCCAGTTTTTATTAGTTGTTGGGACCAAATTTGTGGAGGCTTTTGTAACTTACAATTCGTATGTGGTCTGCGTTGTTTCGTCCAGTTTTTACTAGGTAACAGGGCCCAAATTGGTTGAGGCTTCGGTGAATTACTAAAGCATATCAAAGTTAAATAGGAACAATATTGTAATATAAAGATCTTTACCCTTGGTGTCTCGCATAATTTATATTTTTAATTTACGTTCAAGGAAGCAAATAAGCTGTGGATTGTTATATCTACTTGCTATGGTTCACTTGTAATAACAAGGATCATGTAACACAAATCCTTAATGAAAGCAGGGGGAATCTTGGTTATATAAATGGAACCATTGTAGTTGACTTCCACCCATCAGGACTACAATTTTGCATTACGTTATAACATTATCGTTTAGTATTTGTTCACATTATTGAATCTGTTGTTAACTCAGCAACTCCATCTTTCTATCTATTTTGACTTGAGATGCTTATCTTTTTACATATTTAGCGAACATAATGAAGTATTACTTCAGCCTAAATGGCATATGACCATAGGGAACTACTCAAATTCAGTCATCTCTTTAATTTGAGAAAGAAGAAAGATGGTCCACTTTGGGTATTCATGGCCTCTAATTTTTTTTTTTCAGTTAGATATTCATGACAATTAAAGTTTTTGTTGAGGTGTCCATAAATTATTATTTTTTTATTAACCATTAATCTCAGTTCACGGGTTTGCAGGAGAAAAAAAAAAAGAAAAGAAAGAAGAAGAAGAAAAGACATCCATATCAATTTGCTATATTATTCTTATTTTTGTTCCTTTGTCTAATAGCTACATATTAAGACTTGCCAAAAAAGGGAAAAGAAATCTCCAATCGTCTAAAAATGTCCTCTGGCCTTACTGCGAGGGTGCCAATTTCTGCGGTCTTATACAGGATAATGCCTTTTTCATGCAAGGGGATAGCACTACAAGTACTTCTCTCTCGTGTCATCACATTTATGTCTGCATGATTTATTTGGGACTTTTTTTCCCTATTCAAGGGTTAACTCGTTTAGCTCAGTTGTTGAGAAGATTTTATCTAGCCTATAAAATAAAATATTACCGGGCATATATTTTGTGTAAAATTCATATCATGTGTACTTAATTGAGACCATCACAGCTTAGAAGAGTTGAATTCGGTCGAGGTCTACTTGTTCAATTTATTGAGCCTACCATTATATCAGATGTTTTTACAAGGTTCATTTAACTCATAAGTTGAGCCCTTATGAAGTGGAGCTTGAGTTGGCTTGTATCCAACCCCCCCCCCCCCCCCCCCAAGACTGACTCTGCTATGGATTTATTTGTGTAATTTGAAAACACTAGATATATTACTTTATGGCGTACTATTTTATTTGTGGCATATCTTTGTAAGCTTGTCATCTATGATTTTATTTTTTCACCTTGTCAAACATCACATATTAGTTTATATTTAGTTTCTGTTATTTAATTGTTCCCTAACTTGTCAATGTTCTTTAGGAAAAGGACTTAGCAAATTATGAAGGGAATGAATCTTATGACAATCAGTCTAGTCCCGTGAGAGAACCTCTCAAGGTGTGATTTGTACTTACAGATGAGCACAAATTTGTGTAAAGAGTAGTAGTACTTGGGTTTGTTCATGTATGATATAGTTTATTATCCATCTGTTTGTGCAGTGTGAATATGAGGTCGAAAAATCTGCAGAGGTACCAGCTCCATCAGAATCGGCCACACTACAGGCAGAAGGGGAACAAAACTTGAAAGATGTAGAGTCGAAGGAGGAACAATATATTCCCCGGCGACAGTATCAGAACCAGAGAGGTGGTCGTGGTTCGGGTGGTCGTAGGGGAAATTCCAATGGGCGTGGAGGTCGAAATGGCCGCAGCAGGGGAAGTGGGGCATACCAGAATGGGCGCAGTCAATACCATGATCAGCCTGGGAATTATTATCCTAGGAACTACCATAACAATGGAGGAAGGGGAGGCGGAAAGGGTGCTGGTGGGAACTCCAGCAACCATGGTTCTGCAGCTCCAGCAGACTCGTGACCTAGGTATTCATAGGTTTTTGTGGTACTAGCTCTTTTGGTGGTTGGGAAATATGTTTTGGCTTTGCATGAGACATGGATTGAATGTGAGTTGCTGGAACGAGTGCAACATTCAGGACCCCGCATTTTGCGGTTCAGTGAATGGAGGACTAGTTGGAAATTAGTTTAGCAATAGCTTATCTTCTTATTAAACTGCACTGGAATAGTAGCGTATTTTCGTTTTATAAATGTGTTGAATGGGCTTTCCCATAATTTCAGCATTTGCTCTTCAAAAAAAGAGGTGACCCTGGGCCCTTATAGATTAGAAGTTTCAAGTGCTGCTTCCGCTTACAAATCAATGGAGCACTTTCTTCTTGCTGGCGGGATATTCCATCATTACCACGGCCATGATGTTTAGTGTTAATTTTGGGATAGATCATCTTAATTTAGATTCGTTAATGAACCGGTAAGTTCCTGCTTAACAGTGTTATAAGTTTAGCTGTCGATCTTTCTCACCTCATGGATCCGTCGCTTGGCTTTCACTAATAAAGCCTTCACAATCAACAAAAAAATAAAAAAATAAAAAAAATGGAAAGGAATTAAACAGCAAAGCATGACCCAATCCCAGCTGAAAAGTGAGCAATCCAACACCACGGTACTGGAAAAGACCAATCACAGAATAAGAATTATTGCAAGTTGATGTTAGACAAGTATTTAGTGAATGGCATCATGGCATGTCAAACAAATATCTCAGCTAGAACAAGGAGGAAAAGTGAGTAATCCAAATAAATGAAATTGATGGTGACCAGTCCTAGTTTGGTTTGCGGATGAATATTATTATTACTAGCAGCGGCTCCTTTATTAGAGAATTAATTTGGTGTTGTGGACAGTCGTTACGCAAAGTTGAAATCAGGAGCATTTGCCGTAAACGTTTAAAAAATGTAAAGAATAAAGCACTATATTATTAGCAGCTGTGGCGATACAACATTACTACATTCATTTCTTACTTGCAATGGAATGGGTACAAATGCTGAAATTTAGACTCCAACGGTCCAAATGATAAAGCATCGAATCATATACTTCAAATACAGTTTTATTTAATTTCTCACTACGATTATAAAAGGGAATAATCCCAACTCTTAATTTAAGCCAAAGATCACTGATCATCAGAGAAGAAGCAGCGGGACTGAGTTTGTGTTGCCCACGTTCCGAAGGAGGAAGAAAAGAAAGATGGGTAACAATTCTACCGTCTTTGCCACACAAGAAGGAGCCAATGGAATCATATTGCCAGAGAAGTCTGCTCAGGTTATTTCATTCCATTCCGCAGCTAAATGGAAAACCCATTTTGAAGCCTCCAAAGAAACATCTAAACTGGTAACCTCTTATCTATTACTTTTTCTTAATCTGGTTTCGCTAATAATCATTTCAATTCATTTGGATCTGAAGATGGTTATTGATTTCACGGCTGCATGGTGTGGACCTTGTCGGACCATAGAACCTGTCATTCGCAACTTTGCTGCTACATATGTAGACGTAGAGTTCATCCAGCTCGATGTAGATGAGTTGGGGGTATGCTCCTCGTCGTTTCCGTTACTTGAATTATAAGATAGATTGATAATTCATTTTATTCCTCTAATCCTTATTTGGCAATAATCAAATGATACTAATATATGTGTTTAAATTAACTGAAAAACAGAACGTGGCTCAGGAATATGGTGTGCAGGCAATGCCGACATTCATACTGATCAAGAAAGGAAAAGTAGTTGACAAGGTTGTTGGAACCAAAAAGGAAGAACTCCAGAAGAAGATTGAGAAATACATGGTCTAATAATATAAAGTTTATATCTATATAAGAGTGGCATGGCATGGCGTGGTACGAGAAGCATCTGAAGATCACAGAATAATACAGAGTAATTTTGATTAAATAAGAACCTTTGCTGACCAATGATGATGTGTAATAATATCCGTATTTATGGCACTTGAAACCTTATGTAGAATTATTCCATAAATTATCAAGTTGAATAAAGATTAATAACAAACCTTAGCCTTTAATTGGAGCTTTTATGTCCACCAAAATTTTGAATCTGAATATTCAAAATATAGTTGTGTACACGTTCAAGAAAGCAAACAGATGATATTCAATTTTTATGCAGTGACGATACACAATAACTCAGATACACAATAAGTTGACAATATGAGACTAGTTCAAGCAGATACTGTTAAATTAGTTCACCTCTTCCAAATCATCAATTAGGGGTAAAATGAAGAATTTAAGCAACACAAGTTGGAACAGCTAAAGAAATCGTAGGAGTATACAATCCACATGATCATAGATAATGAATAAACATTACAAAGTGTTTTTCTCATACATAATCCGGTAAAACTAAAAATCTGCAACTAATCAGAGTTATCCGCCTTCACATTCAGATCCCGCTACTGAAAACGTAGAAGCTACTAACTGGCAGCCAAAGGAAGAGCTAAGTCAGCTCTGTTTCCAATGCATACCAGTAAAGAGTTCCAGCAGTCCTTCAAACTACCTTCCTACTATGCACAAATTTCTTCTAATGGTGAAAGTGTAATATACAAGCTTTCTATCGCACTTAACACACTCAGAGTTAGTGATAATCACAACCATTGAGATCAACTCTGTACTAGTCAACAACTACCTGCCAGAACTCTTCTGAGATCAGATTTCTGCTCTGACGTGAGCCTTGATGGAAATTTGATATCAAACTTGATTCTCAAGTTTCCTCTCTTTCCAGGTTCTTTTGAGATGGGCATTCCTTCATTGGGGATCATCTCTTCATAACCTGGCTTCACAACATCTGTAATTGGGATCCGGAGATCCCTTTCATCCAAGGTTGTCAGTTTGATAGTCTTTCCGGCGAGAGCATCAAGTAGGGAGATTCTCTTATGAAGTATTAAGTCATTTCCATCCCTCTTAAAAGCAGCATGAGGTTTCTCGTCTACTACAAATATAAGGTCTCCAGGAGTAACACCAGGTTCGTGGTTGCCTTTCTCAGGAAAAGTGATTTTTGTGCCCTTCTTCCAACCAGGTTTAATATGTATAGTCAAAATCTCCTCTACAGTAGTAAGCATGCTGCAAAAGTAATTCGTGCATTAACCACAATGGTAGATAAAAATCAAGATTGCTAAAACGAATTAAGAAAAAGAGGCAAAACCAATGAGACAGTAACCATATAATGACAATTGTTACAACTATTTGACGTCATATTCTGTTCTTTCATATTATTACAACTTACTCGTCTGATCTACCCACAGTCCATAAAGATATTTTTCACAGGTTCATATCTAGAAATGCCACACTAAGTGCTAAATCACCATCCTCTCCATAACCATTTAGAACAGTGGAAGCAATATTATCTTCCTCTCATTTTGACAAAGGAGTACTTGTCTATTTATCATATGATATGACTGGTACTCAAATTGTTTGCTAGGACTAATTGCATGTAAAGAAGATTCAATCATTGTTTTGCCACAACTATTGAATCAATATCATCACAGATAAGTCAGCCGAAACAGAACATCTACTTCTACATTTTTTTTTTGGCAAGTAGCTGAAATAGGACATCAATAATATCAATTCATCACAAGTAGTGAATATTGCTAAGCAGGTGCTTAACCATCAAGAAATGAATCAAATGTGACGTCATGTTATTGCTCCAAGTTTGGTTGAGGACAACAATGCTTCCATCCCATTAGAGAATCTTTGACAGAGAAAGAATTTTTTTTTGGTTGTTGATAAAAGAAACTGTATTCCTACCAATTATTTCAGTATTTATTCTCTAGTTTCCAATGCATTCCTAAATTAGAATTCTATCAAACACATTTTCTTCCAGCACTACACGATTCAATAAAATTTGAAGCCAATTTGCCCAAACTATAAAATGAATCAATCCACCTAAATTGAACTCTAGTGATTGGAATGATACTTGAACCAAGTATACTTTGAATTATCAAAGGAACACTTAAATCACATAAACTCTACATTATCATAAAATCAATCACAAGCAAAATCAAATAAAGTAAAACACTAAAACACAAATATTAAATAATTTAATTACCCGGAATCATCGAGAACAGTTCTAGAAATCTTCATTTTCCGTTTAGAGCCCTTGTAAAGCTCCTCCAGGCTACACGGCAACTTATTCTCCACCACTGCCGCCTTTTTGTTCTTTTCATTACAATTGGAATTAGAATTCTTCAATACACTACTTTTCGATCCACCAAACATCTCCTCAAATATATTCTCCGCGTCACGTCTATTGAATCTAAACGCAGAATTACTACTTCCGGTGGGAGACGTCGGAGGAAACTGTCCAGAATTCAAGGCATCTTCACCATAGAGATCGTAGATCTGACGCTTCTGTGGATCGCTTAAAACATCGTACGCTTCAGAGATCTGCTTGAATTTTGCTTCAGCTTCTGTCTTATTCGTAGTATTATTCTTATCTGGATGCCATTTCATTGCTAGCTTCTTGTAAGCTTTCTTCAAGTCTTCTTCGCCCGCATTGCGTCCTACTTTCAACAAATTGTAGTAATCTATCCCCATCTTCTCTCTCTAAACTTAAAATGCAGCTGAATAAGCTGATCAGAAATCTATAAATTTGCTATAGAGATAATCAAAACTTGGAGAAAGATTAGAAATTTGGATCAGATTTGAAGAGCGATTCAATCGGCAACTCCCAGCGAGTCGGACGATTGAGAAACAGGGGTAACCGTACGCGCAAGCTAGCATATGGCTAAGGTACGCATATAATGGGATATTTTTATGGGAATATATTTTGGTAACGATACCTGTCACCTAAATAATTCAAGAAAGCTCACCTGCCTGTGTATTTTTGATTTTATTTTGATGATCTGGCTGTTTTTGGTTGGATGTTATAAGGTTTCAGTGACAGGTACGTAACCTTCACCTCCTTTTTAGTTTTTATTTTACTTTTTGCATTAAATTTAAAAGTGGTGGTTACGGTTCTAACGGAATCTGTTATGGCGTCCCTCGGTGGCAATAGCCAATAGGTCCCTGTACGGCGGATAGTACTTGAACGGCAATGAATTCATGATTTGGGCTAGAATAAATATAGGCCGACCTCGTGAGTTTTGGCCCAATAGATTCGTAAATTTGGTACTTCTTGGATTTTTGACAGCAGTGGGAAAGCGATAATATATAAATTTATCGGGTAAATACTCAAGCCAGTGTACAAGAGGCAACATTTAATAAAGTAAAAAGTAATTCATTACAGTATTTCAACAATTAGTTAATAAATTTAGACTAAAATACCGTTTTTGGATTCCAAATTTAATGTTTAAAATATATTTAACTGCACCTCAAAAGTTTTTAATTTAAAAAAATATCATTTGCATTCAAAAGTGAGGCTGCATTTTATTTATTGGATAGAATTTTATGGTACATTTTGAAAGGTTAAAAGCATTGGAATATGTATTTTGTTTAATGAAAAGAACTTTAGAATACACTTAAATACGTTTTAAATATTATTGTACAAACATCAATAACACTACAAATTTTGGTGTGCAAAATGTATTTTAATACAAATTAAAAAACTTATATTTACATGTGTAGATCTGATCAAATCAAACCCGTAATAAGAGTATCAATCTAAATCATTTTAGATTGGATAAATCTAGTACACAAAAATTAAATACAAAATCAAACACTGTATTGATCTTGGTCATTAAAAAGTGTGTTGACATTGAAATTTGTGTCATGCACATATTTTTAATGGTTATGATCAATGTTGTATTTAATTTTAATATATATATATATATATATATATATATATATATATATATACTAATCATACTTATCGTTCTAGATTATCACAAGCCTACCTAAACTACTCTAAAAAGACACTACTATTAATCTCTAAATAAACTTGTCTTGAACTAAGATGATAATTTAAGTTATTTATACTACATCAACTCGAGTCATGTTGCCATCATAAGTTTACCCAACCTGCGATGGACTAAGATAAGTTGTCCATAGAATGCTACATCTTAGAGCAGAAATATAACTAGACAAAAAAAAAATAGAAGAAAAAAGTGACCATTAAATTCTGTTGCCATCCATCACAAACTTAGTGAGCAATGATGATAGTTGCAATAATGTCACCAAGTCCACCCTCCCACACTCCCTCACTTCACAAAGTTAACCACCATCACTCTCATCTCCTTCACCTCTTAAGCCAATCCACTTCCATGTCTGAGTTCAAGCAAATCCACGCCCAAACACTCCGTACGACATCTACCCATTATTCAGACACTCTCTTTCTTCACAGTCGAATCCTTCATTTCTCATCTTTACATGACCTTGACTACACTTTCCGCCTTTTCACCCAAATTGAAAGCCCCAATTCTTTCATATGGAACACTATCATTCGAGCTTGCGCTCACAGCAATCACCGAAAAGAACAAGCCATCTTGCTGTACCACAAAATGTTGAATGCAGCAAGTACTCTTCCTGATAAACACACCTTTCCAGTTGTTCTCAAGGCTTGTGCTTACTTGTTTGCCAAGTCTGAAGGAAAACAATTACATTCTCATGTTTTGAAACTTGGGTTTGGTTCAGATGTTTATATTAACAACAGTTTGATTCATCTTTATGCATCTTGTGGGTGTTTGGACTATGCACGAGACGTATTCGAGAAGATGCCTGAGAGAAGTGTTGTTTCTTGGAACGTTATGATTGATGCGCTTGTTCAGCTGGGTGAGTTTGATAATGCATTGAAATTGTTCCGTGAGTTGCAAACGTTGTTTGAGCCGGACGGTTATGCACTGCAGAGTGTGGTAACTGCTTGTGCTGGTTTAGGGGCTCTGTCTTTGGGAATGTGGTCTCATGCTTATGTTTTAATGAAGTGTACTTGTGATTTGGCTAATTCTCTTCTATTGGACAATTCATTGGTGGGTATGTATTGTAAATGTGGTTCTTTGGATATTGCTAGACAGGTTTTCCAGAGGATGCCGAAACGCGATGTAACTTCGTGGAATTCGATGATTCTAGGATTTGCCATGCATGGAAAGGCTGAAGCAGCATTCGAATATTTTGATCGCATGGTTCATGAGGAAGGGTTAGTGCCCAATTCTATCACATTCAATGGTGTATTGAGTGCTTGCAATCATAGTGGTTTGATAGTTGAGGGTCGCAAGTATTTTGATATCATGATTAGTGAATACAAAATAGAGCCAGTGCTGGAGCACTATGGAAGCCTGGTTGATCTCTTTGCTCGAGCTGGCCTCATTGATGAGGCGCTTGATCTTGTCTCAAACATGCCCATGAAACCTGACGCAGTGATCTGGAGGAGTCTTCTAGATGCCTGTTCCAAGAAAAATGTAGGTCTAGAGCTAAGTGAAGAAGTGGCTAGGCAGATCATCATGTCTGAAGGTTCTGTTTGTAGTGGTGTTTATGTTCTTCTTTCCAGAGTCTATGCAGCAGCTAGTCAGTGGGATGAGGTTGGGTTGATAAGAAAATTGATGACTGATAAGGGAGTGACGAAAGAGCCTGGCTGTAGCTCAATAGAGATAGCTGGTATTGCCCATGAGTTCTTCTCTGGGGACACATCTCACTCAAGAACTAAAGAAATATACGAACTTTTAGTTGTCATAAAATGCCAACTGGAGGCAATAGGGTATGTTCATGATGTTTCACAAGCACCGATAATAGACGAACTTATTGATGGTAAACAACATTCACTTACGCTGCACAGCGCCATTGCTTTTGGGCTCAAACTTACAGCCAGTGGTGCCGATTCATATATTCAAGAACCTCAAGAGTCTGCAACGATTGTCACAAGAGTCGCAACGCGACCAAAATGATTTCTAAAACCTATAATGTGGATATAATTTTAAGAGATCGTGCTCGATTCCATCATTTCAGAGATGGCTCACGTTCATGTATGGATTATTGGTGACTGTTTGTTGTTCTAAGTTGTATGTATCAACCGTCATCGACAGCTGTTCTGTAAATGAAAAGGTCGCTCTGATAGTCTGAAACAAATTTATACCTGAATTCATGCTACCTGTAATTCTATTGTGAAAAACCGATTTTTTTTTTTGTTTTCATGTCAAGTTGGGCTTTAGGCAGTTCTATGGAATATTCAAATGTCTACTTTTGGTCGTTTTGACTGCCCCTAGCTGTCTGCGCAGTTGTTTTCACAATGCGAAAACATGCGTACAAACTTGAACAATATCTTCATAAAAAAAAACAATATATACGAGTTAAATTTGTCTGGTGGAGAGGTTCATATGAAACCACAGAATGGAAAATTTAACTATACAAAATGTCTCAACAGTCAACACAATTGACAGCCAGGACACACCACTGAATAAAAGGGGAGTAGTTCAAATCTAGAGGTGCTCAAAAGAATATACACAAAAATCAGTTGCAAGTTTGCTATAAAGCCCCCCCCCCCCCCCGGAAGAGAAAATGTTACACAAGCAGGAAATCGAGGCCATGAAATCATTAAAAAACAAGGTTATATTTTGCAAAAATTATAATTTCGGGATTATGATATTATAATTAATGGAATTATAATCTCAAGATTATTAATCCTAGAATTAAATAAACTTGAGATTATAATATTTGATCGAATATGATATTAAATAGTCCCTAATATTAAGTCATTTTATAATTCTTGAACTAATAGTTCAAAGTACAAATTTAAATACAAACAAGACACTTGACATTAACAGGTTTGCTTATTTAAGTGTAATTTTTACCAACAAACATAACTTTGAAATTATAATCCTCGTAAACAAACATGACCTTAAGACTTTCAAGATATAAATAGATATTGCTGCCAGTATTATGCCTTCTTTAGCTTTCGTCACTCGGGGAACTTATCTACTCATGCCATAGACATCAAAGCTGAGCAAGAGATGTAAGCCTCTCAAACCGATTCGTTTAATGTTTCCAACAAGTGAAAGGAGAAGCCTGGTGTAGAAGGTACAGAACATGAAGTTGTCTATTTGATGCCATAGACATCAAAGCTGAGCAAGAGATGTAAGCCTCTAAACTGATTCGTTTAATGTTTCCATCAAGTGAAAGGAGAAGCCTGGTGTAGAAGGTTCAGAACATGAAGTTGTCTATTTGTTCGAAACAGTAAGGCAACCTCACTGCAACTTATAAAGGTATTCCAGTTTTCACCAAGTCCTTCACCACTGATACACCTGAAATCAAGATAAAAAATGGTAAGCAAAAAGATTGCTGATTATCCATCAATATGTCGTGTTTAAATGCAAACTGAAAAAGCATTGATTGATTAATTTAGCTGCAACAAAAGATATCATGCTTTAACCCTCCTTACGTGAGCAGAGGTATATGCTTGTGTGTTCTGTGAGCATATTCATGTATATGAATAAAATTGAATAAATGAATTGACATGTGCACCTTATTCTAGAGATCGATCTGATAAAGATGAATTATCACCAATTCCTTATTACCACACTTACAGACCAGACTAGTAACTCCATTATTTTAGTCAAGCCTCAAGATTATACGTGTATTGATGATTTCTTGGAAGATTAACAAGGTTCCCCTTCCGTTGAGCTCATAAAGGTGGGAACTGCCTCTAGGCCTAGTCATTTGATTGGAAAACTGGGCCATCTAAAAATAATAAGCAACACTATCAAGAAACCAAAGCCATTTTTGAATCAAAGTATGTATCTAGCATTTGTACTTCGATTACTTGTAATTTTTGCTACAAAATTCTACACAGAGAATGAGTTTTCAAAATTCATAGTGACATCATTTGACATCAAATAATGAAGTAAAATAGAATAAAGAACCATTGTATATCTTCAATTTTACATCACAATCTAATTATCTCGTCTACAATATAAAACTAGAAACTCAATAAATTTTTAAAGGATAAACATGAACTAAAATTATATTCTCAAAAATTGCAAATTTTGCAAATAAGACTGTTTTTGCAGAATGAAGGTAGTAATTCGAATCAAAGGCTCACCTTCTGGAGAGGATTGCACTACAACAACATTCATAGTCACATTATTAGGAGGAAGCTGCAATCTAAGAGGGTAAAGCTTTCCATTCAATGGGCTCCGCGAACAAACAGTTATATCGGTAAGGCCAGTCTCCTCCTCCAACCTATGGGTCAACTCATCAACCCCATTCCCCTTGAACGTAATTACAAACTCCTTATCATCCTCATCTACATCCCCATATTCATTTGCAACATGATAATATATAGTCCTCCCTTCTTCCCTCTTCGGAGGAGAATTTACAAGCGAATCAGCTGACTGCAATCAATCAAACAACAAAACACAAAATCAACAAGAAGAACAAAAATAGGCCTAATAAAGAAATAAAATCAGCAAAAATAGTCCCATTCGACCAATTTTATTTTTTTTTCCCAATTAAAAAATAAGTCCCACTTTTTTTGATGGCACTATAAAATGATACAAACTACATCACTAACTAAATTTAGAGGTAAACACGAAATAGAAATATATTTTTTTATTCTATTTTTATTTTTATGGGACAGGAAGTATATTGGGATTTAAGAATCAAACCTCTTGTCTAGAAAAACTGGCAGAGGAACCAGTAGAAGGCGAGCTAGAATCAGAAAAAGCGAAAGAATCAGCGTGAGGAATCAACTTGGGCGGCGGCTTTCCCTCCGGCGATTGGACCACGATCTCGACAACGTCAACATGCCAAAATATCCATTCTTGGGTGGCGGTCCAATGAGGGATATCATGAGTAACAGAGTTTCTCCAGGGCGGCAGGCCGCCGTTGGCGCGGAGGAACTGGCCGTAGCGAGTCCTAAGCTTGACCTGGCCGTGACCATCTCGAATGGGCTCCCACTCGATGGAGGAATCAAGGCGGCGGGGGAGAGTTTGAAGGACTTTGTGGCCGGTCATGCCGAGGAGAAATGGGTGATTGGTGGCCGTGAGGTACTTGTTGTAGCAGCTCTTGAGGCGGATTATGTTGTGGGTCATGTTGTTGTCATCGGCGAGAAATTCGACTGTCCAACGGGCGTTCTTGGAGGATCCGTTGCGGTC
The DNA here is from genome assembly GCA_947179155.2 of Hedera helix. Classification (NCBI taxonomy): domain Eukaryota; kingdom Viridiplantae; phylum Streptophyta; class Magnoliopsida; order Apiales; family Araliaceae; genus Hedera; species Hedera helix. Next base: position 44,831,643 of record OX359277.1, read on the forward strand.
TTGGCTGACGGATTCTTCGTCTTCCTCGGCGGTAAGGTACTTGTCGTGGTGGCTCCGGAGGCGGACTGCCTTGGCGTGTTGGAAGAGATCCATTGCCGTTATTTGCTGACGAACTGTAAATGAACTGCTCTGTTTTTTTATACAATGATGGAAATTAGCAGTATCATTCAGAAATGGTAGTAACGGTCGTTAGTTGTAGAGTCTTTTAGTGAGAGACTGGCTAGAGATTTTATCTATCGAGGAAGGAGAAAAAATGAGATATTGATTGAAAAATACAATGAAAAACTCATGATAATAATTTATATAATAATTCTTATAAAAATAATAAAAATTATTATTATAATTATTATTCATAAAAAAGCTCGATATTGATTATACATTCAGCGCCACATATGATAGACGTTAGACGGGTACTTATTCATTTAGGTGACCCGATTTGGTCACGCGCGTGTTATGTATGCATTTTGCGTGGGAAACTCATTGATTAGCCAAGATCCAAACAAGAGTCTGGTAGGTATAACTTAGAAGCAGCCAAGAAACTAATCCATTACCATTGATTGTGTCAATAAATAATACTGGGCCCTAAGAACTACCTCCTTTTTTTTCTTTTCTTTTCTTTTTTAATATTTATTTCATATTTTTTATTAAATATTTATTTTAAAAAATTAATATTTTTACAAATAAAATTAATAATTTTTCAAGTTACTTCTCACACATATAGTAAATAAATCACGTATTCATATAAATATTTTTATAAAAATATAAAATTTTATTTGTAAAAATATCATTATCCTTATTTTGTTTATAGAAACACTCTCATAAGAGGGGTTAAATGGTTAAATTTTGTTAAGCACGAATTAAAAGAAGGGAAAACTTAACATGTACTCTAAGGACACATGTTAAATACACAATTCAAGAGAATATTCTTTTGAACTGTGTGCATATTCTCTTAATTTTTGCATTTGCACTAAATTCAAGAGAATATGTACACAGTTCAAAAAAATATTCTCTTGAACTGTATCATTAACATGTGTCTTTAGAACACATGTTACGAACCCTTAAAAGAATATAACTAGTAACCTTTTTTTTGGTCTAATAAATAAGAAAAAAAATATTAGAAGATCAAGTAAAACTAGCTAATACATGTGCAAGCAAAGCATATTACTAGACGCACATGCAAAAAACTAATGGTTTTTAAATTTCGACTATTGACGCAGTGGTTTAAATTTAGTCCTAGAACGAGTCGTAAATTTGAATGTCCTAAGTTCGAGTTCCATTTATAACAATAGATCCTTAACAAGTATCAGAACCACGGATCGCATGTTCAGAACAGAGAAACTTGGCTTTTAACCAACAAGCAATCTCCAAGGATCCCCAACAAACAATAATATTCAAATCGTGTTATCCGAGAAATGACTACTTTCTGAATGACTCGACACCCCAGTACGTACCTTAGCTTAATCAGAAGGAAGTTGTATTAATTATTTATCTTTAAAACAAATATTAATATATAATAATTAAACATTATATTAAATATTATATTTATTTATATTATTAAAAAATAAATATAATATTAAAATTTATATTATATCTTACTTTTTAATATTATAAATAAATATAATATTTAATTGTACGTATAAACTTGTCTTTATTAATGAATAAATTGTGGCTTATGTTACTCCAAAACACAAATGATCTAATTAGGAAACGAACAAAATTTACGACGCATGGAAATTTCTAATGTATGTTTATGGCTAACTAGGGGAGTATTAAGCCTGCCTGTTCAAGGTGATAAAAGAATTATTAACAAATACTAGCATTAATTAATTAATTAGGCATTAATTCATAAAATCTTTTCATAGGATATATATATATATATGTATATGTATATGTATCTTCTGATAACAATAAATAAAAACAAAAAATCTGAGTTCATATTTTCCGATGAATGAATATTCGTGTGATGAATCTTATAAAAACTTGTCAAAAATAATATTTGTTAATGACCACTAGAATTTAATTACTACTTCAACTTATTTAGTAATATTTCACGTGATAAAATTTACTTTAGTAAAAAGATACGAGTAAAAGTCACAGGGGTAGGCTCAGGCCAAATAAATCAGTTCTACGTCCATTATTATTATTATCTTAAAAATATAAACTTACACTTTAACAACCCCTTGCGTACCAGTTTGGTAACTTAATTTGGAAGAAAGGGAAGAGACGGTTATTTCTTCTAATTAGTTGGAAAAGAAGAACTTTCTCCTCTCATAAATAAAGTGGAATAAAATGGCACGTGATCATTGTAATACTAGTGTACTTTTGGCACCTTTTTGTGACTAGGGGAAGTAGTCTGAAGTGTAGTTTACTAGTGGAGCTGGATGGCGGTGAGGGTTATATATATATATATATTTTGGGCTTTTCAACTTGAGCAGAGCTGTTAGATATACGGTTAAATGTCCAATCCAATCATCTTTGTGAGTGGTGGAGACTGATTCTTCTTCCCATACTCAACACTCGCTGTAGTTTAAGCATTTTTTTCTCTTTTACTTTCACATTGTTATTAGAGGTGGCAAACGGCCGGATTATTGGTGGTTCGGATCAAAATAAATTAGCTTTTTACGAGTTGAAAAAATGAAGTTTGGGCTGGGCTGGACCGATCTGCGGGTTATTTAGTATTTTATAATTTATTTATTTATTTTAATATATTTACAACTATAACATATATTTTGAAATAAATACTAACTCTAATTATTTATAATTATGACACACAATTTTTAAAAATCATTTAATATTATTATTAGTAAATGAAATAAAACAATCAAAAAATTTATAGACATTTTATAGTCATATATATTAAAATGTAATTAATTTTGTGATTAATAAATTGATAAATGTATATAATATCAAAATTAAAAATAAGAGAGTAAAAGAAAGACTAAAGGTCATATATATATATATATATATATATATATATATATATATATATATTTATAATATTTTTTTTGCATTATTATTCAAGATCACATGTTAGAGTTTATTTTTATATTTTTCATAATTTCCTACTTAATTCATTTTTTAAGTTAACATTATTTTTTATCAATAACATTAAGCAATAATAATAATTAAATTTTTTTAGCCAAACTCACGGGCCGGGCTAAAATGGGCCTAGCCAAAAAAGCCCAGTTTTCCCTGAATTACATTTTGCCAATTCAAAGTCCATTTTTAAAGGACAAATTGAGTCGGCCCAAGAGTCCGGACCAATTTGTCGGATCTAATTGTTATACTGCAAAACTAGTTAAAAATGAACAGCTTGGTCGCCATTCTCACGCCTAGAGATTATTTTAGATGGTCAATATATTATTCTCTTTCTAAGGTAGGGGCGTGTGTGTGTATATATATATATATATATATATATATATATATATATATATATATATATAAGGACAATTTTTTTTAAGAATTTATAAAAGTTACACGTAATAGTATATTTTTAAAACTTTGTATATACTACTAACAACAAATAAAAGTCCTTGATTTTGTCGCGCCAATTTTGATAGAAGAGTTAGCTCAAGTGATAGTGGACAGCTTGATGATTATCTAGTACGTGTCATGTTACGAATTTAAAATTTCCTAGAACAGTTAAAAAAGAATCACAATAATTAGGGATACATAGATCAATGAAATGAATATAAGATAAAGAAATTGTCACAACTATTAATGATGTGTATATATATATATAAAAGAATGAAATAAGTCTTCATATAGGTTGATGCCAAAAGTGTGCTATATACTCTCTTCTTCTTTAATTCAAAACGGACCACTGTTAAGAGAAAAAATAATTATTTTTTTAATAATACCTCTAATATTATTTGTTAAAAATGTATCCTCAATATACTTGGAAACAAAAGCAGCAGTATAATAGAAATTTTATAATAAGAAAATATAAATATATCTCTAAGACTATATATATATATATATAGGAAACATATATAGTTATATTTCATGTCACACGACATATATCCTCTAACTGTCGTTGGTCGACTGACTGTCATCCTTCCGGCCAGGTCCGGTTGAGTCACCAAAGAAATAATCTTCGAATTAATGAAAACGTTTACGTACCAACTATAAATATTCATACTAATGAATTAGGAGTATAATCCAACTGCAGAATTGGTTACTAAAATACTATCTACCAAAAAGAAGTAAAAACAGTAGGTATGACCCTTTCTTCTAATCAGATTTAAATTTTGTCCAGATTTTGAGAAAAACATACCTTGTTTGAAACAAGCCTAGGTGAGTTTCCGGCAGAGACTATCGACACCGGCGACCCGAGGCCGTCCAAGCTGGAAAGCTCATCGGAAAGCGAAGAAAAAGTTGAAACTAATGAAAAATAATCGTTTAACTGCTCATCTTCAGGTATATCTACACCCTCCACTCCCCACAAAACCCAGTTCTGAGCTGAGCCGGTATGAGGACGTTTATCATGCGTGACAGAGTTCCTCCACGGCGGCGTCCCTCCGTTCCCTCGTAATAACGTACCACCAAAACATCTAAGCTTCACCTGAAACCCGTCTCGTATCGGCTGCCACTCGATTGATAAGTCCTTCATGTTGCCGGGTATGGTTTGAAGAACCTTGTTTCCTGTCATGCCCAGATGTAAAGGGGAATTGGAGGCGGTGAGATATTGGCCGTGACAACTTTTGAGGCGGATAACGTGACTGTTGGTGTCAACGAACTCCACCAGCCACCGGGCTTTACGTGATGAACCGTCACGGCTCTGCCGGACGGTTTGTTGGTCATCGTCGGCCACTAGGTATTTGTCAAGGTGGCTCTTAAGTCTAACAGCTTGCCTGTTGAAGAACTCCATGTATATATATAGCGATCTAATGATTGAGAGCAATGATTATTATGGATCAGTAGCTAAAAGAGAGTCTTTGTTTATATAAAATTGTACTAGTAACTTGTAAGAAAGAAAAGAAGAAATTTGTCTGAGGGGATTTGTTTTTCGATAGGGGGATAGAGAGAGAGAGAGAGAGAGAGGGTATTAGAATAGTAGGAGCAGAAAGAGTTTTTGTGATTGATATATTTATTGGTGGATTATATCATACAGCTGAGCTGGATATCAGCAAACAATGGTTGCAATTTGCTAAGGGTGTGTGAAATATTGGTGAATAAATATGTAAATGGAGCTAGGACCAAGATTAATTAGAAGGAATTAATGGGTTGACGAAATGAAACGCTTCCAAAATGAAATTTCGAGGTGGCATGGCAATTGGCAGGCATACACCCACCCACCCACGCGTCCGTCCGTAGAGAGCAAGCGTGCAAACATCCTTATGCTACGTACCAATCCACACAAACTGTCTATGCTTTGTAAAATTTGAGTGGAAACGAGGTTGGTAGAGAAGCAACAGTAATACAAGGGGATCGGGTGAATAATGCATAAGCTATATATTCCCCCCCACGTACGTACTCCACGGAGGAGATATGGTCCTCTATATATGTCTAGAAGTTGAAGTTAATAATTCAAAGATCGAACAGTCCAGTCCCGGATAACATTACTCGGCAGCATCGATCAGTTGAATTTAGTTTAAAATGAAGTTAATTCAGTGTCGTAAAGCATTTATTTAATTAGTACGATTGATCAGTTTAATGTGAATTAATTTTATGTAAAAGGAAAATAGAATACAAGGGCTGTTCGACATCAACTTATAAGTTGTTTAATCCAATTTATAAGTTAGTTTTTAAAAAAAGTTGTTCGGAATTGACTTAAATCTCAACTTAGAAGTGGACATATAAGTCATTTTTTAAAAGTTGGTCAAACCTTATAAAAGGTCTATTTTGCCCTTTTTATTTTTTAATCTTTTTTTTATTGAATGATATTTTAGTAATCTTTATATTTTATTTTAATTTATAAGTCATTATTAACCGAACACATCTGTAATTATTATTTATAATTTTTGACTTATAAATAAAAGTGATGTCAAACACTTTTACTTATAAATCTGCTAAAATTTTAACTTATAAATTTATTAAAATTTTAATTTTAAAAAAAAAAAATTTACTCCCGAAGAGACCCTAATAAGTGAGGTGATTATATATGCAGCAAGTATAATTAGCCGAATCATGAGGCAAGTGCTTCTTGCAGGCTAGGAAGGGACTCTTTAGATATATATATGCTGGCTGGGATATTACTAATTAAATAAAGCAACTAAAAAGAGACAATTAATTATGGCAAAAGTCATGTTTCGCAAGCATGCATGCTTTTTGGAGTAAACCCAACGTACCCTTCTCCGTTGGTCTATTTTATACTACGTACGACATAGGCACATAGCATGACCACGGAACCTAGCTAGCTAACGATCGATATAACATGTAAGTCTTCTATCTATATAAGAGTATTAATTCTCTCCATCTTTCAATTTCAAAAGGGCATGCATCATACGATTATATATATAGGGTTCATTTAATGTGTGTTATAATAATACACATTAAATGTAAAAAATAAGAGATGAGATTTATTAAAAATTATTTTTTTATATAATTATACTGAATTCAATACATGAGATTCACTAGTATATTATTTTTTTATATATTGAATTCAGTGCGCCTACATAAATAAATAATATTATATATTATTTTTCGCGCTTAGTGTGTGACCTAAGGACACATATTAAGAAAATCCATATATATTTTCCTTTTACAAAAATCAAGCAAATAAACTATTTTGTTCTATACACACACATGAATAGTGTTAGAATAATATATATTGAAAATTATTTCATAAATAAACTCACACTTTTTTAATCTATGTGAAATCATCATCAATATTTTATTGGACCCTTTCTTTCTTTCTGATGCTAATTATACCATATTTGCGTATATACTCCTTGTTATAAAACGAATTACTACGTACGGATTGAGAACCATGCATATTTATAATTATTATTATGTAGAACACAACACGGAGGAAAAGATTTTGTATCATTTCAATATCATAAAATTCACTCACGTGCACATGCACATGCACAGGACCTCCTAGATATATTGTGAACTTCTAAAGCTGAAAACTGTAGTCTTTGACCGACTGATTCGAAAAAGTTTCTCAATTTTATAAAAACAGTCATATTCTTTTTTAATTATTTGGAATTTTTCATTACATATTTGCTTAATTTTCAAGAGAGTGATCGATGATTACATTCAAGTAGCCTGATCAAGCCTAGCCTAGTCTAGCCTAGGTGGGGGGCAGACAAAATGAATACGTAATTTAGTGAATATATAGTCCAAGGATTTACTAATATTTTCAGTTAATAAATCAATTTTTTAAAAAGTTTGTAACCAATCAATGCATGACTTTTGTGGTATAAACTAACTAATACTGTGTCGTTTACTAAGATTTAAAACTCAAGACTCATGTTTAACGTGTGCCCTAAAGACACACACTAAGCACAGAAAATAAGAGATGAGATTCGTTAAAAATTATTTCTTTATATAGTTGCACTGAATTCAATACATGAGATCCACTAGTATATTATTTTTTTATACATTGAATTTAGTGTACCTATATAAATAAATAATATTATATATTATTTTTTAAACTTAACATGTGCCCTAAATACACACATTAAGAAAATCCCATGTTTTATACCAACTTTTCTGATCGAATCAACAACTATTCAACCATATTTTTCTTTTTGGGTCCACAACAGTACGAATAAATACTAGTACCGTTCCAAAATTTCCAATATATATGTATATATATATAGCATGTAGGAGGACCTAGCTAGGTTGAGTTCGAATCACCAATCTCCATGTGGAGTAATATATGCACTAATTACCAATCTGCCATAGAGGATTTGGGTTTGTAGCTCCGCAAACTTATTTAGATAATCCAAGTGGGTCGAATTTCTTAATGCAGTTTATTATAAGAAAAGCTGATATAATTAATAAAATACATTGATATATTAGTATGTTATGTAAATTTTAATATAAAAAATAAAAAGTAATAGTTTCACATAAATTTTACTCATTAGAATATCAATTATCTTTAAATAAAAGTCAACAGAAAAATAAAAGGAAAATGATAGGTAAAAGGCAAAGCAAAGAACCAAATGAGAATAGAAGAATTGGGTCCCCAATGAAATGGAATGCCCAGTGATGCAATATGATCATAGACTCCTTTTTACCAAAGTGATATCCTCCATATAAATAGTCAAAAAGAGAGCAATCAGTCAGATTTTTTTTTGGTGTGTGCAGTAAAATACACTAGTTACTCCCTCCCTCAGCCTTATCTTTCGACTTTCATTGGTTTTGTCTTGATTCCCATCCTCCCTTCACGTGATACCCTCTTTCCTCTCTCTCGACACCCTCCACAGTCCATAGCCACAGTTTGTGTTCTGCTCCCAACAACCTAGGCAGGGCAATGACCTCAATCTCTAGGTCTCAAGCTACATTTCTATTCACTTCATTTCCACAGTACCAATTTGAGCTCAATCTGGATCAATCAATACTTTTACATCTTAATTTAATTTCTCATTGATGTCCGTAGTACCAGTTTGAACTTTCACCCATGCCTCCTGTTAGGATGAATATTTCGCTAAGCCTGGTCTGGTAAATATATGATGGGCTAGGCCCAACGGAACATCAGCTTGGCAAATTCTTATGAGGACTCCTAAGTCCGATAGGCTTGGGATAGGTCCCTAACCAATCTGGACTGTGGCTATTTACTATATCTAATCCGAATTAGAATAGGAGTCAGGTTCTTAGATGGTTTAGGAGATTACCTTCCTATTCAAACTATACCACGTTGAGGGACAATCCTAAAAGGAATCGGTAAGAGTCAGGTATGCACTATAAATACCCAGTCAATGATGGAGGAAGGGGTTACGCACACATACACTTTACTACCATATTAAGTACTTGGACCTCCATTGTTGACCTTTCTGAGAACCTTCACTAACTCTTACGCCGGAGGAGTCCACCAACGGCCCAAGCCGTTAGGACTTTTGTGCAGGTATCTTATCCGGACGGCCAGCAGGACAGCCGGACAAAACCAGGCGTCAACATTGGCGCTAGAAGGAGGGGCCAAGTAAAATTTCCATCAATCAACATTGATATGGAAACTTCACACTCGCAAAGTTATTCACGGCGACCAACACCCTCCCAGTCTCGCCGGGAGACGGCGGCTGAGAAAGAACGTCGCCTCCAGATAATCCTCGACAGGAAAAAGGCTCTAGATATCCAGCAGAAAGAGCTTGACAAACAATACGAGGAATTAACCGAAACAGGGGACAATCTCTCGAGCCAGAGAGGCTCGGCCTCCCGCTCAGACCACCGGGGCAGACGGGAAGACAGACACACGGAACGCCGTAGAGGTGGCCCCCAACCCCGAGAAAAGGAATTGACCCGCTCCAAGTCGATCTGGACGGCGGATTTGAGGAAGCGAGCCAGATCACCCTCCAAAAGGGATAGGGAGGACAGACGCAGCCATGGGAGCCATACTGGAGAATCCTCACCCAAGAAGGCTTCGGACAAGTACTATGGGTCCAAGAAGGCCCGGTTCTCCCCGTTCTCAAAGGATTTGGAGGAAGCCAAAATCGATCGAAGTCGAAAAGTACCCAATTTGGAGATGTATGACGGAACGGGAGACCCGCATGATCACACCTACTCGTTCGAGCAAGCCATGCACTTCCATGGTCATGATGCAGTGGCGATGTGCCACCTATTTTTGTCTACTCTAAAGAAGACAGCTAGAGAATGGGTCACCTCTCTCCCGAACGGGTCTATTAAGTCATGGGAAGAACTTCAGGAACAATTTCATACCCGCTTCGGGAGCAATAAAAGACGGGCCAGAATGATGACCTCTCTACTACAAGTAAAACAGAAGCCGAATGAGACTCTTCGGCAGTATGTCAAAAGATTTCGGGAAGCTGTGTCTGAAATCAACGGAATCGATCCAAAGCAGGTAATCCAATTTTTAACTATGGGATTAAACGTTGACAAATCCAGCAGGTTGATCGAGGAACTCATCTCAAAAGCTCCAGAAACCCTATCGGAAACTTACGAGAAAGTAGACAAGTTTGTAGAATTGGAAGAGGCTCTTGCCAATCTTCGGGGCTCTTCGAAAAACACGGGTGAGTTTCACCAGAGAAACCCCGAAGACGAAAGCGCCGAGAAGAAATCCAGTGGTTCCGGTAAAAAGGGTAATGACCGAAGGGATTCTAGCCGAGATCGACAGCAAAAGAACCATCCCCCGAGGGATAGAGGGGGTGCCGACAAGGATTACACACCCCTGAATACAAACAAAAGTAACATCGTGAAAGCGATAAAAAACGAACCCTTCTATGAAAAACCCCCGAAGATTCGGGTTTTCGCAAGGCAAAAGAACGGGGATAGATATTGCACCTACCATGAAGCAAAAGGACATGATACCGAGGAGTGTTACCAGCTCAAAGACTTCCTAGAAAAACAGATACGGAAGGGTAACCTCGACTGTTACATCGCCGATTCTCATCGACAATCAGCCTTTGATCGCTTAGAACCACCTCCACCCGCTTCAGAGGCAAGAGGAGTGGTTGATGTCATTTCCGGAGGATTGATCACTGTTCTGTCTAACCGAAAGAGGAAAGCCTTCGGAAGAGAAGTCCATCAAGTGTCCGGTAAACCCCAGGATATCAAGACCGACCCCATCACTTTCTCCGACGATGATTACCCGTCGGGAATGGTTATTCCGCATCAGGACGCACTGGTCATCACAGCTCAGGTCGGTACTATGGATATGAAGAGGATGCTTATTGATAATGGGAGTTCAGTCGACGTGCTCTATAGCCAAGCATACAATCGGCTGGACTTGGGAGGAAGGAAACTGGAAATCTGCAATGAGTCCCCCTTATATGGCTTCGGGAATAACCCGGTCCGTATAGCAGGGACGATCGAATTGCCTGTGATTTTCGGGACTGCCCCAAAGCAAGCTTCCATCATGGTCCGTTTCTATGTAGTCCAGGTGGAAAGTAACTACAATGCCATCTTGGGAAGAACGACTCTGTCAGCATTGAAAGCCGTTACCTCTATCCCGCATTTAAAAATGAAATTCCCAACAAAGAATGGGATCGGGGAATCAGTCGGCGACCAAGATCTTTCCCGAAGATGTTATCTACAGACCATTCAGGCATCCCCTATCATCGACAGCAAACAGAAAGCCACCATGAAGATTGAGCTCGAGCCTTTCACTGAGGGATGTACCGAGCCAATAGCAACACCCGCCGAAGATACGGCCCAGGTCCCGTTATTTCAAGAAGATGACGAAAGAACGGTACAGATTGGGACAGGCCTTCAGGAAAAAACCAGAGCACGGTTGGTGGCCCTTTTACAACAATACTCAGATATCTTTGCTTGGGTCCCAGCCGATATGCCAGGCATTGATAAGACCGTGGCCGTGCACCAGCTGAGTGTAAAGCCGAACTCAAAACCTGTTAAGCAAAAGCGAAGGAACATAGCTCCCGAAAGACAACAAGTAATTGACGACGAAATCGAAAAACTTCTGGCTGCTGACTTCATCTTTGAAATCAATTATCCAGAATGGCTCGCGAATGTGGTACTGGTTAAAAAGCATAATGGGAAGTGGAGGATGTGCGTGGATTATACAGATCTGAATAAAGCGTGTCCGAAAGATTACTACCCTCTCCCGAATATCGATCAACTGATTGATTCCACTTCGGGTCATACTGTGATGAGCTTCCTGGATGCTTTCTCGGGATACAATCAAATTGCCATGCATGAAAGCGATATCCCTAAGACATCTTTTATCACTCACCGAGCCATCTACGCGTACAAAGTGATGTCCTTCGGATTAATCAATGCGGGGGCCACTTATCAGAGAATGATGAACAAAGTGTTCAGCGGCCAAATCGGGAGAAATATGGAAGTCTATGTTGATGATATGATTGTTCGAAGCATGAGCGAAGAAGATCATCTAGCCGACCTGAAAGAATGCTTTGCGAATGTCAGAACGCACAACATGAGACTTAACCCAACTAAATGTACATTCGGCCTCGGGTCAGGTAAATTCTTGGGATATATGGTTAGCCGAAGAGGGATTGAGGCAAATCCCGAAAAGATATCGGCTATCCTTGAAATGCAACCGCCGAAGAACTTCAAAGAAATTCAACGGTTGACAGGGAGGCTGGCAGCTCTTCGGCGGTTCGTGGCTCGACTAGCAGAGAAATGTCTCCCATTCTTCGGAACTTTGAAGGGAGCCCAGAATCAGAAAACTTTTCATTGGACCGAAGATTGCCAGGAGGCTTTTGAGCAGATTAAGAGATATATCTCTTCACCTCCGATTCTGAGTAAAGCACTGCCCGAGGAGGATCTACAAATATACCTCTCTGCCACATCCTTGGCAGTCGGGTCGGCTTTGATCAGAGAAGATCCACAAGGGCAAAAACCAGTCTATTACGTAAGCCATGTTCTTCGGGATGCTGAAACAAGGTATCCAAATTTAGAAAAGTTGGCTTACGCACTGGTTATCTCCAGTCGGAAACTCAGACATTACTTCCAGGGGCGGACTATTATCGTCCTCACTGACCAGCCATTACGGAAGATCCTTTATAGGCCCGAATCTTCGGGAAGGCTTGCAGCATGGGCCATCGAGCTGAGCCAGTTTAATGTAGAGTTTCGCCCTCGGACAGCAATCAAAGCACAAGCACTCATTGACTTTATCATCGAGTGCTCATTCCGTAATGATCTAGAGGACAAGGAACCCGACTGTGATAAACTGACATCAACACCTGAAGAAATTGTATGGACTCTGTTCGTGGACGGATCCGCTACTGGGACGAAGAGTGGGGCCGGCATCATCCTCACTTCTCCCGAAGGTTTCAAAATACAACAATCTATACGATTTGGGTTCATAGCCACAAACAACATCGCCGAATATGAAGCACTTGTGGCAGGGCTAAAGCTAGCCCGAAGTTTGGAGGTAAAGAACTTGGCAATATACAGCGACTCCCAACTGGTGGTGAAACAAGTGTTGGGAGAATATGAGGCAAAAGAAGTTCATTTACAGGCCTATCTCCAACTAGTTCGGTCACTGTTGGCATTCTTCCCGAAATACCAGCTCATAGGAGTAGTCAGATCGGAAAATACAATGGCCGATGCCCTTTCCAAGTTGGCAACCACCGATCAAGGGGAACTAGACGGAGCAGTATATTTAGAAAATCTTCAGCATCCAAGCACCTTGGTTCAAACAATAATGGATATTGAACAGACAAATTCTTGGATGACCCCGATCATTCAATTCCTTCTGACCGGCGAATTGCCCGAAGACAAGTCTATGGCCCGAAGGATCAAGTACAAATCCACCAAGTATTGTATCACGAATGATCAGCTGTACCGAAGATCTTATTCTTCACCACTGCTCCGATGCCTCGACCCTAGGGAATCTGATTATGCTCTTCGAGAAGTTCATGAAGGTATCTGCGGTGACCATGTGGGAGCAAAGGCACTGGCCCATAAAATTTTGCGACAAGGATATTTTTGGCCGACAATGCTTGAAGATGCCAAAGACTTCGTCAAAAAATGTCATAAATGTCAGATATTTGCATCTGTACCACACCAACCTCCCGAGGAGTTATCCCCGATACTCTCTCCGATCCCCTTTTCTGTATGGGGAATAGACATATTGGGCCCTCTTCCACAGGGTAAGGGACAAGTGAAGTTTGTGATTGTCGCCATCGATTATTTCACCAAGTGGGTAGAAGCCAAACCACTTGCCAAGATCACCGAGCACACATGTCTCCAATTCTTCAAAGAACAAGTGGTCTACCGGTTCGGCATCCCGATGATCTTAGTCTCTGACAACGGACTTCAGTTTGTTGGTAAAACTTTCGAAGGGTTCTTATCAGAACTTAATATCCAGCATCGTCGGACTTCAGTAGCCCATCCACAAGCAAATGGTCAAGTAGAAGTTACAAACAGGACACTTCTTCATGGCATTAAAAGAAGACTGGAAGAGGCAAAGGGTGCCTGGCCCGAGGAGCTTTTGCATGTTCTTTGGGCCTACCGAACAACTCCTCGGACTACTACTGGGGAGACGCCTTTTAAGATGGCCTATGGTTCCGAAGCCCTAATACCTATTGAGATCGGAGTACCTTCTCCGAGGGTCTTAAATTTTGAGGAAATACTCAATAGCGAAGGTCTTCGGTTAAACCTCGACTTATTGGAAGAGGAGCGTGATTCAGTAGTCCTCAAATTGGCTGCTTACCAACAATGAACTGCTCGGCACTTCAACAAAAATGTCAAAAGAAGGTCATTCAATGTGGGCGATCTAGTTCTTCGGCAAGCCGAGGCATCCACCCCTAGGGAAACCGGCAAACTGATGCCAACATGGGAAGGACCATACTTAGTAATTGAAGTGTTGAAGGCCGGAACTTACAAGCTTCAGGGCATGGATGGGAAAAATGTTCCAAATACTTGGCATGCCGTTCGGCTTCGTAGGTATTATCAGTAGTTGGGTTACTTTGAATTTGTACTTAGTCAAATTTTGAGGCTGCATTTTAGCCGATAGGATTATCTTTTTCGATATTAATGAGAATATTTTTTACATCGTATTTCTGTATTTCTGTTTTGATACACACTTTCAAATTTATCTTCTAGCCTCATCGGGTCTTCACCCGATTAGGCTAGAGGGGGGTAAAGCAGTATAAGTAAACAGTTATACATGCAGACGATAAAATATAACTCATGAGAAAAGGGTAATAAAATAAACGATGAAGGCAAATCATTCCATTACAACCAAAAGTTGGAACCAACAGAAAAAAAAAAAAAACAAAGAAGAATGGTGATGATGACAAGTCTTTTACAAAAGAAATCATTCTTCGGGAAATACAATCCCTAGCTGATCGGGATCGTGACCCTTTCCCCTGGCAAGCTCCCGAGCATACTCAAATCCATCGCTGAACTCGTTCACGATGGAGGCATAGATGTCCGTCTGAAAATCATCCGAAGCTTTGTATTCCTCTATTACTTTTTGACGAAGCTCCGGAGTTAGGACACTCGGGGAGGCGGCAGTTATCGGCCCTTTCAACCAATCAGCCTCTTTCGATGCCCAACCTTCGACGATCTGCTCTATATTGTCCTTCAGATTTTTCATCCGATCTGTTTGAAGGTTGAGGAGGTCTCTTGACTGATCGAGTTGCTCTTGTTGGGATCGGACCTGAAACTCGAGCTCTTGACGGATCTTCACAAATTGGGTCTTATCCGCCTCAACTTGTTCGAGGACTTGCCTCATATGCTTCTCAGCATCCAATATTTGAGATTCAAGTCGGCTGATTTCCTTTTCTTTTTCGACCCTGGTCTTCCGAGCCGCCTCATAATCATTCTTCATAATGCGGAAGGCGTCGTGTTGGTGAATCAGTTGCTCTCGAATCTTTTGGTGATTTCTCACCGCTTCAGCACGCTCCCTCTCGAGCGCTTTCTGCTCGTCAGACACCTTCAGGAGAATCGCGTTTCCCTAACAAAATGGTGGTAAACCGAGGATGAATAGGTGAGAGTTTTATTCAATATTCAACAAGTAAAATCACAAGAAGACCTTTTACCTTTGCGTGAAAGGAGAACAACATCTCCATTAGTGTGTTTAGATCGGCTCCTTCGGTATCAGCGGCAGCAAAGGGAATCATCGAGGATCCCAAGGCATTGGTGTTCGGTACCTCCTCGGACCTTGTACCTTCGGTACTTACGGGGGGGTCAGCAGGGCCGTCTCTTTTGTTCGAAGGCTCTGCACCTTTGGCAATTTCTTTTTCCCCAGCTGGAGGAGGAGGGACGGTTGACTCCTCTGGCTGATTGAGGACGTCCAGCTCGGCGGAAAGATCGGTTGGGACCTTGGGAGGGAGTGGAACCTGTTTGGTTCTTGCCTCCAGGGAGGACTTCAGTACTAGTCTTCTCCTCTTAATCTTCGGTCTGCTAGACCCTGAATCCTCAGCAGCAGCCGCTTCCCCGCCCGTTGACGTGGTGATATCATCCCTTCCGGGAGCTCCCGGGGCAACTTCTGGAGTGACAGCAACTGGGGTCGGGTCTTTGGGTTTTGTGACCCTCAAACTGCGGCTTGCCCTTAACTTTTCAGCAGCACTTAGTTTACCCCTTGGAGCCCCGGCCGCTTCAAGTACGGCCTCATTGTCGGGATGCTTTCCTTGATCGGCCACTACAACATAGTCGGGACAGAGAAGTGAGTATCTTGAACATAATCGGAATAAAAAAAACAAGTTAGACGGAAGACTTACGACCGAATGAATACAACCAATCTTGATCATTGAGGAGATCCCGGTTCCACTTCATGGATGGTCTCTTGGAATACAAGACCTCGAACTCCTCCGACCGTTTTCGGGTGATCCTCTTCGGATTCAGCTGGTCTCTGTTCGGGTCAGCCCAAGGTCCGACCATCTCAGTGTCCGGTCCCTTAATGAAGAACCAGTCCCCGTGCCATCCCTTATTACTGGAGGGGGTGTCCATTAGGGTATCTCGTCCAGGGTTCTTTATTACTTGATAGAAGCCCTTTTCCTTATTATTGGTGATGGAAAAGAACTGAAAGAAGAAGTCTAAGGCGGGGAGGGTTGACTCGGAAGCACAGAAGGCAATAAAGCTGTTTATATGAATGTAAGAATTGGGGGATAACTGGTTCAAGCTGAGCCCTGTCGTGTGTAATAATTCAAGAACGAAGGGGCGAAGTGGGAATCGGACCCCGTATATCATAATCTGGCGATGGATCGGAATCCATCCCCCCTCTAACTGATAATACATCCTCTCACCAGCCCCGGGTCTCTTAATTTCATACGTTTCAGGAATATAAAATTCTGTATGGGCTAAATCGAAGTGGTGGTTACGGATGGAAGAGGGGGTGTTCGCCACTCTGTATAGGAGAGTAAAGTATTTACTCCTATTGTATTCTTCTACATCCCTCATCCTCTCAATAATTACTGGCTTCCACGGTGGACCCTCTGGGATCCCTATTTCGGCGACCGTGACCTCGTCTTCAACCCGGGAAGACGAAGCATGTGCTCTCGTGTCTTGTGTACTTTTAACCATTGTGAAAATATGGGAATAGAGTGTGAAGAACTTACTTGATGCAAAAATGAGGTTGATGGAGCGGTGGGCAGGTAGGAGCAGAACGGGAACAGAGCAATCGAAATGACAGATGGGAGTCTTTTTCTCTCAGATGTCTTTTCTTTAAGTTAACTGCTTCCAGTAGAAGCGGCGATTGTTCGACTTCCCTTATCTTATATGCCTTGTTTAATGGTCCGGATGCAATTGATCTAACGGATGGGGTGTCTTATCAGCATTTTACAGAGGCGTAATAAATGCCCACTCCCGCGTGCACGGGTCCAGCTGTCTTGGCACTATTTCGAAATTCAAACGGACGGAAGCTGAAAAGGTAGGGTAAATTATTGGGCTGAGCACGGTGGGCTTAGTAAAGATTTGGGCCTGGTTATTGCGTGTGGCCCAATGTTTGAAATTTCGTTCAATAGGGCCTAGGATCGCTTTGCAAGAACCTTTCCTATCGGTCTGATGCCTCCGGGCTCCCAATGCGCCTTTCCCATCGGTCTGATGCCTCCGGGCTCCCGATGGAGCCTTTCCCATCGGTCTGATGCCTCCGGGCTCCCGATGGAGCTTTCCCATCGGTCTGAGGCCTCCGGGCTCCCGGTGGAGCTTTCCCATCGGTATGATGCCTCCGGGATCCCGATGGAGCTTTCCCATCGGTCTGATGCATCCGGGCTCCCGATGGAGCTTTCCCATTGGTCTGAGGCCTCCGGTCTCCCGATGGTGCTTTCCTATCGGTTTTGATGCCTCCGGGATCCCGATGGAGCTTTCTTCCTCTGATACGTTGTCCCAGAATTCTTGAAAAGTTCAAGGAGGGTTTGCCTTCGGTCTAAACATTTTCTATGTTCCTGCACCTGGATTCCCGAAGAGTTATTTCCCTTTTGATCGGTGCATTTATATATACTTGTGGGGTAATTCATTCTACTCCCCTAGCACATTTATGTACTAAGGGAGTGGGGGGCAATGTTAGGATGAATATTTCGCTAAGCCTGGTCTGGTAAATATATGATGGGCTAGGCCCAACGGACCATCAGCTTGGCAAATTCTTATGAGGACTCCTAAGTCCGATAGGCTTGGGATAGGTCCCTAACCAATCTGGACTGTGGCTATTTACTATATCTAATCCGAATTAGAATAGGAGTCAGGTTCTTAGATGGTTTAGGAGATTACCTTCCTATTCAAACTATACCACGTTGAGGGACAATCCTAAAAGGAATCGGTAAGAGTCAGGTATGCACTATAAATACCCAGTCAATGATGGAGGAAGGGGTTACGCACACATACACTTTACTACTATATTAAGTACTTGGACCTCCATTGTTGACCTTTCTGAGAACCTTCACTAACTCTTACGCCGGAGGAGTCCACCAACGGCCCAAGCCGTTAGGACTTTTGTGCAGGTATCCGATCCGGACGGCCAGCAGGACAGCCGGACAAAACCAGGCGTCAACACCTCCATTAGTACCCCTTTCGCCACCGCTTGCAGCCACCTCCGCCGCCGTCCTCTTCTTGATATTTCTCCCACTCTCCGCCGCTCACACATGCTCACCGCCGGTGAATTCATGTCCACCTTTCACCTCCACTCTCCTCCCCTTTCCTTTCTCCTCCTCACCCGGCTGCGGCCACCCTTCTTTCCAAATCAAATGCTCCTCCCCACACTCCACTATTATAATCAACAACCTCTCCTTCTCTCTCCTTCGTTTTGAACCCAACTCCACCTCTCTTCTTCTGTCTCCTCAACCTCCCACCACTTCTCATCATCCGCAGCATAATTGCATTTCTCCTAAAAACTCTTTTTTTTCCATTCCCAATCTCTCCATCAATTTCTCTGCCTCTCCATTTCGAGTCTCTGATTCTTCTTGCTCTCGCCTTTCCCAACTCAGACCTTGCCCCCCTCCAAATCTCCCAAACTGCAGTCACTGTTCATGGGAATGCAAGCTCCTCCAAAACCCACTTCAAATTGTACATGACTGTGGATCTACGCGCCCCCGAGTCTCTCAACAGGGCTGCCAAGCTGACGTTTTGGGATATCTTGACAACTTCTTGAAATTGGGGATTGAGGTCGACTGGGATGAAGAGAAAGACCAAGACAGTTACTTTTCTGCTTGCAAGACTTGCCAGGTCAGCAATGGAGTTTGTGGATTCAATTCAACTGACGCGGACAAATATTTCATCTGTTTCAAATCCACACCTCGATTCTCACAACCTCTGATTCGTCAAGAAACCTTTACCCCCAATCGGGTTGCAGTTTTCTCCTTCATTTTCAATTTCTTCTGCGTGCTTATTGTTGTTTTAATTGGCACATTCATTTTCCGTTCAAAACAAAACTCATTATCAGCCAATGAAGAAGACCCAACAACTCTATTTCTTCACCGCCACCGCTCAGCTAGTCTCCTCCCACCTGTATTCACCTACGAGGAACTCGACTCCTCCACCAATCATTTCGACCCAAAACGCAAAATTGGGGACGGTGGGTTCGGGTCAGTCTTTCTAGGACAACTCCAAGATGGTCGCATTGTGGCAGTAAAACACCTTCACAAGCAGCACCCAACAAGCTCCAAAGCCTTTTCCGCCAAATCATTTTGCAATGAAATCTTGATTCTCTCTTCAATTAACCACCCAAATCTAGTCAAGCTTCATGGGTACTGTAGCGACCCAAGAGGGTTACTGTTAGTCTATGATTATGTCCCCAATGGCACTCTAGCCGACCATCTCCATGGCACAAAACGTTTGTACGGGTCATTACCTTGGGGCATTAGAGTAGAAATAGCACTGCAAACAGCATTGGCAATTGAATACCTACATTTCTCAGTGATGCCGCCAATTGTCCATAGAGATGTAACGTCTTCAAATATTTTTGTGGAGAGAGATATGAGGGTCAAAGTTGGAGATTTTGGACTTTCCAGGCTACTGATTTGCCAAGAAATTACAACCACCACAATGGTGAGTTCTGATTGTGTATGGACGGGACCACAGGGGACGCCGGGATATTTGGATCCGGACTATTATCGGTCATTTAGATTAACGGAGAAGAGTGATGTTTATAGTTTTGGGGTGATTTTGTTGGAGCTGATAACGGGTATGAGAGCTGTGGACCAGAGGAGAGAGAAAAGGGTGATGGCGTTGGCTGATTTGGTGGTGCCTAAAATACAGATGGGGCTGTTGCACCAGTTGGTGGACCCGGTTTTGGTGGTGAATAGGGAGGCGATGGACGGTGTTGGTGCGGTGGCGGAGCTGGCTTTCCGGTGTGTTGCGGCCGATAAGGACGACCGGCCGGATGCGAGAGAGGTGGTGGAGGAGTTGAGACGTATTAGGAGCTCGGCTAATGAGGTGGTCCCTGATAATGGGGCCGTAATGGTTTGAGTTTGGCGACGTGGGATTGGTTTCGGGTTCAGTTTAGTGTATGGGCACGTGTATATGCACGTGGGTGGATTTGGTAGATTGATCTGACTAGACTTGAGGTATCAGATTACTTTTGTCCATCTAGTGGGGTTCTCTCTTTTTCTTACAGACATAAATTTTGGGAGGTTATGTGTAAGCTTAATGTAATGAAACTGAGATTAAGTATAATGAAAATATGTTATTATAATAAAAGTGTTGGGAATTATGTTTTTAAAAAAAACTGATACAAAATTAAAGGGAGTTTAAGTTTATTTAAAATAATTTTATAGTGTAGTCAATGATACAAAATTAAAGATAAAAAAGAAATTAAAAATATATTATTTTTTCGTTATACCATTTGTAATAAAACATAACTACAGCGATGTGAAACATAATTTTAATCACAACATAAATATTGTAGAGTCATTAAATACCCTAAGATATGGCCTGTATTTTTTTAACAAAAAAATTGAACCACAATACCTCATGATCACCCTAGATGTGGGCTGTATTCGACTCTCTCTTTGTCTTTCTTCTTGTCATTAGGGAATTGCCCTCACCCTAATGCAGTAATGCTATATGCTACGGGTCTCAACAATTTTGTGTCAAATATTAGTGTCCCAGGTAATTACATTAGTAGAATACAAGCATAATATGGTGCTATTAATTTGGTTCATATAAACTCAATGTAATTAAGGTAAACTTAAATGCACAACAAACAATGATGAAGCATCAAGTTCAGAGTAATATCATACGTGGAGAGTACAACAGTTGGTTAAAATGAAATACAAAACCAAACAATAATTTATCTGAAGCATGCAGAATCTAGAGCCCTGGCTTTCTCACCAACAGTAGCAGCTTCTTGCGTCCTCCCCAACATTGAATAACCCTTCTCCTAAACCAATCAATATGCAAACAACATGCATGAATTAAGTGCCTTCATATGATACTTACCTAAAATCCTCTTTAATTAAATCTTCTTACTAAAAATAATTTCACTGACAAGGAAGACATACCAGCAGGTGCCACAAGAATGGGGCTGCTTCCCTCTTCTTTAACTGCTTCTCAATTGCTTCAATAGCTGTAAAGAGTCCAGTTACAATTATAAATAAGCCGGCATGAAATTTGACTCAAAAAAATAGTATTTTCTCCGTCTCATTTGACTTTTGACCCTTCACCCTCCTTTTAAAGGCATATTAACGTGGTAGCGAAGCCACTGAGAAACAGTTAAAATAGGAACAAAAAAATAGTGATTTCCTACCCTCCATGGCATGTCCAGTATTCAGTAACATTATGAACCGAACTTCATTAAAAACATCAAGCTGCTCATCAGAGGCCCCAATCATCTAGCACAAAAAGCAAGAATTTCAAATTCAATCTGAAGTACATACAAATTTAGATATACCAAACACAACTTGGCCTTATTTACCTTACAACTATTGGCATCAAATTCAGAACCAAGAAATTCTAATGCTTGTTCATAATCACCCTTCCCGTACCTATATAAGGCTTCTGCAAGCTAGACCCAAAAGAAACAAAGGTTGATCAGAAATATGAAAGAATAACTGAAAGACCAGGTGCATCAGTATCTGACATACTCTCCCATATGGATAGATAGAAAGCAGACCCCACTCCAAAATATTAATGGAACTACAAGTTCTGGAGTTTGAAATGTGCTCCATAAAATGATGGGCTTGATATACATATAAAAAAATTGGAGAGAGTTAATATTAATGCTAGCATTGCAAAACTTTAAGCCGAAACAGTCACGATCCTATGTTCGAACCTTTGACTATATGCTACTACCACAATGAAAAAGAATTCACTTTCATGAAATGAAAGAGTTGGCCGGGGGCTAAATTCTTTTCAAAAGGTTCCTTTCCTATTTAAAAATTAGTGAACTAAATGTAATACTTTCACATGGAATCAATTACCCAGCCTTTTGAGTTGAAGAGTAAGGTCTGAGTATGTGAGTAAAAAATGCTGTAACTTATGAATAAACAATAGAAAAAAGTGAATAGATCAGACATATTAGGTGTCATGATATAAGGCAAAAGAAGTAAAGAACAAACCATAATTCCTCTCTGCATTAATATCTGCTTCTTAATATTCATCCCAGAAAGTCTACAGAAAATGGACGTGGTACTTCAGCAAACTAAAGACGAACTAATTACTTGAGAGAGTAAGCAAAATTTACATAACCTGGACTTCAAGCCCTCGAGCAACTCTTCTGCTTTAGCCAATTCCCCATTACAAGCTAAAGCCCATAATATTAAAACATCAAGGTGCCATTCAAGATACCAAAATGCCTGAAAATTTTAGACCATACCCAGAAAATGACAAGTTTAAGTACTACCCTGTCCATCATGCATTCGAAAGGGCTGGGGGAGACAATTGAGTGGCAGAGAAACACAGATACAGGTATTATGTTGAAAACAATATGCTAGACAACAAGGAAATATATAGAACTCAAATAAATGTGTGCTACTTTTCAGTTTGTCTAGCCAAAATAAATGCAAATACCTGTATACTACATAGATTTTGTAGAACAATGACACTACTACATAGTTTTTGTAGACAAGAAAACTGACGAAAACAATAATCAATATCATTATGAAAAGCGTCACCTCAGTATTATAAAATAATATACAAATTGGTTCACATTTCATCATGATGTCCTTATTCCAACAAAAACGTACAGATGCCAAAATTCTCCCCGCATCATAAATTTTCAACAATCAATGGAAACACTGAAAGACAAAATTGTCACTCAGCTTCTAAAAGAATAAGATCTATGTTAATAGTGAAGTAGAAGCGATCACATATATAGCAAACACATCAACTTGTATAACAGGAGAAGGCATGTTAAAAAAAGAAGATGATCTAGCACGAAAGAACTGGCACTTCCACTCGAGGATCACATACTAGTCAATGCTGTTACAACTAGAACATTACCAAATGCTTACAGTTTTCATCGTCTTATTTTTTACTAAAGAACCCTGTTTAAAATTGATGACCACTTCCAAAACTAAATCTGAAAAAGCCAGTCATGATAGAGCAATGTTAAAGATCTAAGATCGTTCTGATATAAATTTTAAGGATGACTCAAAAAGATTAATCCAATTGAAATATCAGTTGAATGTAAATTTTAATGAATCCACTTTTAAAAAACATTGAAACCTAATAAGTTGAATAACCAATCATTAAAAGCGGTAAAGGATAATGTGTAACTCACTTTATCTGTCAGATAACCTGTTAGGATCTTCAATTGGTCCTCAAATGCACTAATTTCTCCTCGTAAATACACCCGCAATAACAAACCAAGTGCATTTAAGTATACCTTCAAACACAGAAGGTAAGAACATTCTAGTACATTTATACGAGTAATACTAAGAAAAATACCTAATTACATACCTCTGCAGCCGTGGCATCACTTCTTTCCAGCTCCTTCCAGATAAAGCTGTCATAGACCTCTCGGACTTTTTCAATGGATGACTGGCCTTCCAAGTAACAAAGAGAAACATGCCACCAATTGTGTGTGATCCTGAATATTAAATTTGTTTAGCCACCTCAAAATTGAACAGAAAAACATTTGACATTCATGATGAATGTTCATCCAATATGAGTTCATACATGAAAGATGATAAAGAACTCCACGACTGTGAGCAATCTTCCATGAACTCCACTGCTTCTTTGAAATGACACTTGAACTGAAGGACATGGCACAACTGCATAAGAATCTGAATGTTATGAGACTGTACCCATTACCCAAACTGGAAATGCTAAAAGAATTTTATTATGCACCCAGGAACAGATAGCGAGACAAATATATGTCAAATACGCGAAAGATGGAAATGTGTATATGTAGTCATGATCAAACATTTAAAGAATAAACTTAGATAATAGAACTCTTTCCAATAAATCAGTATGTTAGCTGAAAGGAGCTATTACATGTACACTGCATAGCACCCTATAAACTAAAACCTATTCTCATGAATGTAGTTTAACATTCTGCTTACAAGAGTCAAATGATAGAGAGGAGACAATAATAGTTTTGACTCACAGCATGCTGCACCCATGGATCTTCCTTGTTGATCTCAAAACCTTTCTTTGCTGCTTTCTCTGCATCCTCCATCCGACCAAGCTCTAGTAAAGGAAAGGCAAGCATTCCGTGTATGTAATTTTCTTGTTCATTTACGGGTAAAACCTATTGGATCCAAAAATCAAATACAACTAATTAGAAAGAGAAATTAAGCTACTGACCGGAACTGAAAGATGTGTTGGATAGAATTTACTGCTATAACAGAAGATGTATAGATTAGCTATAACAATTTAAGTCAGAATCCCTGGCAAGAGGGGAAGTAGTTATCGATACAGTACTCAAATTGAAGAACCTATTATATTGTTGGTAGATTCATAACTGTTGAGTAGAGTACACAATAGTACCTGTTGCACAAGTTCCAAAGATAGATCAGGTCGACCCATGTAAAAACTTAGCACTTGAGCCCTCTTCAGAGAAACTAGATCTTTAGGAAAAGCTTTTACTAGCTGCAATAAAAATTTGGAAAGCAATAAATTGGAGAGGACTCCTACATGAAATTCAATATTTACATACTACTACTGTTATTACTTTGCATAAATAAAATAAAGTTCTGTAACTATTAACAATGTAATAATTAGACTTTAGTACAGGAATCATTGTTAATAATTAACTATTAACAATGTAATAATAATGTAATAAAGTTATGAATAACGCGGACACTTTAAATTGATGTCAAATCAATAATCTAGCTCTTTTCTGGATTTAATTTAGGATTCATGCTCGTAAATGAGAACTAAATGCAAGTTTTATTTATCTATTTTTTCTTTTTCTGGCGCGGGAGGGGGAGGGGAGAGATAGCTGTTGGTATCTTTCTTACCTTTAACAATCAACTGCTATATAAACAATAAGATCTAATTAGCTTAAATTACAAGGTAAGTGTTCAACAATTGTAGCAAAGAGAACAATTTCAATAGTATTATGCATGTTTGAGAGGATTATCATACAGAATCTACCACAGTTATTATCAGTTGCACTGGTTTATGGATATTTTATTGTATTGAAGGCATTGGCCTAAATTAGAATACATAAAAAAAATTCCCTCCAAAATATAACATTCTTAAATGATATCTCAATAAGAAACACTGAAAAGAAACCGCTGTGTGGTTCATCTTACTTTAGTACTAATGTGATAGACTAGTGTTCATAATTAGTTCATCATATAAATTAGAAAATAGAATAGAAAACAACACAATGGATGAATAATAATGAAGACAAAGACAATCCCCAAAAAAAAGGCAGACCTTAGAGTGTTGCTGGATGGCAACATCATCATCTCTGTTGGGTGAAATCAAATAAGTGACTGCATCAAAAACCGCTTTCTCGTACGAGGTGGCATGTTCCTGCTTTGCATTTAGGAAATTCTTAAATAGAAGTTGAGAAAAATGAATTATAAATGGAGTACTATATAAATATATAGGTATATAGAGAGAGAAGTAAATATATATACGAGGTGGGTGTTGGCAGCGTGGAGATGGGAAGGAGCAAGGGAAGAATTGGCGGAGGAAGAGAGGAAATGGGCGGCCAAGACGTTGGCTAAAACGCAGTTGGGGTCGTGGAGAGGAGCTTCTACTATCACCGACCTATTTCTTCCATAATTAAGTACCTTCATTCATTCAATTCGTTTATTCATAAACAAATTACACACAAAATAGATATAGTCAGTCATACAAATACATATATACATTTATGTATATATAGAGAGAGAGTGAAAGCAACCCCATCTGTCCAATTTCACTTCACCTGATCATAGTATGCGTTGATGGCAGAGATGCAGGCATCGGAATTGGTCTTCACCTGGTAACCCCATCTATCCAGTTTCACTTCTCTTTCCATCTTTCTGATCTTCTCCAATTTCCCCCCCTCTCACTCTCTATAAATTAAAAAAAAAGGAGTGTAAATTTTTTAGTTTATCTGAAGCTACACCTCCCCCACCCCAGCCGACCCAAAAAAAAATCAATAATAATAAAAAGAGTATTATACCTAATTAGCTCAATAAATTCTCCTCTCTTTTTTTCATTTTTATGTTTAATGTGTTGTTCTTTATGATGTGCAGTTCTTAATAATGCGACAGTAGAGCAAGTTTTTCTAGCGGGGCAATTTAGGTTGTTAAGAGTTGCGAATATGTTGATATGAGTCGACTCTTCTTGAACTCAAACAAGCTGCGGCATCAATGTCTTATTTTATTGTGCTATCAACAGTCATATCAGTCATATATATAATAGATGTTCTTGTACCAGACTAGCAGCTATTAACTGTTGCAAAATAATGGCAACCTTCCTTCTGTCCCAAAAATTCAAACACCCCCTCCCTTCCCCTTGTACCATTAATTATGCATTTGTTGACAAGTCCAACATACATCGGTTTGTTTTTTTCCACAAAGTTTGATCATGGTAATATCTGTTCTTAGAAAATAATGTTCGTCTACTAGAGCATCTCATGGCCGAGGCCGAATGGAATAGATTCCTTCAAACCCTTTAGCTGAAATCACAATGTTTGAGGATCGTGGATTTTGTTATTCATGAATGTTACACATTGCAACAATTCTGCTATATTTGAGTCGACAAGAAGTTATTTATCTTAATTTATTTGGAATATTCGCACATAGTTGAAATAGACACATGTTTTAACAGTACACGCTTTTGCATATAAATAAGATGTAGTGATGAAGTTATGATTATTTTTCAGTAATGTCAAAATTATTATTATTATTAAGTTATAAATTATATATATATTGACTCATAATGGACTTTTTTAATAATAATTGTTCATAAGTAATTAATATATTAATTATTTTAAAAAATAATATAAATTAGATTATTATTTTATTTAAAAATATTATATAGAGAGATACATATATTGAGGGATTATGAGTCATATGTGATTAAAATTTAATTGACAAAATTATAAATTTTTAATTTGATCTCGTACAATAAAAAAATTATTAAATTTGAGTGAAATCAATTTATATATAATACTTAAGTTTTTTAAAATTTATCTTATATTATAAAGCAATTATTTTTTTTTCAATGGAATCAATTAACCCCACACATTGTCACATAGCTTCGTCTCTATTAGGGTGGGTATAAATAAGAGACTTTTAATCCTTCTTAAATTTCTCTTCTCTCTCATTTATAAGACTCGTAAACACAAGTGTAGGTGATAAATATAGCATATAGACAACCCGTTGTATTTGGATTAAATAAATAAAATAATTTTAAGATATTTCACGTGTATGTTTAATTATTGATAGTGATGAGTGGTATAATATAATAATAAAATTATCGCATATAACTATTTTATTGAAATATATTTTATTCCACCACCTCCCATATGAATTAAAAATCAAATGATAGAATGAATTTTTATTCTACTAAAATGATTTAGCATCCAAACTAATTATCAAATACACTATTTTTCATTTTATTCTTTATTCAATTCTATTTCTTCAACACAAAAGTAACATTAATAAAGTATTTTTGAGTGACCCCATAGAAAATTCATTATTTATAATATCAAAGTCGGGAATTAATATATACAAGCCCAACTTGAATTCATGTACTACAAGGAACATGGGCTGTTGGGCACTGAAAGCAATGTGATACATGTTATTTTTAATATATAAATAAATAAACAAATAAAAACAAACTGATCGTGTTTCTCACAGAAGTCTAGTTTCAACTACCAAAACCAAACTAGTGCAGTGGCCTACGTTGTAATATAACATTGATCTAAAAGTAGAAATATAATAGGCTGGGTTTGAATTTTATTGCCAGCACTGCACTAAAGAAACAAGAGGATTAATCAATCAATAATTGAATTACGGTATGCGACACTATCATGGGCATGTTTATAGGAAGAAGCACCTTCTGGCTGATAAGGTGTATCATACTCCTGGATCCAGTTGGCAAGTATCACTATTTCAGGCTTATTATGAAATAACTGATGATAAGTACACTAATGGGGCTAAGAACTCGTGCTGATCTTAGCAAACTGACAGATTGATTTCCATAATATTTTTCATCTATCACTACATGTATCCAAACAGCAGCTATGAGCCTATGACTACTGGAGATTTCAACTTGGGATTTGAGAATAGATATCAAGAAACAAGTTTTAAGGAACTTGTAGATATGATAATCATAAAAGCCACCACCTTGCTATTTTTACAAGTAGAGTAGGTGCAAATTCCGTCTTCTTTGCTTGCTGGTATCAATGAGGTGAAATTTGTCATAAATGACGATTCTTAAGAATGCCCAACACTCCACAAAAATCTAAGCTCCAAGGCATATGAGATTATCAATTAGAGAAATGAAAACTGAAAACAGATCACATACAAAAATGTGATAATCTTGAGTGAAATAAAGCTGTCCCAAATTCATTATTTAGTCATTCACGTTGTCCAATCAAAAGCATAGGCATAGGCTTTTAATGTTGAAGACAGCTTAAGAAAAATTTCAAGAAGCTCTATGACTTTCACAGTCTCTGGCAGAACATCTCTAACTGCATGATTCAAAGTAAACCTGTCGGCCCATCCCATCAGAATCGGGGTTTTGGTTTGGTCGAGCAACTTCACATCAGACGTTATCTCTACAGCCCTCAGCCACCCCAAGAGGCTTCCTAGAGCAATATCAAGGTATCCGATACTATCTCCACCATAGTAAGCCTTACCTTTGCTACATTTAACAAAAACCTCCTCCAAGAACACCAAACCTTCAATGATTCGCTCTTTCACTGCTAACTTTCCCTCCTCTCCTTGTGTCATTTTAAGCTCCGTAATTAGCGGAAACCACTGCAAGGATTTGGATTATTCCCCACAGATTACAATATGAAAAATCGTATGTACTGATGTGACGATGATAAGTTTGATTTTCTTTTTGGGAAAAAATAAGCTTGGCCCAAGTGTGGGGATTGGAACCCTTTAAGGTCCTCAAGGCGTCAACCATTTCACCCACCCCTTGGAATTATAGTTTTAAACTTGACATAACTATGATCAGTCTATATGAAACAAAATGTCGGAGTGGATCTTATAATACTTGAACTAAAGAAGCTTAACAAAAAGAAGCTGAGCTATACCTTATGATCAATATAGGCTGCCCAAAAGCGAGCTTCGGCACGATCATAAGGATCAGAGGGGAGAATGCAGGGACCATTAGTCCAGACCTCATCGATGTACTGGATGATGACAAGGGACTCCGATATAGATCTATCATTGTGGATAAGAACAGGGACTTTCTTGTGTACAGGGTTGGTTTTAAGGAGGAGTGAGCTTTTGGAACCGAGATTCTCCTCGAGGTACTCATAGATGATGGATTTCACATTGAGGGCGATTTGAACCCTATTAACATATGGACTTGCACATCTCCCAAGAAGCTTCACATCACTTGCTGCCATGATTAATTATCAAAACTAAGCTATGCAATATTTGGGTGGAGTTCTTTATGAAAGTTTTCTCTCATTGGAGGGCTTTTTCTTGAGATTCATGGGACATGCCTCTTATAATTTTTTATGCTTCTTTTTTATGTTATCATGCCTAATTACTGAAGTGAATAATATTTGAATGGAGTTAATATATGAAAGTGCACTACATGGCCGGGTATTGTGAACTGTGATGTATAAGCACTATTAGCTATGTCCAAAAACGAGAGCCTAATTATCCACAAAAAGAATATTTTGGTGGAGTTCAGACTCACGAGTGATTGCGAGCGACTATATGTTATTGTGAATTGTGATGAATAAACACCTAGGTGTTAATTAAAGGGATGAGAAATTTATTTGACAAAACTAATAATATCATATACACAAAAGATGCTACAAATGTTTTAACTTTTAAGAGAGTGCAACATCATCACCGCACCAAAGATTTTTATTTATTTATAAGTAGCTCAACAAAGATTCTGATATCAGCAAGATGCCTATGGAGGGGATTAAATAAAATGGGATGCGGTTAGAGTGAAGTTAATTTCACCGTAAGTTGGTCCAAATATCAATAAAGTGTTGACACGCAGACAAAGATAATATACCCCGACCTACGTGTTAACACTTTATTGATTCTTCGACTAACTTATGATGAAGTTAACTTCACCGTAACCGGATCCAATACGATGAATCACACGGCGGCCGTAAATAGTCATATTTAAATTAAATAGTTTACTCTTAAATTTTAATATTGAAAAAATTACAACATGTATCTTTTTAAGTATGTCCCTAACAAAATTTAGTATGATCCAGCGAAAAATCAAATAGGACCCTTATTTTTGATACATTCGGGAGTATATTGGATTTTTGGCCAACTGTAGACAGATTCCACTACAACTGCCATCCCTTTAATATGGAGAAAGGGCTCCAAGCTTAATTGGCTTGAATCTTGAAACAAAGAAAGAAAAATATTCAAAACAATACTCCTAATCCTGATTCCCACAACGAAGTTAAAATAATTAACAGAAAAACCTTACACCACTAGCATAGATAATTCCAATCTTTCTATTAATCTAATAATTTAAGAGGCGATAAACATGATCAATTTCTTTATCAAATGAAGATAGAAACCAAGCCATTAAGAAGGATTTAATGTGAGCATAAAATAAGTTCTTTCTGAGAGGAGCATCATATATATATATATATATATATAGTGTTTTTATATTTATTCGAAAAAATTATCCACAAGTCTTACCCTCATAAAAGACAAATGAGTATGACCCCCAATTTATTTGTAAAATACAAATGAATTGGGGGTCATACTCTTTCGCATTTTTTGCAGGTAAGACTAGCGAGTAATTTTTCTGGATAAATTTAAAAATTTTCATATATATATATATGAGCAGTGATCCATAGCAATGACTCAAATTAAAGTAGAAGTTCTTGCAAAGTTTTTGTGGATAGTTTTGTACATTGAAAATTTTAGAAGGTACCTCTCTTCTAATTTAACTTCTTCTTTTTCTTCAATTAAATTTTAAAATTCAATAATTTTTTTATCACAAATCTAAAATTGTCAATCTATATATGGTTGGAAAGTTCTTGTTAAAATTTTCAAAACAAGATTTATTGTTAATATATATATATATATATATATATATTTAGTCAAAATGACCAAAATTGAGGTTAAAATTTCGTATTTTGAAATACACTATTACAACATGTCAATAATGAATCTTGTTTTGAAAATCTTGATGAGAGTTTTTCAAAGAATATATAGATTGACAATATTGAATACCTAACAAACAATTAAGTTAGGAGGGAGAAAGTTAAGTTAAGAGGGAAAATGAGAGACTTGACTCTATAAGTTTTTAAGGTACAAAACTATTCGCAATAACTTTTTTTACATATATTAATCCTTCCGTTTTTAATCTATGATCAGTTCCCTATCTATATATATAGACCTGGCAAAAGGGCCCGCGGGCCGGCCCAAACAAAAAGGGCTTTGGGCCTTAAAAATACAGCCCAAAAAAAGCTGGGTCATTTTTGGCCCGGCCCATTTTGGCCTAGCCCGCAGGTTAATTTTTTTTATTTTTATTTATATTGCTTGATATTGTTGAACAAAAAAAAATAACTTAAAAAATGAATCAAATAGAGAATTATGAAGAATATAAAAAATAATGTGTTATAATTGTAAATAATTAGTGTTAATATTTATTCCAAATATAAAAAGTTAATCAGTTATGTATACTTTTTCGTGAGTTAGAAAAAGAAATCATGACACACATGAAGAATATTTTATGTCTTACTTAATATTTTTAATTATAAGTCGTAATAAAAAAAATAAATAAATACACAAAAAGCCCGCGGGCCAAGGGTTATGCAGCCCGCAAAAAGTCGGACCGTTTTTGGCCCGACCCGCCAAAAAACTGGGCCGACCCGCCCGTTTGCCAAGTCTATATATATATATGTTTACACAGACACAATCGCGTACATACGAGATATGAGATGCATGGAGATTTGAGAAAGAGAAACATATCTGATTAGGAGTTAAAGGCAGGCACGGATGCCACAAACACATAGAATACCGTTCAGGTTATGTAATTTTTGACCGCGGATACTCCTAACCAAAGTGTCCAGTTTATTTGTCGTTCTAATAGATTAGCTAGTCCCTAAAATTTCAGTGGGGATAAATTAAACAAAAAAATATGCACCAGCCGGGAATCGAACCCGGGTCTGTACCGTGGCAGGGTACTATTCTACCACTAGACCACTGGTGCTATAATTTTCTGAGTCTTGCCGTGATGGTGAATCTGAGATCGATCACCATGGTCGAAAATCAAAATTGATGAACAACTAGATACACAAGAAGCAAGCAAGAGAGAAGATTCATTTCTCCAACTCTTCAACTTTTCCAAGGAATAAGTGATGACTCAATTAGCTGGAGTAAGTAATACTAGAGATCACAAGGCAAACAAAAGGAAATTAAAGATACAGAAAAACAGAATATTTATTTTTATTATTGTGAACTATCTCATCAAAATCACAGGGAAAACAGGAAACATGTTACTCTGAAGAATTTTTAATTAGCCGTGACCTAAAACGTCTTAATCAACTCAATGATCTTCTCAGTCTTTGGCAGAACATCCTTAACAGCATGGTTCAAAGTAAACCTGTCAGCCCAAGCCGCCAGCTCGGGGGCTTTGGTTTCGTCTAGATATTTAACATTCTGGGTTATCTCTCTTGCCCTAAGCCAACCCAAGAGGCTTCCTAGTGCAATGTCAAGGTACCCAATATTATCCCCACCAAAGTAATCCCGACCTTTGCTACATTTCACAAATGCTTCCTCCAAAAACACCAAACCTTCAATAATTCTCTCTTTCACTGCTGCCTTTGCCTCCTCCCCTTGTGCTGTTCTAAACTCACCCAATAGCGGAAACCACTGCAAAAAATTTGGACTTTGTCAACACACATGAGAGTACAAGAAAATTTAACTCAAATCGACAATACCTTTTATCCCAAATAAATTGGATAGTCTGAAAATGAATACAATAGGACTAACATAAAGGCAATTGCAAGAAATTTACAAAGTTTAATTTTTTGGAAAAATATAGTAATAATAACCAACCAATGTTAAGTGTTTATGAGGAAAGAGTATAATTCTTGAATTAAAGAAGCTTAACAGAGGTAGGGCAGGCGAAGTAGCATACCTTATTATCAATATAGGCAGCCCAAAAGCGAGCTACAGCACGATCATAGGGATCAGAGGGGAGGATGGAGGGAGCATCAGACCAAACCTGATCGATGTACTGGAGGATGACAAGGGACTCCGCGATAGGCTTATCACCATGGATGAGAACTGGGACTTTCTTGTGAACAGGGTTTGATTTCAGAAGGAGCTCGCTTTTGGAACGCAGATTCTCTACCACGAACTCATAACTGATGGACTTCAAATTGAGGGCAATTTGAACCCGATTGACATTTGGGCTTGCCCAAAATCCCAGGAGCTTAACAGCCTTTGCGGCCATGATTGAGTTTGATCAGAATTAAGATGGAATTAAGCATAGGATTCTTACACTATATGGTTGATGAATTTTGTGAATTGTGACGTATGCTCTGACGTATAAGAACGGATAGGTTTGAATCTAAAGGGCGGAATTAAAAGACGAGCAATTGACTTTTGAATAAATTTATATTTTATTTTATGTATCTTGCTCACGACAATAAAGTTTTAAGTCACCTTCTAAAAAAAAACAGGAAGAGTATAATTTTATGAATCGTCAAACAAATGGAAGAAAAGTCGCCCAAGATGGGCTCTGCGCTCCTTCCCAGAAGTTGGACAATTTAATTTAACGAGCTAATTCCATATGCTCCTCCCGGTTGGTTTTCTTTCAACTCAACTCCCAATAGTTTTTCAATAATAATAATAATACTTTCGATTCAAGGGAAAAGGCCATGTAATCTTGTTAAACATGCATGGGCTTTTTCATAATCATCGATTTGAAGAAGCTCTCATTGTGGCATGGTATCATCTCCTTAACAACCCTAGATGAGCTTCTCAAGCTCTAGCAAATATACTTGTTAACAGCATGCAAAACCTATCAAGCGATACCATTCCTTGTCGTCAATATAGGCTGGGTTAATGTGAGAGATCATGGGGATATATATATATATATATATATATATATATATATATATATATATACATCACAGTATCGTTCTAGCAAAATGCAGCCCTAGCTAGCTAAATGTTGGTCCATGGCATGTGGACTATTGAAAAATAGCAAAATTACAAGGCCCGGTTTTCAGTTTTGCTGAAAGTCCCATTGAAATAGTATTTCCTCTCCACCCAAACTTTTTGACTTTGTACACAACAAAAAGAAAATAAGGAAAAAGTATGATAAAGCAATGTGGAAGTATGATCCAGTCTACTGGCTAGCACGACAAAAGTGGTTTTGCAGCATGCGCAAGTCCAAAGTCTTAAGGACCAGACAAGGATAGTACTACTTAAATATTTCAGCAAAGAAGAAAAAAAGATACTAGTACTTAAATACTGGTATAGTAGTGTACCAACTTTCATCTAGCTTAATAGCTGCTGCTAGTTTGAAAAACTGAATATAAACTCTTTTTTATTTCAAAATAAAATTAAAAGAAAAAAATTAATGGAAAGGAAAATGCACCAGCCGGGATTGATCCTGGAGTGACAGAGTACTTTTCTACCACTAGCCCACCGTTGCCAGTGCTAAATACTGTAACTTACTTCATTCTCTAACACCTACATGGCTACATGTATATGTGTTTAATGCTAAAGACAATAATGAGATGTGCGAACCACTAGTTATATTCTATTAGTATTGCATTTTTTCCCTTTCTAAGGGGGACCATGCATGATAATGATGGTGGTGGACATAATCTTTTCTTTTGGATAAGAACGTGATGATCGTGTTATTAGCAGTGCTGTATTTTGTTTGTTGTCCAATTAAATACTCCTCCAATATATATCCCCACCCAAAAACCCACTGCAGCATTTGATTTTGTTTCACAACTACCAATTATTACACATGGTGGACTTTCTTCTTTACAAATTGCTCTATCTATAAACTGGTGCCCGAACAAATATTACACTTTTCACATTGCTTTTCTGAAATTTATAAGCACCACTTACAATAATGTGCCGTTTGATTGAACCAAATTATTTTGAACGAAACACAATGATTCTTGAAATCAGAATTAAATTATAATAAAATTAGAATTGAATATTTTTTTTTATACATTTAGTAAGTTACTTATAAATTATATCAGAATAAAATAAAATAAAATATAATGATTAAAATATTCTTAACTAACTAATTATATATATATATATATATATATATATATATTATAACTTGAAATAATATACATTTAATATATAATATAATATATATCATATATTATTCTTTTATATATTATAATATAATATAAATATAATACATATTAAAAAATATCATATTATATATAGTATACTATACATTTATTATATGTTATAATATTAAATATAAAATATATTTAATGTATAATAATACACATTATAAATATATAATACAATATATATTATATATACCCTATTAATATAATATAATACGAAATAAATATAATACTTATTAATATGTGTGTGTATATATATATATATATATATGAGTGAGTGTATTTTTGTTTTAATATATATTTTTTATTTTTTAACTTATTGAAATCGTAATTTCTTAAAGAGATAAAAAAAAACGCAGCTCTATTAGAATAATTATTTTGATTAAACTTAACGTATCAAATATTAAAATAAATTATTAATAAGAATCACAATTCCTTTCCGCCGTTGATCCCTGCAAACAACACCGCCAGTAAATGTACGCACCAATTTATCACCAAAATTCATCCAAGTTGCCAAGTTGGGTTATCAATGCTTTATATCTCAAGTCATCAGAGTCATAACTACCCCAACCCACATTTATGAGGTCGATTAAGTCAAGTCAACTTTTGAATTTTTCTCCAATTTTGGTTGTGAATTCAATTAACACTGTAGTGTAGTCTTTATCTTTACTTTTCACATATATTTTTGTGTTTAAATCGTAACCATAAATTTATAACAACAGTTAAAACGGTTGTTATAAATTTTCACACATATAAATTTATAATATTATAAAAAATAATATAAAAATATCAATTTGATTACTCTACTGTCTTGAGTTTCCATCCATAGAACTGACAGAATATGTCAAATGAGAGAGAACTGCTGCTTATTAAAAGGCTCAATATGGATGTTTCAACAGCTTCTGGAAGCCATGAATATATATATATATATGCCACCATTAGTTTTGGAATTGTGTCCCAGAATGTTAGGCTGTCTGTACAACATGAGTCTCCTCATGCGGAGGTAGCAGAGAAGAGATTATTATTGATCTTCTTGTTTTCCTTCCTTGTTTAACATCTCCAGAGATGGAAGGTACTGTCAAGTTTCTCTTCCTGTTCTGCCTCTTTTTGCTGCAGCTCCCATATCCTACTTCATCGCTCCCATTATGTACTGATTTGAGTGAGTCTCTCTCTCTCTCTCACACAAACACACAGAAATTGATCAGTTCTGTACATTTTATGGAAATTAATTATTTTGTCCAAAAAATTATGCAAGTTTTGTTTGAACTGGAACAGGCGCACCTTTCTTCCCGAAGAAACCTCTGGCTTTCTGTCCATACAATGGGAGTGTCTGCTGTGACTCACCCAAAGATTTACAGCTGCAGAAGCAATTTGAAGGAATGAATATATCTGATCCTGTCTGTGCTTCAACTGTCAAATCAATCCTATGTGCTGTAAGTTCTTGTTCCACATGTTGTATAGTGCTTTACACTTTAGAATGTTCCTTGGGAAAAGTAGGTTTGTGAATTAAATGTTTTTTTGAATTCCATGAACTTGTTGATCCATGATTCTGCATATGCTAGGATATTGAGTTTAATAGAGGTTGGCTTTAATAAATAGACTATTAAGTTTTCTAAGTTTGACAATGAAATTTGGCTAAAAAACAAACCTCTAAGTCAATTAAGTTAAACTTTAAATTATCATCGTCATTTGCTTGCAGACATGTGATCCATTTTCAGCAGAGTTATACAGGGCTGAATCCAGATCTCGTCCAGTTCCAGTCCTATGTAACTCTACCGGTTCATCAGGCTCATTCGTGTCAAGACAGGCAACAAGTAGCTATTGCTCAGCTGTATGGGACACTTGCAAAGATATCTCAATATTGAATTCTCCCTTTGCCCCTTCCCTACAAGGCAGGGGAGCTGGACTGCTTAAGAATTCCACCTCATCCAGACTAACTGATCTTTGGCAGTCTCAAAATGATTTCTGCAACTCGTTTGGCGGTGTTTCTGAGGAAGATTCCTTATGTTTTGATGGTGAACCAATTTCACTTAACAAAACTGAAACTCCACTTGTCCCTAAAGGTATGTGCCTTGAGAAAATTGGCAGCGGATCTTACCTCAACATGGTAGCTCATCCCGATGGCTCAAATCGCGCGTTCTTCTCTAACCAGCCTGGTAAAATTTGGTTAGCCACTGTGCCCGAGCAAGGCTCAGGAGAAATGCTGGTGTTGGACGAGTCTAGTCCATTTGTGGATTTAACAGATCAAGTTCATTTCGACACTAGTTTTGGGATGATGGGAATGGCTTTTCATCCGAACTTTGCCCAAAATGGTCGTTTCTTTGCCTCGTTTAACTGTGATAAGGTCTCGTCTCCTGGATGTTCTGGAAGGTGCGCTTGTAACTCGGATGTAGGTTGTGACCCTTCCAAGCTACCTTCTTCAAGCGCAGTTCAGCCATGCCAATATCATATGGTTGTTGCAGAGTACACTGCTAATGGGACAGCATCAGATCCTTCAATGGTAGACTAACACATGAACATATGCACTTCTTGATTGGACTCCACTAGGGTGTTTTTTCTAATTATTTTGTTGTTGTAATTTATTCTAGGCAAAACTGGCAAAACCATCAGAAGTGAGAAGGATTTTTACAATAGGACTACCATCTACATCAAGTCATGGTGGGCAGGTTCTTTTTAGCCCTGCAGATGGGTACATGTACATCATGACCGGAGATGGTGGACTCAAAGGCGATGAGTACGACTTTGCCCAAAATAAGAAGTCTTTGCTCGGAAAGATCATGAGGGTTGATGTAGACAACATACCTAGTGAGTAAATATTTTGCTATACATTACTACTTTGTTTCTATATTTATATTTACGTATTTCTCAATGAATGATCTTATGGTAAATGTATGGCATGATTCCCCCATGATGCAGTATCTAAGAAATCTTGTTAAAATATAAACTATCCTGCTTGGCATGATTCCCCCATGTTGCAGTATCTAAGAAATCTTGTTAAAATATAAACTATCCTCCTTGCTCATTTCTGCATTTATTGATTCACCCTTCTCTACAATTCTTCTCAATCATATAGGTGAAGAGAACATAGATTTATGGGGAAATTATTCCATCCCTCAAGATAACCCTTATTCTGATGATAAAGAAGCACAGCCTGAAATTTGGGCCCGAGGTATGAGAAATCCTTGGCGTTGTAGCTTTGATGTGGAGAGGCCTTCCTATTTTGTTTGTGCAGATACTGGGCAGGTTCAAATGATCTTAGCTTTTCTTCTTGTGTTTTTTTTTTCCTACTAATAAATCATGGAGCTGAATGTGTTGTTTTTTTGTCAAATGCTCCCCACGCATTTCATAGTCCTTTAGACGATCCTTAAGCTCAAAATTGACTTGGCTGTTTAAATCATGTAGGATCGATACGAAGAGGTTGATATTATCAGTAGGGGTGGGAATTACGGATGGCCTGTTTATGAAGGACCCCTTCTTTATAGCCCTCAACAATCAGCCACAGGAAATAATTCAGTTGATATCATGAATCCAATCTTCCCTGTTGTGGGTTATAACCATTCTGATGTGAATAAGAAGGAAGGATCAGCTGCAATATCAGGCGGGTATTTTTATCGTTCTATGACTGATCCATGCATGTATGGAAGGTAAAAGATACAACATCCTCTTCTTGATTTAAAATATGAGAACTTTACCAATTTTCCAGTCATTCTAACTATCAATGTACGTTCAGTTATTTGTATGCAGATTTGTATGCTAGTAACATATGGGCAGCTGCTGAAACTCCAAAAAGCAGTGGAAACTTCAGCACCGAGTCGATTCCTTTCAGTTGTGCTCAGGATTCTCCTACGAAGTGTGACTCGGTTCCAAATAGTCCTTTACCTGCTTTAGGTTACATATTCTCATTCGGAGAGGATAACAGGAAAGACATTTATATCTTAACAAGTACAGGGGTTTACAGGGTAGTTCCGCCAAGTCGTTGCAATTATAGTTGCTCAAAGGAAGATAAGACAGCTACTACAGTTCCAAATTCTCCCCCTTCCTCTTCAAACGGTCATCACATCACCAACCAGTTGAAGTTCTTTCTTTCTTTATTCTTGGTGTTGGTGGCCTTTACATTGTAAGAGGTAAATGATGTTGCGCCTAGAACTGAAAGGTATGTTAGTGATAATATGGAACTATTCTTGTTATATGTTAAAATTCTGGTATGTGATATATTCCTTATTCCGTGAAACTTACACTTGATGCAAGCCATGTACTCTCTGCTTTCACTAGTAGTCAAATATGTAAAATTTACTGTAATA
Source organism: Hedera helix (assembly GCA_947179155.2). Taxonomy (NCBI): domain Eukaryota; kingdom Viridiplantae; phylum Streptophyta; class Magnoliopsida; order Apiales; family Araliaceae; genus Hedera; species Hedera helix. Next base: position 44,871,837 of record OX359277.1, read on the forward strand.
TTATTCAGTGATATGGCTACAATTTTGAATCCGTTATTATATGTTTGTTCTAGTTTTTATTGTTTCTGAAGTTGAAACTATATATTATTGCTTTATTTACTTATTGTATTTATACTTAATTTTGTGAATGGATGAAGATTATCTAGTACTAATATGTACATAGGATAAAAAGAATAAGAAAACAAATATGAATTCAATGTGATCGCATCAGGTGTTCAGTGATACGGAGATGCATCAAATCACCGCTTATTTTTTTCAAATCAACTTAATTTTTTTTCGAGTATCAATTGTCTCTTGTAAAGGACGAACTTAGTTACGGCGGTTTAAATAAGTAGATAAGTTTGGCGAATCAAAAGTTCACTCTATATTCTATATATTTTTTTTTTTACCAAAAAAAAATAGACTCTATAGTCTAGTGTCAGCTCTTTAGTGGGTTGAGATGGATTTATCATGTTGGATGGTTAGATAGTGAGTATATATTATGACTTTTCAAGTATACTAAATGTTTAGTATTATTGGTTCGGATATTCTTATAATGTCTATTATAGACGATGGGTTATTCGTAAGTCTACACGGGCCATAGACAAACCGTTATGACCTATGCATGGAGCATGTTGGTGTATTATTGAGAGTATTGTTGGGTTCTTTTAACAATAATGCTAGTGAATAATTTAGTGGTTTGAATTGAATCAAAAAACCTATTCATGGGTTGGGCACGAGTGAGCTCACGGTTGACATGCGTTAGGCATATTCATGCAGCATATTGGGCAAGTGCTTTGTTGGATGAAATTTTGTCTAAGCTAAATTGACATAACATTGGGGCGCATGTTGGGCAAATTCGTACGTTGAGACAATATTATGTGGGTTGACTTGATGGGTTGGTTTAGATATTGGTCTAATTAGGTTGACAACAAGGCTGTCAGTAGTTGTATGTGGTAAAATGGAGTCACTCATATATACAAACATTAGCATACATGTGGGGTTGGCCTAAATAAGAATTTGAATATGATGGTTGATCAAACATATCTATTGGACAGTTACTAGCAGTTTAATGTTGAATTTGAATGTTTGTTAGTGTACTGAGAATTCTTAAGTAGTTGGGGATGTCAACTGCAGGCCTGTTTTGTAATCTATAAATATGCATAGTGGGGTGGTTTTAAATTACAAACATAGGTGTGTTTTGCAAGCATGTAGCCGGTTGTAATCCTTATATATTGAGTGTCAATAAAAAAAAGTTGTGAGGTTCGGTGTGTGCTTGATTAAAATATACATTGTGCATGTGATTGTGTTTGTTGACTTACTAGGTCTAATGCAGATTTAGGTAATCACTTGATAAAGTTTAACTCAGAAAATTTGGTTTAAATGGTTGCTCGTGATATCTAGTATATTGTATCTGAAGGAAGGATTGGTTTTGGACTGGGCCTTTCCGCATCCGACGTTCTTATATCCTTTATTCGAGTATGTTTGCGAGGACCATGTATAAAAAAGAAAACGATATAATTATTCTTAGTTTTCACAAGCAATCCGATTTATACTACAATTAAATATAGAAATTGTAGTATTTCAAAAGTCAAAATTGCCTATTATTATTATATTTTGAAACAGGTCCTTCTGGGAGAAGAAATTATGTATGGCTTGTGAGTAAAATTTAATTCAGGTGACATTTTGTTTTACAGACAATTTTATAATATAATTTATTTTCTTTGTTCTCCTATTAATTAATTTAGTGACCACCCTACCCTAGTAGATACCAACAGGCATGTTATTAGGCCGGCCATATGAAAATTTCGATTTGAAACCACTTTATTCTTAATTGAATCAAACAGAGCAGGGTGGTCAAGAATAAGGACATTAAGTTGACCAGAATGCCTGGAATTTCTTCTTTCATAAATATTTTTCTGTTAATACTACTAGTATTTTGCAGCAGCATAGCCACAAACTCTCGTCTCTATTTATTTATTTTGTGAAACTAATTAATAGTTGTTCCACTTAATTTCTGTATTGCCAAGATATTAACCAACACCGAAAGTTGCAAAACTAACCAATAGTAACCGTCCGATATCCCAAGTATATAGTATAGTAGTATCTCACAGCGGAAATGCCACCAAATAGAATAAGCATTAGATTGTAAAAGCAAGTCTGTGGTGTATCGATGAGCTAACAGCGAATGTGATCCTGCTGCTTTCTTCAAAAGCAAAGCCTTACATTTTTATATTCTACTGGGATGGATATATGGAATAAGGTTCCATCCATCTTTTTGAGCATTTCTTCCACCAACCCAGAATCGTCTTTGTTTCTTTTCTGTTTATATTCCAATATTATTCTAAAATCATTCGCATCATGACTTGACTTTCTTGGAAATCAGTGCATCTTCTTGGGAAAAAAATATTATTATGATCAGATCAGTGGCCACTAGTAACATTTAATGTCAAGTGGTGAGAAAAAATTTAGCTACAAAGTAATGAGAGATTGCATTTGTAGGGCATCAAATTCTGAATGGACCCAACTCCGCTATGAGAAAAAAGAATTTTAATTTACAAAATGTAATTTATTACTTAATGATCCACCATTTATGGGTGAGTTTGGTAAAAATAACCAGCCACAACCAACACACGTCATCTTGTAGTCATCTTTTATCACGGAAGTATTATTTGCAGCTAGACAAGGGCCCCGTGATTCATTAAAAAAAAGGGCTGTTACTAAACTGCCGAGGTAAAGCGTCTGAGGATGGATTTGGAAGCTTGAGTTTCAAAGGTGACTCTTGTTTGGGAGACGCTTGGACCAAGAATGGACTCTCAAGTTGGCACGGAGGGGTATTGCGTAAATGGGTATTGGAAAAAGTCAAAACCGTTTCAGGCCACAACAATCCAAAATGAACAACTGAAATTCTACAACAAATAGAAAATTAAGAAATTGCGCTGGTATTCATTGCTTGGAATTGTACCAGTACACTAGTAAGACAACAATATCATGAAGCATAATTAATTAAAATAATAATAATAATAATAATAATAGTAGTAAATCTTTTTGTGCTTGTGCTTTAATCATCCCATATCAAATGGACACAAACGATGCCAACTGAACTGAAAAGAGTGAAACTTTAAAAGTTCAAATGCAAAAACAAACTTAGAATTTTGCTTGTATAGATTTCCTACTCTATATCAGGTTTGTTAAGATTGTTTCTTGTACAATTTGGCAAGTAACCACTGTACAGACAACATGGGCCATCCCAAAAAAGAGTAAATTAGGTTATGAATTAACTGAAAAAGGTAAACGGGATAGCCCCAATCTAATTTTGTATCTAACTTGACCAAAACTGAATGTACAAGCCATGACAGCAAAACTTGTTACCTTTGCTTCCTCTATCAATATTTTCATATTCTACCTAAACCATCTTCTAGACATCATCGCAAGCGCACTGGGGTTTTCCTAGACGTTTCAATTTCTCCCAGAGACATACCATCTGTCTAGGAGATTGGTAATGTGCTGTATAATAATCTTCAATGCATCCAAACTGACAGAAATTCAAGCTGTGAATATACTCAACTGGCCTTGAACGATTGAACTTCCCAACCCACATCCCCATGCTAACATCTTCCATCTTGAACAACTGCGCCATGTAAAATATACACATCATCAGTAACACAATTAGAGAGAGAGATTCATATAAGAAAGTAATAATTAACATACTCGCAACTTGTGTTTTTCAAACTCAGATACAACATAGTGAGCGATGTCAGATGATACAATGTAACCCGGACCATTTGCATATGGTGGATAATCTTCTTCTGGCCATTCCTGCAACTCTCCGGAAAGAAATGAAGGTGAGAAACCATTCATCTATTTGGTCAAATAATAGCACATGTAATTGAGATTAAGCTCTAACCAATCCATATATCAATTTAAACGACAGAGTTAATGTAGCATGTTAATGGAAGCAAGAAGTGCCTAAGGTGTTGAAACCTCTAATCAAGCAAAAACCAAGAAAGAAAGGAAAAGAGGTGAAAGGAAGGAAAAGTACCTCGTATGTCACTGCCCATTTACCATGTCGGAGGGGCTTCTGGTAGTAATTGACGTTTCCGATATAGAGGCTTCTACCATTCAGGACTTTCTTAGCTTCCTTGACAACAGCATCTATTCTAACAAATGTGTCATCATCACACTTCATAATATACTTTGCAGTCACTGTGCGAACCTGTAACCAACACCTGGCATGAAATATGCATAGTGGGCAAACTATATGAAAAGTTGCCAAATGTGAAACTTATATCACCACTCACCACATACTTGCAGATTGCAACAGTCTTCAAAACCACAAGATCATAATTATCCATGTAAGGTACTATAACAATATCACCAAAAAATTCTGCTTCTTTTATAAGTTCCACATTTAATTCCTTTCTTCTGTGCTGCAAAAAATTGAAGAAAAGCACATCAAACCTATGATTTCTTCCAAGAATGGTCCTTATAAAGCTAACAATTAACAAATACCACTTGAGTTTTACCAGTGCTACAAAAAATCGAGCAATAACACTCAAAGATTTGATTGTTTCATGCTGCATCCATGACTTCCTCACAGCCATCCTCTCAGCAAAATGATTGCTTGCCGAAAGGATTCCAATAAAAAACTCAACTGGTGCATCAGGGAGAGGTGGGGCCTGCCACTTAGGCAACATCTCAAGATGCCTCTGTGGAGCAAAACTTGGATGTGTTGTGGGTAAGGAAGCAGCAAATATGGAATGCACACCAACATCCCCTCTTACAGATAGACCTGCAGTGTCCTCAAGAGAGAACCCCTGTCAATTATACATGCGCTGTTAGACAATCGAAATTGATCACACACACTCAGAAGTCACAACTTAGGATAAAAGGTAACTCACAGAGCGATAAGAAAAAGATGTAACATGCCTCCCATCTACATTGACATGATAACCTTCTAAGCCAGCATGTAGAGTAAGAACAAACAATTTGTCCTCCATGAAAGGGAACGGCCAATTAATAGGAACCTTCTTTGTCTGCCCTACAAACCTGTTTACCCACCATGTGGCCTTTGCTTCTTCTGAGAGATTATCGTCGTCACGGATCCATTTCTCACATTTTACCTGTCCATCAACTTCATACAAACCAAACATTAGCTGTGCAGAAAGCTCCCACAGTAAATCTTAAGACTTTAATACTCTGTAGATGTACTCAATCTATAAATACACACACACACACTACCCTTTTCTATTTGAGCAGTTCTAAATCCTCTGGTGCCAGTGATCACCAGAAACAGAGCATCATCTAGATTAATTAATCAACATGCTCCAATATTTTGCAACTAGTTAACTTGCATCAACCTCGTATAGTAATTATGCCTATAAATACCAGGTTATTTTATTTCAAATACAAGGCTAATCTTTTTTCACCATAAGGTTTACATCTAGCCTACAACAAGTTTTGATACGACTACATCAAATATGTGAGATTATCAAACAATGCTTCAGTAAGTTTCACTGTCTTTACCTAATATAAGAAGCTTTTTTCTTTGGTCATCCAATATAAGTAGTTCTATTTACTCATTTTGTAGCAAAAACGTTCATCTTTAACACTAGAAAACAAACAGTCACATTTGATAATCACTCACCAGTTTCTTCATCTGCATTAGACTTCCAACCCTCACACCTCACTGCAGTACCCCACTGAATCCGATAGCATGTATTCTGCTCAATCACTGGTCTTCCACTCCAATCCCCCTTCAACCTTGGATTAAAATGCAGTATTTTCGGTGGGTCCTCCCCATCCACAGACTTCAAACCCTGCAGCTCAATCATAAACTGCGACACCGTCACACTCTCCTCCTTGTCTTTCACCAACCTAATCTTTGGGGTTTTCTCGGAATGTGCCCAATCCGGCTTCCCCACAATGGTAATATGTGATCCCAATGCCAACCCACAGGGAATCACAATCACCCTACCCCTCTCTACAAACTCGTCCCCTGATAAAGATACTGACTCTGGGCACGACTCAGAATAATTCTCCTTATTTTCCAACTCAATTTTAACTTTACCCGATACAATATCTCTCCAAAGATTCTTACCAGTAACAATAGCATCCCTTGCCATCTTGTGAAGCTCAGAGATATCATTTTTATTGATACTACCAAATGCACGTTGGTCCAAAACTAACCCAGATACTTTCTTGAAAACTTTAATTCGCTGCTCATGCGTTTGTTGAAAGGAGCTAATTGAAAACGTTACTGGGAATTCTGTGCCTACAAATTGGTGGATTTTGAGTGGATTATTGGAAGTTATTTCAGCTGATTCTAACCCTAGAATAGTTTTGAAGAGGAGGGGAATTTCAAAGGTCATAAAGATGATATACACAAATAAAACACCCATTAACGCCTTAATCAATCTGGGTCGACTCACTGATGCCAGTGTGTAATATTTCACTTTCTTCATTGTACTAAAATTTATGAAAAAGAAGGGTCTTGGGCTTTTAAAACAAACTATAGGCTAATCGGAAATTTATAATTTTGTTTTGAAAGACCAAAACCCTAGAATTTCGAAGAAGGGAAAAACAAGTTTCATCAGCATAAATATATACACGCACAGTGAAAGATTGTTCCACTGAGAAATAAATGAGGAAAGCAATCTGCGGCGAAGTATCTTAACGACGACGTTCTGTTTGAGATAAAATCATCATAAAGTAATACGACATCGTCTTGGGATTTTATTGATATGATCTTCAATCACTTGATTGGTCCCAGCTTATGATAAAGGAGTGCGTGGATATGATAATAGTATGCACTATTGATGATTAAGTATAATTGTAATAATTCAGCTTTACAAGTACACGATTGGAACCGTGCGAGTCACGAGTTATTTTTTTAATATATTTTTTTATTTATTAAATTAATTTAATTATAAGTTTATTTTTAAAATTATTATTTATGTATGTGTATATATAATTATAATTATAATTATAATTATATTTATTAAATTTAAACATACATTATTATAATTATGTAATTTGTATTTAAAAATTATAAATTATCAAATTATTCTTAAAATGATAAATTAAATTAATTTAAACAAAATTTTCAATTATCTTATTATATATCGTAAGAGATATGATTTGACTATCTTGAAGTAGAGGCTAAGAGCGTTGAGGGCATTATGATTTATGCAAAGAGGTGGGGACTCGGAGACTTGGTCGAGAGCCGCTCGTTGTTTGTATGTAGTTATTGATATTATAATATTAATAATATATTTTATTATAAAATTATATTATATATATATTTTTAAAAAAACTTAACTTATTTTGTTTAATAGCTTATTCAAATTTTAATTTATGCATTTGACCAATTATATTTATAGAAATTATGTAATTAAAATATTCTGTTAAATTAACTATACGATCGTCAATTTATTATCTACCTGAATGCATGACAAAAAAAATAAGAAATTCACAATAATTACGTGTAAAAAAAATAGAGAGATACAGGAGACAAAACAAAACAAAACAAAACAAAAATGAGATCTTTTTGATGTCTTATTTTGGTCTATCATTGTCTTTTAGAACTAATATAAGAGTAGTTATATATGTATATACCTCCTCTTTTTTTTACTATTTCTTTCCCTCCCTCTGAGCCATTTTTCTCCACCTCCCATGGTACCAGTTATTATCACAAGCATCGTGCCGGCGTATGTATTTGCTAGTCGATCAATTTAAGCTTATTACCATCTGTGCTTTACATATATATAGCAAAGTAATAATTTGTTCTCTTTTCACTTATGCTATATGTTTAATAACTAAATTTCAAATTTTGAAATTGAAACGAAAAACAAAATATATGGCTCATTCATATCATATCATATCATATGTATGTATATATATTAGACAGTTTAATTACAAAAACAAGACGAGAGTTGGCGATCCCAACTAAAAGCATATTTGAGAACTGGTTGATTTGTCCTCCTTCAAATACAAGAATACACCATTCTCGGTGATTCCGGGGGCTGTCAATCTCTTTCGCCAACCATTCTCATTGATCTTAAAGACCAAAACATTTTGTCCCTTTTTCAACCACCCTTTTATGTTCTATCAATTTGTCTTCTCTCAGTTTAACATCTATATATGCACTCAAAACTCATGGAAAATAAATTTCAAAGAATTCATTACAAAATTTAAACTAGTAGTAGTTTTAAGAGCCATTTGGTGGAAGCTTTCTTGGAAACTGATCTGGTTTTAGGGACTGAGGTAGGAACTTATAAAGGTAGAGCAACGGGGTTTGTTCGTAAACCTGGAGTACTTGTGGGAAAGAACAAGGCTGATGCTCTCCAAAAGGCTTTTGGAGAGGCTCAACCAGAAATTGGGCTTGGAGATAGGCATACTGATCTTCCTTTCATGGCCTTGTGCAAGGTTTGCGATATAATCCTCAGTTAATTTAACAAACATTCTTTCTCCTCCTAGTATTTACAAAACTTGGCAAATATGCTTTGAATAGTAAAACTATCAAAATATATGGAGACCCAAAAGTTGAAAAAAAAAACAATTTCGTCATTTTCAGCCTCACTGATGTTAAATATTGTTTGGTGAAAATCATTTTTCTTTAGTTTTATCATCCAAACACAGAAAAGAAAATATTTTTCACCAAAACAAAATTAAAATGGTTCATGAATGAACAATTACGAAAGAGGTCACCATTGTCATATGAAATTATGAATATAAATAGTACTCTCTCCTCTAATTTGTTCTTCAAAGACTCTCATTATCAGTATTTTCAAATTATCAATTAAAATCAATCAACTAAGGACAGCTTCCAAACCTTCCATTCCTTGTTTATATAAATTATGAAGTTGTCGTTTATGCATGTCTTTTACTTGTTTATTTACACTCTGCCGGAAGGCAATATACATAAAGACAACCTACTCCGCATATATAAGATCATGCGCATCATAAATGAGACAGAATATTTGTAAGAATAATCAAACCAAAGACAAGAATTGGACGTCTGAATTAAGAAGCATAATTGAGCACAACCAACTTTTGTTGGTATTCCTTAATTCCAAGTTACAAGAATTCATATTTTTCTTAATCCCTAGGAAATGGCGCCAATCTCTGTTGCCAACCAATGACAGAGATCTTATAGACCAAATCATTTACAATCCAGCCACCCTTTCACTTCGTATTTCTCAATAGAAACATCTACATCTATATATATATATATATCAAAACTCAAGAAAAATTAATCCTGAAAGAGTGTCCTAGTTTAGAAATTTTGAGTCATTTGGGTAGCTTTTATTATAAAACCCACAATGGCTATAACAACCTTTCCGACTGTTGAGAATTGTTCATCAAGTGGCCGAGAAAAGGACACGGTGGTTGCAGATTTGGATGGAACCTTGCTTATAGGCCGTAGTTCTTTTGCGTACTTTGCCTTCGAGGCTGGAGGGTTTTTAAGGCTTCCGTTTTTGGTCTTGTGTTCACCACTTGCTGGTATTTATACCGTCTCCGAGTCCGCTGGAATCCAAGTTCTAATCTTTGCAACATTTGTTGGGATGAGGGTTAAGAATATTGAATCCGTGGCTCGTGCGGTGTTTCCAAAGTTTTACTCGGCTGACCTCCATCCTGAATCATGGCGCGTGTTCTCAGCGGGTGGTAGGCGTTGCGTTCTTACTGCTAATCCCAGAATAATGGTGGAAGCTTTCTTGAAAGATGATTTCTTGGGAACTGACTTGGTTTTAGGAACTGAGGTTGGAACTTTTAACTTAGGGGCAAAGCAACAGGGTTGTTCTTAAGCCTGGAGTACTTGTGGGAAAGAGCAAGGCTGATGCACTTCAAAAAGCTTTTGGAGAGGTTCAACAGGAAATCGGGATCGGAGATGGGCATACTGATCTTCCTTTCATGGTATTTTGCAAGGTTCGCTATACAATTATATATATCCTTAATTAATTAAGAGTTGCTGATAATGTTATAATAATATTTATGTGATACTTTTATACTTATTTTAATAAGAGCTGTTGATAATGTTATAATAATATTTATGCGATAGTTTTATACTTATTTTAATAATACTTCAAATTTTCAAAAATATTTATTGTTGTGGTATTACCGATGGCCTTATTAAGCATTGATTTTTTGCGACATCCAACCATTATATGCTTGGGATTATAAATTAAATCAAGCAAATCTATGTATAATGGATCATTACCTAGTTATTATAGTCTGACAATTTATTTTGTAAGTTAATTTTTGTAAGACTTTTGTATAATACTCAAACTACTAAGGCTTTTATACCTAACGGCCATGACTGAAATGCAGGAGGGGTACATTGTGGCACCAAACCCAAAGTTTAAGCCCGTAACAAATGACAAGCTCTCCAAACCCGTCATCTTCCACAATGGTCGCCCAGTCCAAAAGCCAACCCCTCTGGTCGCACTAATCATCATCCTTTGGGTCCCCATAGGCTTCACTCTCGCCTGCGTGCGATTGGACTTCGAAGCCCTATCCCCTTGCGAACAGGCTCCTACGTTTCCAGGGCACCTGGTCTTCCGTCAAGGACAGCCCACATTCTCCAGTCCACAAATACAAAGCTCAATCCGGAGTCCTCTTCGTTTGCTCCCACAGAAATATCTTTGACCCGGTATTCCTCTCCGATGCGTTGGGCCGTCTAATTCCTACAGTCACATACTCCGTCTCAAGACCCAGAGCTCATTTCGCCCATCCAGGTGTTAGTTGTGCTTCAAAATTCCAGTATTAAGCTGAGTCCTACATTGCTCATTTTGTAAAAGTTCCTTGAGTATATTAGTACACTCTCTTGTTAGGCTTAATAATTAGTACACTCTCTTGTTAGGCTTAATAACATGGCTGAGGAAAAGGGAGTAGGCTCGCGTGCACATGAGGAGGGCTAAGGAACTATGCTGGGCCAAGCTTGGATCTTAGACTCTCACCCAGAAAACCATAATGCGTGCATACCTGCGAGGGGTGGTGCAAATCTGAGTCCATTAGGGCCCAGTTCACGCCTACAATTTTACGCGTTTTCTAATTAAGTCAATTACTCTTGGAAGGTCATATGAGGGCAGAATTAGAATCACATTTTAGGACAGTAGTTTTGCTACGCCTCAACATCGTTCAATCACCAGATAAGTTGTTCCAATTTTATTCTTCAATTTCTCTTGTTATTGTTTCAGATTCCAACACTAGGAACCGTGATGTTAATTCAGCCACAATTAAAAAGTTGTTCTTAGACTTTCACCCAGAAAACCTTAATGTGTACGTACCCGTGAAGGGGTTCAAATTGAAGTCCATTAAGGCCTAACTCACGCTTACAATTTTACACGTTTTTTGATCGAGTCAATTACTCATGGAGGTCGTGAACCAGCGGGGGCAGAATCATAATCAAATTTTAGGACAGTTGTTTTCCACTTTTGGACTTCTCACGTCACTTGAAAGAGTTTCCTTGTCAAATAACAAGCTCGAGGGGCCTCTTCCTTCCAGTTTAGGTAATTTGCGGTCTTTGTCACAGTTATAACTCAGTGGGACCTGGTTATCTGGACATATACCTAGATCAATAGGTCAGCTCTCTCATCTTCTCGAGCTAACAATTTCAGGCAACATGATTCAAGGACCGTTGCCGCATGAAATGTCCTTGCTTCAAAACCTTCAAATAGTAGATGCCTCGTATAACCAACTAAATCTATCTTTTATCCCCGAGTGGCTAGTAGAGCTACCATCACTCACTCAAATTTACTTGGCCAGATGTGGAATCCAAGGAGAAATTCCAAAGTATCTGCAGAAAAGCTCACTGCAGGCGCTGGACTTGTCAGCAAACCATCTCTCTGGAAGCGTACCTACCTGGTTTGGAAACCTGACTCAGCTATGGAGCTTGAACCTCTCAGAAAATTCACTTGTTTCAAAGATTCCTACTGCAATCACAAACTTAGGGAGTTTGGGCGTGCTCGACATCCACGCAAACAAGCTAACAGGCTCTATAGACCAGGTTTTCAAGATACAAAGCAGCTTTGGAGGAGGCTCATTGACGTATGTCAATCTGTCTGATAATATTTTTTCAAGTGGTATTGAACGGATTGGAACAGGAGCACAATCGGGGATCCGATATCTAAATTTGTCACACAACTCTTTCAAGTGCAGAATACCAACTTCCATAGGGAAATTGGGATCAATGGAGAGTCTGGATTTGAGTTGCAATGAGTTAGGTTCTGAGTTGCCAATCTCTCTGGCAAACGCAAGCTCTTTAGAAAGGCTGAAGCTGCAGAAAAATCAGTTTACAGGTAATATACCGAGTGGGTTTTTGAAGATGAGAAAGCTGAAAGAGTTGGATTTGTCCGATAACCAACTTGTAGGGAGAATTCCTTTTGGGAAGCCTTTTAGTGATTTTCCAAAGAATTCTTACTCTGGGAACAAAGGTTTATGTGGTATACCCCTTCCTACCTGTAAGGCTTAGATTTTGAATCTATTGCTTGAAAAATAGATGCAAATAACATGCACCTACAGTTGAAAGATTATTTATTACATATACCAAGGCTAACATTCCTGGTAAATTCTCAGGGCCGGCCCTGAGGGGGTGCGAGAGGGGCGACCACACAGGGCCCCCAAATTCGGAGGGCCCCAGAATATTTTTTTTTGTATATGTATACTTTATGTAAATATTGAAAATGTGGCTAATATAAACAAAACTTACCTTAGAGGCGCTGGCTAAAATTCTTAAGTTCAAAGCACGCGACATGAGTTCGACTCCTACAGAGGACAACACTAATTTTTATTTTTTTTTATCAACACCAATATATGCGAAAGGGCCCCTATTTTTTTTCTCGCACGGGACCTCCAAATCCTTAGGACCGGCCCTGTAAATTCTTGATCCCATATACGTTTTATATATTTGCACAGACAAATACATATGCATGAATTCGTTAACAGAATCTTATATTGTAACTTTGCAACATAAAACAGCAGTGGTGTTAGCTCATTACCACTAAATACGTTGAAACTTTCCTCCTTTCCTCAATCTACGCAATAATACTAAATACGTTGAAACTTTCCTCCTTTCCTCCATCTACGCTATAATGGCGTATGCGATACTGGAAACTAATCTGATCTTGTAACCATTACCCAAGAAAAATTTACTCTCAAAGCTTTCACGCATCAGGATTAACTTCAAGAACCTTTTTTCTTTTTCTTTTACTTATTAATCATGTGTTAGGTGCCCTGCAGGACTTAAATGAGTTAGGACTATAGAGTAATATAATAGTCCTCCATGTAAGAATGAAAGGACGGGCCTTGCTTTTCTAATCAAGGACACATGTGTTTTGTGTTCCGTGCGCGCTTGGTTACTCCCACACATTAGCACAAAATCTTTGCCTTAAAATTAGAAAATAATTGAAAACTACAAACTAGAAAAACAAAACAGTGCAAGAAGGATTCAAGAAGAAAGCCTTTATCTTATTATTAACCTTAATCCTTACTCGCCCACTAATCAAAGGGCCTCTTGACTCAATCCTAGCTGCTGGTAATTCATATAATCAATTTCATTCAATCGTACACAACATAAGATTTGTTCTGGTAACTCCTCAGGTTTGTTTCCCTAATTGAACAGAAAAGAAAAATGTATCAACAACAGTTTCCAGAGCCTCAAAGAGAGAAGAAAAATTTATTAGGGGAAAACAAATACGAGAGGAAGAGATTCTTGAACTTGTTTAGGTATTGAGATTTGCCTGAATTGTAAGGCCAAAATCCAAGATGCAGTGCTTCAGTCTATCTAGAAATGCTCCAAACCCCTTCCTAGATATGTAACTAAATCTGTGCATGTCCAAATCAATCTCCAAATAACTTTCACCCTGAAAAAATTTCACGCCAATATAATTTTGCTTCAATTTTCTCACTCGTCATGTTTTGTGACACTACACACTGGAATCACAGTTGCACACTATGAAAAATCAAGCACAAACTTACCAAGTAGAACTCATGTTGCGGACGTGAAAGAACAGGTTTTTCATTGTAAGCATGCATTAGTTTCCTCTCTGCTGCACTTAATTGAAGGTCATCAACATTTACTACACGACCCAATATCTTCAACCTTTCCCGGAAAGGTACAAGTGTGTCAACAGGAAAACCTTTAACCTTTTCTAGTTCATCATCAATTAACCTCTGATCGCAGGAAAAAGAAAGATTTAAGAAGATAAGCATATGATATGGGATGGAATTTATCCAGTAGAATGCGTGCAAGTAAAATATGATTTTCTGTTTTTTTTTTTTTTTAATGAAGAAGAAAACACAATGTATGTTAAAATGGTTTCATCATACTCTGATGCCTTCTTGAAAATGGGATGGAAGTTCCTTAGAGTAACTTTCAGAAAGTTTAAAGTACAAAACAAAATTCATTCCTTCACCATCAGTTTCACTCTGGAAAATGGCCGCAGGATACAATGGAATCTGTTTGGAAAAAAAAACACAAAATAATTGCCAGTGTCAAAAGGTAAGAGAGACAAAGAAATTAATAAACCAATTAACTCTTTAAATATAATGCAAACTTCCATTTCTAAACCAATTTAAGGAACAATAGTAATGTAGTACTCGATCATAACAAAGCTAAGCAACCAAATAAACTTCATTTCCATACATTGCCAGCTGAGAGGGTGATACAGAAATTAATGGATCAGTAAGAATCGGAAAGTATATAGAAACAGAAGTGATTAAAGGTAGAAGCAACCAAGTCATCAACAAAAAATGGTTGGCTCTAGATGATTAGTCAGTGTTAAATCAAGTGAGCACTGGACAGGCAAAGGAATAACAAAAATGCATAGTCAGGGCAGTATCTCAAGACATGGTAGAACAACAACCGAATAAAAGATGCAATTCAATTTGGAGCAGAAGTCTTGAAAAAAAGTATGCCAGGCAGATCCAATTAAGGCATTAGGTTCTGATTATGCTTTTGCTTTAGCATCCCGTCTGCCACAGCATTTTGTTTCCCAGGAAGGTGGGTAACTTTTGTCTCTTTAGCATTCTGAACTTTAAAAGAATTTTAGATCAAAGAAACATAAAATATGGAATGGATCTTAGTACTTGCATTATTTTCAGCAACTGATGCAACACAACTCACTCCAGAAAATCACCAGACTTGAGAGAACAACCAGGAATTTATAACTCAACGACAACCACAACATATTTATTACTCAAATTGTTCGACTGCAAACAGTAGAGATTTTAAACCTACAAAGAACCAAAACAAAAGCTAAGGGAAAAGGTAGAAGGTACCTGACAATTTACAACAAGAATAGGTGGAAGTTCCCCATAAGAACTAATACTGGGGAGTTCCACAAAACGAGCAATGTGATCAATTTTCCTTTGAGATAGGAAGACATCGACTCCAAATGGATAATATGCAGCAGAGCTAGGAGCAAGATCCTTCTTTTTGTTCCTGAGAACCAAGCAAATGGTACAAGTGTCATGGGACATGAAAAAATAAGTTTTCAACTATTCAGAGCTAATATCCTAATATGAAGTCTTAAGATGGAGTATATCAAAAATATCAAATATGCATTCAAAAACACTAGGTCACATGTGCCATTACAAATACTTGACCACAGTCCTCTCACCTTAAATAATTCTTTCCCCGGACTTTGAAAGTACTTGGATCAATTTGTGACCAAGAATCTGCCATTTGCTTTTCTACTGGGCAAAAAGGTACTTGTGAACCAGCTATTGGTCTCTGGATAAGCATCTTTGAAGAAACTAGGAGAAATCAGAAACTGAATCAGATTTACTGACATAATTCATCCATTCCATAATTTCTTATATGATATAAGTTGATAGATTTGTAACTTCTAAGGCTCAATCATCAACTAATCATTCAATACAATTTGTCAAAAGTACACATTCCAATATATGCACATAGACAAAGGTGAGTTAGTATCATACAATCTTAAATACTTGTCACAAAAGGGGAGTTTGCATCTTTGTTTTGCTGCTGAGTGACACAGCACAAAATGTGGCCCTTTGTTTTAGAGCAAGTTAGTTCAGACTTGATCACATCCCATGTGTCCCATTCAGGGATCTCTCTCCCAAGGGCCTCAATCAGTATAATAACAGTAGACATTTGTAGTAATACACGGGGGCCATACAGAATATGCAAACAACTGTAGTAATCATAATCACAAAAAAAAAAAAAAATTAAAACCATATATGTGCATATGCAATTTATATGCAAGTGATAAAATCTAAAGAACTTAACAATAATAGTACTCACGTAAAGTGGCATTAGAATGTCCCTCCTTCCATTTGAAGGACATTTTAAGGGCTGCTTTTTTCCTTGCACTAGGTGGACTTGAGCTTAGAGACCTTCTCTTTTCAATTGAGGGAACAGTAGAAGCAAGACAGGGCAAACAGTTGTTTGGAAGAATTCCACAGTTATCCAACAAACAATCTCCTCTGCCAGCACTTTCATCCACAGACGATATTTCATCAAGGAAAACTGGCTTCACTTCATTAGAAGTTCCATCTGATTTCAACCGGGAGTCTACACCCCCTAAATGAACAGAGTTTCTGTAAGTCTCAGTGACAGAGTTATGTGCAGAATTCCCTGCTGAAGTATCCCCTTGTCCCTGCCACTGTCCAGTGTAAGAGGTAGTCGGGATGTTGACATCAACGTCTCCATTATTCACATCTCTAAAAGATGTAATACTTAACCTGGATGCACCTTCAGAGCCATTCAGAGATAGCACATCTGCAAATATAAAGTGCACCAGTAAATTAAAAGTGCAACTGATTAATCAGTGTAGAAAGATGAAAACGGAGTTAGAATATTTACTGAAAACCCTCTAAATAATACCATCAGGAATGCTTTGGAAATCTTCATCACTGCAGTCGGATTCAAGTATTGCAGCAGAATCAAACCAAGCCTCATCAGTACTTGTTCTTGCTGATGCCATACATAGCAGCACAATAAAGTAATACAGTTATAAGAGAATCTAATGATCTTGCTTTAATTAACCAGCAAGAATTGCAATTACACAGGAGTTTAGAATGAGCTATGTCAATCAGACAAAGTTTTAAGCCTAGGCTAGTGTAACATAACTTTTGCATTCACACTTAGTATATTACAAAATCCAGTAGTTAGAGAAACTAGAATTCTAAGATAAATTGAAAGAGTATATCCTGAATTGTTTGTTTCCCTATTCAACTCACCATTATTTATATTCATTAGGAAATATTAAGAAACAAAGTAAGATTAAAATAAACTGAGGAAAGGTTATATTATATGACAGCCTAGTTGTAGGAGCAGAAACCCATGGAGAAAATAACACAATGAAGAACAAAAGGAAACTTAGTTCAAAGTCTTTTCCTTTCCTTTCAACCATGACAAATTAGAGATATTGAGAGTTTATTCCCAAGAGAGAAAATCACAGCAAGTAAAAATGACAATTTTAATTAACAACCCACAGACCCCCATAAAAATTTGAGCCCGCAACATTTGCTGCTCCTCAAGTCTCTAAATGTGCACACAATGAGTATAGCGAAGTTCACAAGTTTCTAAAAACGATTAGTATGTCAGTGGTAAATCGACTTTGCAGAGAAATATCTCAAGTATGCAACTCCATTGCTTCTTAGCATATCCCACTGACAATTCCAAGACATGATGATATAAACCTCTTAATCTCAGCAAAGTACAACATTCATCCTTGGTTCTCAAACTTTTAATAATACCCATATAACTGCCCTAATGCTAAAATATCTCCAGCTACTACTGAAAAGTGTTGTGTTCCCCTTCAACTTTCACAGAGGCGCAGGTTGTAAGAGTCAGAGGTATGCCCCAGCCCCAGCCCCTACCCCTGTTTAGCTATAAAATTGACTAAAATTTTACCCAAAAAAAGCAAGTTCCATAAAACTTTCACAAATTTGAATCTTTTGCTTTTAATTAGTTAAATAACCCAGCTATATATTAAAAAGTGGAGGTAAAGCCTAAAGATAAACCTGTTTTTTGAAAACTCCTTTCGTATAAGACTATCCAATCCATATAACACCATAAAAAAAATCCCACAGAAATAAAAATTCACTATTTAATAATAGTTAACCGGTTAAGAACAAATGCAGCTAGCTATACGTCCTAATTCTCTCCCATTCTGATAACATAAATCATTAAGTAACAAGAATTTACTAATCACTGCTAGATCAAAAAACGAAATTTATATATTGATAGAATCCACATATAAACACACAGACGCATATATCTATATATATATATAGAGAGAGAGAGAGAGAGAGTTTGAGAACCGTGGAAAGCGGGATTGGTGAGGGTGGGATCCAACTCATCAAGTTTATCTAAGGATTGAGCGTACAAACGAGAAGAGAGTCGGCGCTTGGCAGCTTTTCTTTTCTTCCGAATCTTCTTCCCCTTCCGACCTCCGACGCAATTCTCCGGCCTCGATACACAACCTCCCATCTCTCTTTATTAGGCCGACCCAGAAATTAATTAAGCGTAGGAGAGATCAGAAACATGACGGATGATTGTACATACATATTCCAATCACCAGCCAAGTCTAGAGAGAGAAAGTCTACATGATATATAGAGAGAGAATAAAACCGACCAAGCGTGAAATTGAAGAAGAATTGAACTAACATAAACGCAGTTGTCTTTTTTCTCATCTCGTATATCTTCTTCTCTCTATATATATACATATATAGTATGTATGTATGTTTGACTGAATAAAGCTTTAGCTTCCCTTTTTATTTGATTCACTCTAATAATAATGATGGGTGAAATTGACAATTACTCAGCGAAAAAGTCCTGATTAAAGAGAGTCAAAATACGGCAGTTCCTGTTCATCTGCCTAAAGGCATCTTCTTATTCTGCTATTTTTATTTTTATTTATTTATCATATAAAAAATTCATAATAAATATTTATTATAAAATAACATAAGATAAATAATATTTATTTTATTTATTATAGGGATCAACGATTAAAATTAAAAATTAAAATTTATCGTCCGTTATTAATAATAACGGATGACTATGTTATCCCCTATTAATAATAATAGACGATAATGAGTTATATTCGCTATTAATAATAGCAGATGTACTCGTTATTTGTTTGTCTAGTATTAATAATGAATGTCGTAAATTTATTTTTGATCTCTGTTATTTATTTTTATATTAAATGATAGAGATAATATTTATTTATTTTTAATTTATAATAAATATTGTACTTATCATGAATCATTTTTCATATATAAAAGAAGAGATATCGTTGTTGTTGGTTGTGAGTCTTTTATCAACAAGCTAATCTTTCATAACTTATTTTAAGTTAAAATTATTGTTTATTTTAAATAAAAATCGCCCACTTTAAAAAATAAATAAATAAATAGTCGCTTTTTTTTTGCGAATACTGAATTCTATCCGTATCCTTCAATTTAGATGAACAAATTGTCACGTGGCTTAAAAAATTTCATATTTATGTGATTATTTGTGAACGTGTGGAAGAAGTACCGGTAGTATCTTTGGAAGATGAATTGGTGGATGTACTTCCATTACATGGTGGCGGTTTTTATTGGATCAACGTTGCTGTCTCAGCTCAGCTCAGCTGTCTGTCACAAAATCTAAAAGGCTTGGTAGTATTTAAGGTGGCGTTTGGTTTGCGTGAGATTAATGTAATAATTTTGTAATATAATAAATTATCATATTGATATAATATTTTTTATATTTAATTTATTTTATTATAAGTATTAATTTATTACGGGTGTAATATTATTATATTAATTTTTAAATTTTTTAGTACATTTTTTAATTCATATATTAATTTATTATATCTGTAATATAATAAATTATAAAAAAACAAAATAGTAATAATTATAAATAATTTAATATTTTGATTTATAATTTATTTTTTTATTCATTACATATAATTATATAATTTAATAAATTAAATATAATTTTAAACATAATATTATAATTACTACATAAATATCAAGAACCAATCAACTAAACTCAAACTCAATGATTTTGGTAAGACGCTAGAATTAAATCACAACATATATTTAATTTCTACACACGAAAAAATAATCCGAAGGAATTGATATTTTTATATACCATAAATAAATTATATTTGTACATAATTTTGCTCATATAAATAGTGAACCGATTCTCACATTAATGTGACATATACTCATATAAAAATATCATGTTTTTAAACAAAAATATCAATTTTTAAAAGACATTCTCCAACTTGAACACAAACTTAGTGAGTTAGGTAAGACTTAGACATGATATCATACCAAAATGTATGTCAATCACAGTAGGTGACCAAACTGGAGTTGAAGGTCAATATGTTTAGAAAACGAAGTTGCGTAAGAAGTAGTACATCAATTCATTAGTATTAGAGCCCGTTTGGTTCTAGTAACTTGTAATCTGGGTATCGGTAATCTGGGGTACTGTCATTAATACTCGATTAATTAAATATTTATTTTTATTCTAAGAAAGGGTAGTACCTTAGTAGTAGTAGTAGTAACAGTTTAGTAACTGTTCCTTCCAGTACTGGAATCAAATGAGCTCTTAATTCATGAGAATTATTCATTACTGTTGAATTTTTGCTATAAAAATTTTATTTATCTATTTATTTAATTTATATTGGATATTTATTTATTAATAAAAGTACATAATTCATCAGTCATTAAATGGTTATTTAGTTTATTTATATTAATATCCTAATTATATATATTATGATTTATGTGTATAAATAAGTATTATATACAAAAGATATAAATCATATGTAATATATATAAATAAATAAATAATAATTTATAACCTATGATAATTTGTAAATATTATCATGTAGGTTATAGTGCTTTAATAGAGATGATTTATCTTGATCATGGAAGTTTAACTTCTAATTAAAATACTAGTGCATTAACGATATGCATTAAACGGATCATGTGATAATATTTTATTTATAAAATATTTTCACATAAATACTAATTTATGAATTTTCTTAATTTTGAAATAATAATAGACTTAATATATATATATATATATATATATATATATATATATATATATATATATACATCGTGTTAATTAATACTTCGGAATGTTAATTATTATATTTAATTAATATTAGGAACATTGTTATTGTCTACAAGATTTTTCATAAGATAATTTATTATTGATCATATAATCTTGTCCAAGTATTTTAATATTTATTATTAAAATGATTGATTTAATTGTTAAATCAATTTATGATCAAATAAAGATAAATTATGAACTTATGAAATTTATTTTAAAATATCGGAATTATATTAATACTGAAATATTTATATACATCTATAGAGGAAATATCTATAGTTTATTAGTAAAATGTTTATTTTAATTAATTTTTGAACTTAAATGTAATTACAATTATTTAGTGGAATTAATTATAATTAATATTTATTTTGTATATTATTATTAGATAATAATATATAAAGAAGTATTGAAATCAGAATTTTTTTTTCTTAGAATTCCCGTCCTAGCCTAATATGAATCAATTTTATAATAGATAATAAATATTAATAAGATTCATCAAATACATATAGTGGGTTTTTTTTTCAATCAGAGTAAAATATCAAATTACATATTCACTATTTCAAGATTTAAACGTGATAATCTAACTAAATATTAAGTAATAAATTCGTACTCTTGATATATATATATATATATATATATATATATATATATATATTTGTTATTTTATATAAAATTATAAAAAT
Organism: Hedera helix; assembly: GCA_947179155.2. Classification (NCBI taxonomy): domain Eukaryota; kingdom Viridiplantae; phylum Streptophyta; class Magnoliopsida; order Apiales; family Araliaceae; genus Hedera; species Hedera helix. The sequence goes on from OX359277.1 coordinate 44,893,578, forward strand.
AATTCTGTTTTATTAAATTTTAAAACTTATTTTTCGGTTTTTTTTTTCCAGCAATTACTTCTGCTTTTGAGAGTAGTATTCGTTGACTCAACTTAATACTAAAATTTGTTTGCACTTGCGTTAATGCAACTTGGCCAGCTGATCATCATTAAATTCTCCCCCATTAGTATTATTACATATACAGGAGATTCGACACTAGACAATTTAGTGGAGTGTCGAACACTCAAAAGATTTAGTCTACCACTCTATGGTTTATAATAATACAGAAGCTCCGCATGGTTTTATCTTATATATATTCTGTATATAAATTTTATATTCAAAAGAAGATCAAAGTTTGTTGTTACAGATCGAAACTAGTTTTAATTATTTATACGGAGAGTATAATTAAAAAACTGATATTTTTAATAATTCAATATGGTGAATCTTATAATAGTATTATCATAAATATATAATAACAGTTAAACTATCGTTATAGATATTTTTATATGATTTATTATATATAATTATCAAAAAATAATATAAAAATATCAATTTCCTATAATTAATATAGAAGTCTTAGAAGTTGATAATTTTTTCCCGCAAAATTTAGGATACCTATGGAATAACCACGTGTAGTCATTAACCGGTAGATGGAACAAGCTGGTAAGATCCTGAATGTGTTCCGAGGCATCGGCGAACAAGAGGGTGGGTAAGATCCTGAATGTGTTGCGAGGGCCGAGGAGGCATAAACTGGCACTAAAATCAAGAAAATTAATTCCAATGATCGATCACTTTAGCCTCTCGAGACAAAAAAAAAATACCCTATTGTTTTTTACGGGAAAAATTAAATTTGAAACCTAAATATCATATATTTTTAGAATTAATCACAGTTTATTGACTTTCAGAGAGAATCGTGCTGGTGAGAATCATATAATTATGTTTATAATATACAAAAAAAAATTAAAAAATAAATAGATGAAATTTAAGTCATTTCAAAATAAATGAACAAAATCACTCTACGAAATACAAATATACGAATGTTTGTCACATTTTTAAGAATATAAATTATAAGAATATAAATTATCTTTTAAATTTTTACGTTTCAGTAAATTGCTATTATATTTTGAAAAGGATGAAAATTTTGACAAAAGACAAGAGGACATTGACATGGGCTAGATATGGTGGCAGCCAACCCCCCATGATTGAAGGACACTCAATGAGCTTGCTTTTTTGCAATCCAAAAAATGAGCTCTCTGCTTCCACTGCTACTGTTAGCACTCTCCCTGAATATGATCGAGTGAGTTAATGTGTGTGGTTACGAAGGATAAAACTACAAGTATTAGAACAACTTTTGAAAAAATTAGCATGAATATAAACTTTTTTTTACAATCGTATTAAAGTGTTACATTTGCTCAAACAGAATAAAATATTTCCTTACACGATTGTATTAAAAAAAATTGCATACTATTTATTGGGCCTTGGTTAATGGTGTCGCGTCGGCGTGATAAAAAGCCCGTTGACAATCCAATTGGCCCATTTTTAGGCACTAACGAATAGACATTACATTAAGATGCAAGTATCTCCGCTCGCACGCACACATTATAATTAGGATTCTTTATATAAATATACAACAATTAGTAAAAAATTATAAAAATAGTGCACTAATAAAATAATTATAAAAATAGTACAATAATAATAAACTCATTAAATCATTATCCCTTAGATCAAGGAGAACTATAACCACCCTATTTACTTATCTCTATTTAATGACACCCATTATTTAATTTCAGCATCCTCCTTTTTTCTCTACTTTCTCTCACCATTATTTCCGACATCCTTCTCTTTCTACTCTCTCTCTCCTTCATGTCAGATATATACTACCAGTCTGCATTATGAGCACCATGCGACTATCCACCATGTCCAAATCCATGATCACAACGACCATAACCATATACACCATGATCGGTAATTCAGAGTTCGGCTTTTAATGCGAGACGTCGAACTGGTCGCAAAGGATGGCTTCGCAGTTTGGAGATGCTTTGTCGGCGACGGCTTCGCTGTAGAATCCGGGAACGCCTTGGTAAACGACACGAATTGTTGAGTCGTGCATCAGCACCGGGAAGAGTTCAGCGACTGCGAGCGACTTTGGAAGGTTGTCGATGGGGACAATATCTAAGGTTTTTATGACCGTTCATGGCGGTAATGTTATTAGCACGTTCATGGCGGTGAGTCAGATGAGATGAAGATCTTTGTTATAATTAATTGATAACCCAATAAAAATGAATTGTTACCTTTGTGTGAAAGTTTGGCTACCAACTGCAGTATGAAAAAAAAATGTATAACAAATTTTTAATAATTAATTGGTAACCCAATAAAATTAAATTGGTTACCTTTATATGAATGTTTGGTTACTAACAGCACTACAAAAAAAATAAATCTATAATAATTTTTTTTATCATTAATTAATAACCCAAAAAAAGTGAATTGATTACCTTTGTATGAATGTTTGGCTACTAACAATATTATGAAAAAAAATGTATAATAATTTTTTATAATTAATTGGTAACATAATAAAACTGAATTGGTTACCTTTATATGAATGTTTGGTTACCAACAATACTATGAAAAAAAAATTCTATAATAGATTTTTTACCATTAATTGGTAATCCAATAAAACTGAATTGGTTACCTTTATGTGGAAGTTTGGCTACCAACTGCAGTATGAAAAAAAAATTGTATAATAGAATTTTTATAATTAATTGGTAGCCTAATAAAACTGAATTGATTACCTTTATATGAATGTTTAGTTACCAACAACACTACGAAAAAAATTATTTTATAATAGATTTTTTATCATTAATTGGTAACCCAATAAAACTGAATTGGTTACCTTTATATGAAGGTTTGACTATTAACTGTAATATGAAAAAAAAATGTATAATAAACTTTTTATAATTAATTGGTAACCCAATATAATTGATTTTTTTATAATTAATTGGTAACCCAATAAAAAATTGTTAAGCAATAAAATCATATTTAAAATAGTTATTTTTGGTTGCCCACAAAAATTAAAATGGTTACTTTTATATAAAGGTGTGCCTACCAACTGCACCATATTGAAAATAATTTTATTTAGAAAATGTTATTTATAAGTAACTGCAACATATTTAATTTTTTTTTTTACCCATAAAAAATTAAAATAATTACTTTTGAATAAAAGTTTGGCTACCAAGTACATCATATTCAAAAATAATTTTATTTTTAAAAAGTAATTTAGATAAAAACATTAATTAATTTATATATATATATATATATATATATATATATATATATATATATATATATATATATATATATATATGTAGAGTGTATATATATAGTGGTACTTTATATTCACGCCCCACTATTACTCTATATCCACGCCCAAAAAATACGGAAAAAGTGGCGCAAGAAAAGTGATATGGACGGAATGTTGGCGTAAGAAAAGTGGTGCAATTAATTAATTTTTAAATGTACAATCACTAAATTAAAGGGATTAGAAAACTAACTGCATTATATTTTAATTTCAATTAAATTAAAATTGAAACCAACTGCACTAATTTTAAAATTATATATTAAAAAAGTACTTATTCTGTAAATAATTTTAAGATGTACTTTTATTGTAATATTTTTAAAAAATGTACTAGAATATGTAATTTAATCTTATAAGGATATATAGACCCGGTCTAAAAGGTGGATTTGCTCCGAGGCGTACGTTCTTTTTCCTGAAATGCAGACATTAGAAAATTGGAGCAGCTCCATCTCCCGCATAATTCCCTCCTATCTAATTCTGATTCAATCCTATAGAATCTCCTGGGCTGGACGTGACGAATTTGGATTATCTTTGTTTGGGATGGGCCGCATTCCTAATCAAATGAATTTAGGCCGAAACCCAAACAAAACAAAGTAAAATGCTTTCTCTACTCCGTTCCCACAATTTTTTTAAAACTATATTCGTTTTAAATTATAAAATTAATATTAATTTTTTAAAAAAATATTTCAAATATTTTTAAATTAAAATTTAACATAAATTCATTTAATTTATATCAATACAATCATTAATATCATAAACTATTTAAAAAGTAATTCTAGTTATAAGAAAAAAAATTATTTTCCAAACTTAAATAAATCATATTCAATTTTAAATTTAAAACTGTTTTAAATTAACTTTTAAAAAGTCAATATTAATCTTATAATTTAGAACAAAATGAGTATTAGAATTTGCATTAAACATACTCCTATATAAAAATTGATACTCCTATAATTAGTGTTAATTAATTTTTCTCTTTAGGAATTTTACTTTGAGGATTGTTTTGAAAATAAGATTGAGTTGTATCTTCATAACCTTTCTTTCTTCCTCTCTCCTCTGATTTTCCCCCGATTTGATTTTAACCATTATTTTTCATTCTTTATATTCAAAATTATAACGGTCTATCGATCGTCTTCACAAAAATAATATTGTAAATTGATTTTTTTATTTATTATTTGGTATCATTAATTTCATTACAATTTATAACTTGAGGGGAGGGGGATTTAAACCCACAATATTTGCTATACAAAGAAGTGATCATACCATCTGGCTAAGGGTCGGTGGTGTACATTCAAATTATTGTTGAGCGAAGAAGGGTCCGTTCCTGTCTAGTCTCATTTGGCTCGGTTCATATTAGAGTTTAGCTGTCTTCATACTTTATTCCAAAATGTCGACTTCTCTAATCTCTTCCAACAATCGCCGAATGTTATTTATGGGGAGACGGAGAGGGATGGCATTTGCTTCCCCCTTCCCAATATCCGTCCTGTACTCGCCCTCAAATAGTTATATAATAATAAAATTAGTATTTATACTACTATATACTTTATCCGTTCTAAATTATAAAATTAAACTTTTGAAAAATTAATTTTAAATATTTTTAAATCTAAAATTAGTATAAATTTATTTAATTTATGTCAATATAATTATGAATATTATAAATTACCTAAAAAGTACTACTACTTATAAGATTTAGTATTTTAAAAACTTAAATAAATCATGTCAATTTTAAATTTAAAAATATCTCAAATTATTTTTTAAATACTCAATAATGACCTCATAATTCGGAACATATTGCATAATTAAAATATATGTCCTCTGTGTGTGTATTATATTATTATTTAATTGTTCTTAATTTTATCATGTATATGCTAAAATATGATTAATTTTTATGTATGTATTATTGTAAATATAATTAAAATTATTTTTTTTAAAAAAATCACAAAATATTTTTTTTTTGGGGGGGGGTTAAATTCCCTGTGAGGATGGGCCCTTGTGAAAAATGAAGCCAGCAAAAATCTTTATAACATTGCAAATGAGAGTAGGATGTGTAATCTCGGCCCGCACGCCGTCCCTTTGCCATTCCTACAAGAGAGCCCCTTACTTCTTTTTATTGGAGGATGAAACACAGCAGCCCATGCGAACTCTAGCAAATGCAGTTTTTTCCTCGACTCTAGTGGGAGATGGTGCAATCCTTTAAGGTCAAATGACAGGATGACAGTTTCGGAAGAGCACGCTACCCAGCTTCACATGATTGGTTACTAGCAAGCTACCTAGTTTTTGATAATTTATTTTGTTAATGTTACCCTAAGGTTGTGTTTAATTAAGTCTTAATATCTCTTAATCGGTAAGAAGTAAAAATTATTTGTTAAAATTTTGCTTGCCTCTTAATATCTCTTAATCGGTAAGACATAAAATGAAGTCCAAATCATTAAGAGTTGTCTCTTAATAAAAAAAATTGGTATTTTTTTATATAAATACATTTAACAATATTATCCACTTATTTCTATAAAATTAAATATTTAAAATTATTAAATAAAATTTTACCTTTTAAAATGGTAAAATAGTGTCATTAAGAGACAACTCAATTTTTTAGTTATCAAATAATTTTTTAAATTCAGATATTATTTCACTTAGATGATCTAATTTATTAAGGTATATTAACTGTAATACCCCTAAGTTCCCAAGTCCCATATCATGTTAAAGGAGAAACCACCAAGGCTTAGTCCCACATCGTCTAACTTTTAAACCTTTCTCCCTTCCTTAGACTATAAATAGAATGCTACCCCTTTGGTTTTCTCACACCAACTTAAGGGCCTCCAATTTGAGTAAGGACCTTGTTGGGTGAGGGTTTTTTATAAAAAGACCTTCTTAGTTAAAATTTTGTCATCGAGGACGTAGGCAATCTGCGGAACTCGTAATTTTCGGATATGTTTTTTTTTTTAATTTTTCTGTATTGTCATTTTTATTTTTTTTATTTTAAATGTTGTATTTAGTTTGTTAGTTGATACTTTAGTATATTTTGTTAGTAATTAGTATTTTTGTATTGTTATTATTTTTGTAGCTTTAATTATTATTTTGTATTTAGATTATTAGTTACTAGTTTTGGATTAGTATTATTGGCTTTAATTATTGTTTTGTATTTAGATTATTAGTTAATAGTTTTATATTAACGTTATTGGTTTTAATTATTATTGCTATTTAGATTACTATTTTGGCATAATAGTAATATTTGTTTGAAAAATGATTAAATATTGAAAGAATATTTTTGTAAATATACTTATAGTTATTTTGAAAAAGAAATAAGAAAAACTGTTAAATAATATAATTGTCCTAATGACATTTATTTGTTATAAATTTATATTTAGGAATCGTTCGACTATTAAATTTTGTGTTCAACAATATCGAAGTAAGTGACTCTCCGAACTGTTTAGTATTTTCGAACTGTATAGTGTAAGTGACTTTTCGAGCTATTTAGTATTTTAAAATTATCATTTATAATTATGTATGCTTTAGAAATTATTCGGATGCCTAAATGTATTGTTTCAAAAATTGTTATTCTTTATTTAAAGATTCCATTTGAATGAAAATGTTACACTTATATTTTGTTAAAAACCCGGATCAAGTATTAAAATAGAATTTTGATTTAGAAAATGAGATTATATGATTTTGAACTGTGAAATAAGTATAATTTTGAATATCAAAAATATTGAGAAATTGCTTTTAGAAACCTCAGTCCGACTATGTATTGAAACCGTTAGTGTTTACGCTAGTTCCGGAATAATTTAGGACCTACTAAGGCGCACACCATTAGATACCCTTCGGGGGGCGCTCTTCGGGGCGCGTGCATGATAAGATACTTTAGTAGGGGGCGTATCATTAACATTATCGAACATAAGGGTCGTGTTACAGGGCTGCTGTAACCTTAGTCGTTCTGTGGATTAAAAAATACATCGAATATATTGAACTTATCGAAATCGTTGATCGAATATATTGAGCTTATCGAAATTTGTTTTTGAATTGTGTTTTGTAATTATTGATTTTGGTTTTGAAAGTAATATTGACTATTGTTATTGAACAAAAAAATGTTATTTCAAAAAGTATATTTATTTCCGTTATTGAACAAAAGGTATTTCGAAAAAGTGTTTTGCAAATAGTACTTGATCCACCTAAATAGTGAAGATTGTTACTTGCTGGGCTTCACCGCTCACCCTTACATTAACTTTTACAGGGTCCATTGTTAAAAGTCGAACAATGTGGATGCTTTTGTGGATGACTGAAGTCCTTTTAGTTATGACGTTATTAGTATTTTGAATTTGATAAGACTTTTATTTAAGGGAGCTGCGTCTTTGAAGTTGTGTTTTCGATATTTAGTTCTTGAACTCTTTTGTAAATTTAATAATAAAAGATTGTTGGATTTTTAAGTTTAGTATCGTTGTGTTGTTTTTGGGCTGCGCTATTGATATTGTTGTCTTGCGAGCTCTTCGGGCTTGCGGCGTGTGGCATTCCGGACAAGTGGTTGGTTCGGGGTGTTACATTAACCATTTAAATTTTAATTATTCAGTTTTATAAAACTAAGGGTGTAAACGAATCGAATCGAGTTGAATATTGTGTTGCTCAGTTTGGTTCATAAAATTTATCGAGTATAAAATAAGATTTGATTCAGGCTCGTTTAGCAAGTGAGTCGGATACGATCTCAAATCGAGTTCAAACAGTTTGAACTTTTCGAACGAATATGATTCGAATATCAATAAAAAAATATTATTTGAAGAGATTCGAGTAATTTATCAAATTTTAAACTTTACTCATATTTGAATCTTTATATTTCGAATCGAATTCGAAGCAAATTTTTCGTCGAGCGAGCATGAATCGAATTCAAACCGTTTTATATAAAACACAACTTAATACTATAACCGACAAAGCTGGCCTATTTCATTCGAGTTGAATTTATACACGAGGCTAATAAAAAGTTGATGGACATACATCTAACTAATAGACTACAGTCATAATCAGACATGCAATGAATTTGTGTAACATGGGCTAGTGGCGGCCTCCCTTAATAATTTAAAGTAAAATTAATGTCCTAGGTAAGAAATTCCTGCATGCTCTTTTTAGCGATAACTGATGTCTAACTGCAATTTGTATGTAAATGGGCAAATTTATTAGCACGAGCTAGCTGTAGTTGGATGTTAAAAGCAGCTTTCAAACCTCCATCACTTTGACAAGCACAGCAGCTACCTCCCTAGCTAGCTGGCTGGCACTTGTATTTATCATTCCTACCAAACTACATATATATGCTATTAATAGTGGGCCACTAGGCCTCCCTTCGGTACATCCATAACTCATCACATATTAGTCAGGCAAAAGGGTTAGTTCTCCAAACGTAGTATTGCTACATTAACAATATCAATAACCTTTCCATAAATAAACCAAATCTCCTAATTTTAACAACACTTCCATCAAATCAAACCTTAATTAGCAAAGCCATTATAGTTAACATCTCCACCATCCAAAATATCGTGAAAATCCATAACGATGCTTTATCATTCGGTTAGTCTTCTTCAATGCGACCCCAGCTCATATAGACTTGCATAACATACTTTACGGTGATTAACGATTTTGAGTTGGTGTAAAATGTCTTGATGTAAGTGTTAATAAATTTAAAAAAAAAAGGAATACAGAATATCAATTTTAAGATTTCTAGTACAAAGAGTGTGTAATATTAACAATATTATGAGAGAATTCTATTTATATGTATAGGTATTAGGATATGTCTCTTTGATACGTTCCATCAATAAATAGTTGAGACCAATCTATACAAGTTATCTCATCAACGATCAAGTGTGTTGCTCATGCCTTGTAGGGGTGCACACGGTTCGGTTTGGTCGATTTCTTGGGGAAAAAAATAACCAAACCATTTAAATCGGTTATAAAAAATTAAAAACCAAAACCACCCAAATTTTTACATCGTAATCGGTTTTCGGTTTATTCGTTTTCGGTTTATTCGGTCGGTTTATTCGGTTATTCGGTTCCATAATTGATAATTTGGTATTCATTATATTGTCATTTTTTCATAACAATTAATAAATCACTAACTCAATAACTACTAATTTTATACAATATTTCATTATTGGTTTTTTTCTTAGTTGTGCTTCTGGCACACAATTATTAAGATTGGAATGTGTAAATATTTATTAAATGAAATGTGTAAATATTTATTAAAAAAATATATAAATTATATTATAATTTTAAATTATTCGGTCGGTTCGGTCGGTTTCGGTTTGTTGAGAAGACAAACCAAACCGGCCGAACTAATTTCGGTTTTTCAATTTTATAGTGTTCGGTTTTTTCGGTTTAATATTTTTCGGTTTGAAATATTAACGGTTCGGTTCGGCCGGTTGATTTTTCGGTTTTTTCGGCTTTTTTGTGCACCCCTAATGCCTTGTGTAGCCTTGACCCTGTGGGGCCCAAAGTTGTAACTTCGATACCCAATTACTCTTTGTTAAGTGGGCCCCTCGGGATGTCGTTCTTGGGCCTTTACTTTTGGGCCTATTAAACGGGCTTTTGGGTTCACCCTCTTACAATTCAAAAAATATTTTGTGATTTTAAATTTAAAGATACATTTTGACCTTTTAAAGATAATTTTTAAAATGACATCGTTTTATATAATTTAAAATATCTTTTTTATATTATAAAAAAAGTATTTATAATTTTTTAAAATATTATTATTATAAAAAAATATCTCATATAAGAATCACATTCCGTACCGTACCCTTAAACTTTAAACTTCAAAATCAATACAAATTTGCCTTAAAATGCAACTAGGTAAGTATATTTATCCAAGGATGGATTATCCGAAGAAGAAACTCTGGAGATAAAGGGTGTATCGGATTGAAGTGGTGGCCCCTCCGAGAATGCATCACTCAAAGTCATTTCTTTTCAACTCCCGAGGTCTCTTCTCTTTCTGCATATACAAAGGACGACTGGAGCAGTATTTATTTTCTCTCTGCTGGTGTCTAAAGTCTAAACAACACCATTGGGCACAGTACGCACCAACAACCTCCCACTGTCGAAGCAGATCACACAGAGTTTTAGCTCTGCTGTTCTTGACTTCTTGCCCCCTTTCTCTCTCTATACGTCCACTTCCTGTATCTATACATCTCCCTTTCGAAGCATCTTCCTCTTTCTCTCTCATCGGAGCTGAATCTATTATTAGCAGTATTATCAGCTCACACTTACTTTCAAATGCGCACCGACTTTTACAAGTGACAAACTGATTGAGCTACTCTATGAGATACACTGAAAGCTAGAATGCGAGCTTGAATTCGGATTTTGGATCGGGTTGTAATCGCAAGATGGATCCGCAGGCGATTATCAACCATGGCGCGTTTAGGTCAGGCAATGCGGCGTCATATAATTTGGCGGAGATCTGGCCGTTTCATTTCGGGCAGAATATGGGGCAGTTCAATGATAATTCTAACCGAGAAGATGATCCGATGGCTCTGGACCAGGGACGAGAGAGAAAACGAAGTCAGGATGATGACTCCGCTGTAGGTGTTTCAATGAGCAGTGCTGCCAATGACATGGTATTGATCTATACATAATATATATAGTGATTCAATTCATATATAACCTAAAATTTAGACTATAATTAATTGTTAGTTGGCTGTGATTAATGATTTTCTTGCTAATTTTGAGGTTCTTTGTATATCTTTATAATATTGTATATAAAACTTTAGGATTTATATTTGGATGTTTTATTTTTGTTTTGGTATTAATTGAGCAGAGTGATAGCGATAGTAAACGCCTTAAAGTATCGGGATCTAGAGATGAGAATCTTGAATCTAAAGCTGAGACGGAAGCAAATTCAGGGAAACAAGCTGAGCAGAGTACAAAGCCAAGTGAACCACCTAAACAAGATTACATCCACGTGCGAGCAAGAAGGGGTCAAGCTACTGATAGTCACAGTCTAGCAGAAAGAGTAATTTGTTCATTTCCTCCTAACTTTTATTTAAATTAAATTTTCTAACCCCCAATTCTTTCAACAGAAGTTTTAACTTTTAAGGATATATAGGGGAGGATTTGCCTAACTAAAGCATAAACATTTGTAAGAATAGAATGAGTAAATATTAGTTACAGTGATGATAATATTTTTGATTCTTCTCACCTATTCAAACTTCAAATGAACCAAGCTCAAGATACATCCCGCTAAATCTCGGCTTGAAAAATGTGTTAAAGCTCTGCTTGGTACTGCCTCTTTTTCTTTCTTTCTTTCTTTTTTCTTTTTGTGAAAAAGGTCTCATTTTAACCTTTTTGAAGTTCTAAAAGTTAATATTGGTGTGATTTATGTAAATTTTGAAAATAATACATTTTGTCCGTAATAGTACATGTTAGATAGTTTACGATATTTGTGATATACAATTAAAATCAAATAAATTCTTGAAGTTAGGATTTCACAAATTTCAATACATTATGTTTATTGACATAAATGTAGACAAAATTATAGTCATATTAAAGAGTACAATTTAATGTGTTTTATATGCCCCATGTGTTCTAAAATTGGGGATATATTTTAACTTTTTAAAGTTAATTTGTGAAATTCTAAAATTTTATAATTGATATTATTTCTTGTTATGTTTTGAAAACAACAAGTATGAAAATTAGTTTTTATTTATAGTTAGTTTACAATGTTTTTAGTTATTCATGTTATAATTAAATAATTTCGTATTGATTTTGAATTTAGGATTCTGATTTTGGAAAAGGAGTATACGATATAAGCATACATGTACTTTTGCGAACTATGTATGATAATACAAAAAATGTCTTATATGTGAAGATTTATAAAAGGCATCATAAATATTTATGTATATACTAAAATGAGCCATATATGTTGGCAAGCCTATTTGACCTAGGGCTTGAATTAGGCTCGCTAATTAGATGAACGAGCTTGAGCTGAGCGTCAATTGATGCGAACAGCGAGTGTTCATGAACAGCTCAGCTCATTTATCACAGGTGTGATAGAAAAAAGGTCACATGATAATAAATAGTTTCTCCTCAAGAACAAGACTTTGGGTCTGTATTATCTTGAACTAATAGTGAAGTGCCATAGGCCCATATGGACATGAGTAGAGAATCAATAGCTAATTAGTGATAACATATAAATTTTCAATAATTTTGCTGACTGAACCCAATATGAACAGGCAAGAAGAGAAAAGATAAATGAGAGGATGAAGATTCTGCAAGATCTGGTCCCAGGTTGTAATAAGGTACACTTCTGGCATTTCAGTTGCTCTATCTTTGTCTCACCTAATATTTCTCATTTCTATACATCTGTTGAATTATGAGCCCGCTTCAATATTCTCGTTGTTTTTGCTAAATATTGTAGTAGTATATAATCTAATCACACTAAAAATAACTGAGCTGTTTTTGTCAAGCTTGAGTGCCAAGTAAATCAACTAAAGAGCATAAACTGCGCTCGACATAATTTTTCTTATGGGCTATGCTTCAAGGAGGAAATGCAATAGAATAAGCTAGTGTCCAAAGTATAGAGTTTTGGATGGTGTGAGATGTTCAGAAGGTGTCAGGTCTCTTATCACCTTTCACTCAATTTTTCTAGTATATATGAGAAGCTGGCCCTCTATCCATCAGCCTGTGTGATACTTGTTCGTGGTTATCAAGGGTTTCTGTGTGAACATTAAATTTTTTAAACTTTTCTCTTACGCGTAAACTGGAGATATCCTTTGAGGTCCCTGTTTGAGCTTTAGACATCATCTATTTGGTTACTACAGTTTAGAGTATTCCTGCTGAGAGTAGAGTAATTCCAACTTCTATTTGAGTCTTGAGATTATACAGTAGAGTTCCTCCTGCTTGTATGACTTCGTCTTTCATAATTTAAGACCTATGGTTTTGTGTAGCACGAATTATTTTGATTATTTCTCTGAGATTTTAGATTACTTTCTTACGTGATAGTTGGAAGGACTCAATTCACTTGTTTCAATCATTGTGTTCAAAGGTTTGGCTATATGCCCCTCAATGTAGTGTATTTTTCCCCGAAACCAGTTTTTAAGAGAGCTTCAATTTGGGTTCAGGTTATTGGCAAAGCACTGGTACTTGATGAGATAATTAATTATATCCAATCACTGCAACGGCAAGTCGAGGTATGTCTCTTATTGTGAAATGTTTGTGCACTGTAGGATCAGTCCACAGTGAAGTAGAAATTGAACTATACAAAATTACTGGATGTTGCAGTTCCTTTCCATGAAGCTTGAAGCTGTCAATTCAAGGACACCCTAGCATTGAAGGATTTCCTTCGAAAGATGTAAGTTGTAAATTCATAATTTTTGACAGATTGTATATCACGTGATCTTGCTTTGCCTATGAGAAGTGATTTATTTTTTGGTACGCATACCAGGAGAACAACTTTGCTACTTGAATTTTGCCAACTAATTATTTCAGCTTTGGAACTAGTCTTCTTAAAGCTAGTTCTTCCTTTTATCAATGTGATAATCTGGTTGAATAATACTCCATATATCTACTATGATTCTTTCACCAGGCTTGCTTGTTACTAGATTAAACCATCAACTCCACCCCCCTCCCCCCCAAAAAAAAAAAAAACCCCACCCACAAAAAAAAGAGGAGAAAGAATAGTCGATGCAAAGCACTTTTGTTTCCCTTTCTTTCTTTCACTACTGGTAACATGTATCTGATATTTAATAGTAATACCAGGTGATGGGTGTCTGCACTGTTTCATTCGCTTGATCATGTTTAGCCTCTGTCATTAGCATTTAGCAGTTACCGGCAACTTTACATAAACCATTGCATCACAGCAGTAACCACCAACTTTACATAAACCACTGCATCACGTGTTCTTAGCTTAGCAATATAGACAAGATTCTCTAAATAGATAAAAGAGACATTGCAGGAGCCTTTTACTTTTGTAATGTTTCTATCCAAATAAAAGGAAATATTCTAAAAGAGCCAAAGAAACGTGAAAAGCCTAGAACAGGCATGGAGGTTGTCTATTGCTTGTGATGAAGTAGTCGATGGAAAGAAGCTATAGATTTAATGTACCTTCTGTTGGTATGCGTGTAATACCATTTTTAGGGACAAGATCTGCGTTCTTCAGTTTAAAAGCATCTGCAGAAGGATGGGCTGGGAAGCTAGCTTGCTTAAATTTTCAACATATAATTATGGATGGTACTATAAAGAAGATAAAAGAACATACAGATAGTTGTTTGTAGCACTCCATCTCTTACTTGTAAGAAGCCAATTTGTTGTTGCAGTTTGGTCTACAAACATTTGATATGGCTGGCGTTACTTTTGGTTCACAAGCTCCAAGGGAATTTAGTAGAGGTTCATCACCAGAATGGTTGCATATGCAGATTGGTGGCAATTTCGAGAGGTCAACCTAATTTTAGTATCCCCATCAAATTGCTAATAAGGGCACTAAAAGGGCCATCCTTCCTTTCAGGGAATCCAGGAAATATACCCATTTATTGATCAGAGAGCCTTGATCCCATTTTCTACGTCAAGCAACGGAGCTGTGGCTTGTCTTAGAGACGGCTGAATTTCATTACTAAGCGTCTCCAGCTGTGCTAGAAAATGAAATGTTTATCTCCATATATCTTGTAGCAAGCTTCATATTCTGTCTAGTACCCAAACAAAGTTCTGTATTGAGTACTTCTCTGTTATGATTGCACAGAATTTATAAAGCTTGTGTTATCAGATCGTAAGCTCGATAAAATTCAGTCCAATTTACTATTTCTTTCTGGGTATATAGTGTTTGATTCCAGCAAACATCAATTTCGTGCAAAATAAAAATAAATTACAATTTTCAATCAATCTTTTTGTTTTCCAATAAATAAAACCAAATGCATGCATCATTTTAGTCAATACTGGGTAATGGGCACAGGACAACAAAGAAAACACTGATCAATCTCAAAACTTTGGCATTAGTCTTAATACAGTTCCAGAGGAGTAGCTGTAGCTCTAATCTTGAACGGTGCAATCCATTAATAAATTATATAAAATAATTACACAATATGAAGACTTCCTATTTACAATTATCTTACAACATCAGTCAGTACAGAGTTCGGTATTTGAAAAGCTTAGATTTAGTTGTAAAAATAAATGGAGAAAGCTCTTGCAGATACCCAACTACGTTATTGGTTGTGTTCTATTGTAGGAAGGACCACTCTGGTTAAAGTTATTCGCACTTGATTGGAAGTAGGAAACTGCAGCCCAGATTACACGAAGCATCAGGATTACCGGTGCCTCCAAGGGTGCAAACCACCTACAAACAACATACATTACCATATTATAACTCAGTTCACTAGCGTCTTCCAGTTTGTTCAGAATGAAGCTTTTACCACAGAAAATGATACTACTAGTGACGTGAAACTGTGGAGAAAGAGCACTAAACTTTGCAATTACTAGCTGCTACCCAAGGGTTTGATATTTTTTTTGAAATGGAAAGTGTATTACCATCTTTGAAACAGAAGTCATCCAGAATGCTTTCTGCATAATTATATACTTACAGCAACCACATTTCATAATTTTTTAGCGAGAAATTTTCAATTGCTAGAAGGTGGTGAATGCATGTCTTTTTTTCGGTATTTCCCATAAATAGAAAGACACTCAATTAATAGAATCAGATAAGGATAAATATGTACAGTACTAAAAAATGTTTTGGTGCGGCCGATAATAGTGGTAATAACTAATATGTACCTCAAGAAGTGCCTTCAGAATAGAAAGTGAAGCCAAAAGAAGAACCCCGTCAACTGAAAAGGAGAGCTATTTTCCCGAGAGAGAAAGAGACCACAATTAAAAAATAAACAAGTTAGGAAGTTAGACAACTAAGAAAAAGCTAAAATTTATGACCGATTGTTTTGGTAAAAGCATAAAAGAACTCATTCGTGTTAATAGATAGTAAAACAGCATGAAGAACAGATTATGCATCATAATCCAGATGGAAAGCCAAATCACACTACTGCAGAGGTAAAATACATTATTGAAAGTAAACATCATATTTCAAAAAATTTGCCTTGCTAAATGAAAACTGGAACAAGTATGTTTGCAGAGACAAATACTCTTAAGGAGGCACTTCAAATTGATACCCAGAGATATTCCTGTACACGTGAACATGGTGAAATCTGGTAGTATCTTGCTAAAAATCTCCAACAGAAAGAGTGATTGTGCTTTTCATTATTCATCATATAATCATGAGCACACGGAGGTAATAAAAGAGAGAATCTGAAATCAGTTGTGCTACGGAAATTTCTACAAATTTTGTCAGTCTAGTCATCTTTCCAAGAAAAAGGCCATTTTCCCTTCATGTTGATTTTTCGACTGTTATAATCAAGGCATAACTCCTCTGCTATTGTCTATGGCTTGAATTCATGGTTATCTAAGCATTGATTAAAGACCAAATCCTCATTGCCAATCTCTACTGCTGAATGGAATATATGTAAACTGAAAACTAACTAAGGTTCCTTGTCAAGATTTTGAGTAATCTCAGCAATTTTCAAGTGGGGGTAGATGGAAAAGGGTAGGCAGAGTTATCGATATATGTATGTATTGTTAGCAAAACATTCCATCCAAAATCCAAATCAATACCCATTCTCCACAATTAGAAAATATATATGCACTTAACATAAGAATAAGAAAGATAACGCCCTGTTTAAGTACAGTTTCTTTCCCACAATATATCACTCCATTTCAGAATGAAACTCCCATTTAACTTCTCTTTTCACAATATTGTTGATAAAAAAAAATGTTTAACAGTCTGCATATGTCATCATACTAATGTAAAAAGAATAACGGGCAAAGCAGGACAAGCTATCGTTGATTTAATATTAAAAATTTATTGATGAAAACCTAAAAAATGTCTAAAAAAATAAATCAAACGAAGTCTAATTTTGAGACACAGGTATTGCAAATGAGCAATAAACTTGGACGCTTAATTAACAAGAATAAGTAAGCAAAGCTAAAATCTTGAGTCTACCAGCTGAGGTGAAATGACGTCAGGCAAGACCTCTCGAGAGGCCTTTCTGGCACGCGTAGAGAGCTTCTTGAACATGCTATAGAGGAATCTGAACAGCAAATCTAAGCTGCTTTCTGTGTCATCTTCATCGTCGTCAATCTCCTCCTCCATTAATTGAAAGAATGTTTCATCATCTTCTATCTCCTCCTGCACGTGTTGTAGAGAGAAATTAAAGCACCTTTCCATGGCTAGTAGCGGTGATAGCATGATTTTGAAGGGAATAATGTGCAGCCAACGGTGATACGCATGCCGCTCCCGCCATTCTTCTGGCTCAGAAATTCTTAAAAATTACAGTAAATTCCTATTGAACTTTTTGTTTAAAAATTAAACAAATAAATTGCTGGCTGTGGGGTTCGAACCCACGCGCACTTATGTGCAGAAGATCTTAAGTCTTCCCCCTTAACCACTCGGGCAAACCAGCTACACGATCAAACTTTTTATGACCTTCTGTTGTTTTTTTAATTCCACGAAGAGTAAGGTCGTCAAGTAAATAAATAAACAAAAAAGAAAGAAAGAATAATAAGAAATTTATTAGTTTATTTAACAAGTTCTCGGTTTCTGTTTGGGGGATTTTTTTAAAAATAGCTTATTACATGATTATACGACAAATAAGTTATATTTTATCTTCTCTTCTAATAATTAATTTTTTTTTTACTTATCAAATGTCTAAATTATCCTCATTTGTTTCCCAAATTTAAATGAAAAGATAGATTACTTACCGGGCATTTCATGATTTTGAACGTAGTATGAAAATAGCCATTGCAAGTGTATATGAAGGTGTAATCTAATGCACTCTCTTGTAAAATAAGATATTATAAAAATATTAAAATTATATGTGAAAATAATATTCGTTTACAAATAATCGACACAATTTTGATGTATATAGCAGTGTAGTACTTCACTTTTCTACAACTTCAAGACACCCTCTTTTTTTTTTTTTCTCTTCCCTTAAAAAATTCCCAGACATAATTTTTCTTCTCTTAAAAAATTTGAAGACTCCTTCACTTTTTTTCCTCTAACTTTCTTTTATTTTCTCTCAAAAAATAAAAAAACAACAACTCGAGGACAGGGTGAGTTTCCTTGCATCAAAGTTCACGCTAGCGTAAAATAAACAATTTGATTGTCCCAAGTCTGAAGTCTTTTTTGTATAAATTGAAGCTCTGAAGAATCTGCCCAGGCTCAGATTATGTTCGTCTTCAACATCATTCCTGCTTGTTCTTAGTCCAATAATGGGCCCCATGACTTTGACACAATTCAATACTAACTAAGGAATATTTGCGCCGTCCATATTCCACCGAAATCAACATGAAATTTTAACTCCACCTACCTTATGAGCCTTCAATTTTTTTTTTGGGTACCAATGATTCATTACCATATTTTGGACAAGAGGGGTTTGATCCCACACCATAGGGATGGGTGTTACCATCCCGCCTATGATTTCC
This sequence comes from Hedera helix, assembly GCA_947179155.2. Lineage (NCBI taxonomy): Eukaryota > Viridiplantae > Streptophyta > Magnoliopsida > Apiales > Araliaceae > Hedera > Hedera helix. Next base: position 44,912,386 of record OX359277.1, read on the forward strand.
GTGATATGAGCCTACAATTTGACATCACGTATAACAACAATTTGACCACCTGCATAAGCTTGTTTGCGCGGGGGCGGTGGAGAATTTGGCGACCTAGCCGAAGGCAATGAGGGGAGGGACACAAACACTGTGCATGGGGCCGGGCTTTGAGTCAACGCAAATATATAGATAATTAATTTATGTATTTATTTGTAATTAAAGTCGGTATGTTTTAATTGCAATACAAATCTTTTTTATTCTATAAAGTGTGGG